>JAJIZN010000010.1:1200000-1744679 GCA_028637585.1 Xylariaceae sp. X187 | reverse complement strand
CCCTAACCCTAACCCTAACCCTAACCCTAACCCTAACCCTAACCCTAACCCTAACCCTAACCCTAACCCTAACCCTAACCCTAACCCTAACCCTAACCCTAACCCCCACCCCTAACCTAAGACCGCCGAAAATAGTAACTTTCATAGTATCGGCAATTATCGGCCGGTACCCCTATCTCCGAGGCGTCGGAGATCAGCGGTTACCGACGATAGCCGAAGTTCTATAGATAGCGATTGCGTAATATGTACGTTACACGAAGTAAATGTTCCGGCACCCTAATTGGGTTAAAGTCCGAAACTTGAAACGTAATGACGCGATGCACTAAGGAAGTTGCACAATCCAAGGCCTGGATGACGCAAGAATAGACGATGCGCACTAAGTTTTCGCTCGGAAAACGCCATCGACGTAGTTCCTTATCTTCGGTCCCGAAGCCTTCAATAAGCGCGGAAAGCCTTCTCCCTGTGTGAGCGCCTGTTTAGGTTCCTTGGTTGAAGGTGATTCGTCGCCCTGGCTTTGCCCTGCGTGTGGCCTTCGGCCACACAATGCAGTGGTCTTTCGACCACTGCGACCGCAGGGGGGCTGTGCTGCATCATGCAGCGCGGCCTGCTAAATGTGGAAAGTCCTTGCGAATACCCCGCTCGTCAGCCGCTGAACAAGTGGTCGATCGAGTGCATATGAGCAAGTTTGCCATTACCCCGCCCGGCGGCCGCTGCACAAGCGGCCGATCGAGAGCGGGGTAAGAAGCAGATTTTTCCCAACCAGCCTGGGGCCGGCAGATAAGCATTACGTACGAAAAATACCGAAGCGCGTACTTTGGAATTCTTCCCTCATCCCAACTTCCCGACCCTCGAATTATATATTCCCGGGTCTTCGCCATTCTTTGAAGAGTTCCTGAAGAGCCACAGGCGAAACGCACGATTACGATTGTGTGTAGAACTCCCTTGTTGCTCTTTTCCCCGACGAAACTTCTGCTCGCGCTACGCGCTCGCCCCTAACCCATTCTTCTCGTCGAGTTTTTCACTCTTCCACCCTCATCATGGCCCCTCCCGTCACCGTCCCCGTGTCCGCCCCCATCGGCAAACACGACACCGACAATCTCGCAATGATGGGCTCCCTCCCTGACTTGCTGGTGTGCATCCCCCGGATCGGACAGCCCTTCTACAAGCTCGCGCTTAAGGAGGCTTACGAACTGGGTGTGAAACTCTCACACGTCCAAAAGGCTCGCTCGAGCTTCTCGGACTATGTTGCCACCAAAACCCTTCCGCCGTCCATCAATGCGGCTTTGGGGGTTCCTTCGCTCCAAGTGAGCAAGGAGTTTAGCGGTGGTGATGATTGGCGATCGTTTAACAACGATATCACCACCCGCGTGAACACTTTGAAAGCAGACATGCTTTCGAAGTTTCAAGAGACTAAGGCTCAGGAGGAAACATTTCTTCTCGGGCTGGTGTCTCAGCAGTCTCTGACTGCGAAAAACGCGAAGATCGTTAAGTCGATCTACGACGCCTGTTCGCCGGCGTCGAATCCCGACGGTGCTGATTTGAACTCTGTTCTTACGGGTTCAGCTTTCTCGTCCGATCCAAACCCATTTCGCATGGAAATTCGGACTTGTAGCCACATGGGCGCGCACTGGCTTCGCCGGGCGACCTCCCTTGGCCAGACCAAGCACCACGCCGAGCTTGTCGCAAGACAAGCTAAAATCGAAGCTCGACAGAAAGCCGACGTCACCATGAAGGATCTCGATTCTTCCGACGTCGCCAAAACCGTTAAGACTCTTGTCGAGCGAGAGTTTAAGAAGGTGTCGCTCAAGACCAAAAAAACTTCATCTGGTAAGCGTTCCGCAAGTGGGGTGTCGAAACGTATTACTGACTTTTCCCTTCGTGGCAGGCAAAGCGAAAACCACTTCGAAGTCGAAGGAGAAAAGCAAAGGCAAATCGCCCAAAAGCGCGAAACCTTCGAAGAAGTCCCATCCACTGGGCCCGAAATCCTCTGGAGTCAAGAAACGGAAGAGGGCAAGTACGGTCGGAAAAGGAAGCGGGACTGGGAAGAAGAGGAAGCAGAACAACTAGGATCTCTAGTTGACAGTCAGTCGAAGCGGTTTAAACCCACTGACATTTACTCTTTTCCCGGCGCATTTTGGAAGGCGACCGAGCGTGTACAGGCCAGGTTTCTCCTCGTTAATAGCTCACAGAGATATATCGAGAGTAGAGTAGCTTCACAAGCAGAAGTTTTTATCGGACCTGGCGTCATTCTACCTAGAGAGATTGAACAAATGCTCGCTTTTAATGGGAAATATTGTTTTCATGTCGCGCCGTCCTTCCAAGTAGTCGAAGAAGCAACACAGAAGCTAATTCGATCGGTCCGGATCAAGTATGAATTCTTAGACCGGCCGGAAAATCCAAGTTATATTCCGGGATTCTACATACCGAAACCAGAGTGGGAACCTCCACTAGCATCTGAGAATATTGAGAACGCACTCAATCGTGCAAGGGCATACTTAGTAGCGCACGCGAAACGTATCGCTAAGAAAGCACCGTCGAGAGTCGAACTCAACCCAGCAATGCGAAACGCAAGAGCCTTCTTGACCGAGAAGCAGTACCTCGTCAAGATTACGGACAAAAATCTAGGGCTCTCAGTGCTTACCAAGGACTGGTATATCGAACAATGTAGAATTCACTTGCGAAATGCGGCAGCTTACGAGCTAACGCAAATCGACTTTAGAATACTTGACTTAGGTCTCGCAGAGATTACGTCCACTACAAACCTACCCGCTCAGATACGAGATTATCTGCAAGGCAGTCTTCGACGGGTGCCGTCTTTTCACGTCATCCCGAAGGTACATAAGACACCTTGGAGCTCGAGGCCGATTGTCCCGAGCCACAGCTGGATTACATCCAGGGTCGGCGAAGTAGTAGACTGGGCGCTGCAACCCCTTTTGAGCGAATATCGCACTATCTTGAATAGTACGAAAGAACTGATCGAAGAAATTCGGTCGCTCGAAGGTCCCTTTGACAACTGTTGGCTGCTCACCGGAGACGTTTCCGCAATGTACACCAACATACCCAAGGAGGATGCCATCAGCCGTATTTATCCTACGCTGCCTCGGGTACAAAGGCGATTGAAGAAGGAGTGGATTAAATCTATGATGGAATACGCCCTCTCAAACAACTTCTTCGAGTTCCAAGGAGTCACGTATAAGCAAAAGAGCGGACTCGCGATGGGTGTGGCTTGCGCCCCGGTCATCGCAAATCTGTTTTGCGGCATATACGAGAAACAATATTTCAAGTACAAACACAACGCGATAAAGCTGTTCCGACGCTATATCGATGATATATTCGTACTCTTCCAAGGAACTCACGATGAAGCCGTGAAATTCACGCGTCAGTGGAAGTACCCAGGTCTAACGGTGAACTGGGAAATATCTGACTCATCGATTCACTTTCTTGATGTCGAGATACTACTATCTAACGGAAGACTCGCAACCCGTGTATTCGAGAAAGCGCTTAACAAGCACTTATACATTCCCTTCTCATCTGCGCATCCCTTATCCGTTAAAAGGGCTTTCATCAAAGCAGAGCGCATGAGATATAGACTTATCTGCAGCAGAGACGTCGACAGACAGCTGTGTGAGAAACGTCTTTACGCAAACCTTCTACGGAGAGGCTATCCGCCGAAGGAACTGGATAAGTGGTTTTCAGAGGCCCTGGACGCGAAAGCCGAAAGGGGGGCGGTTAACCACATATTACCGTCAGAGTACAATCCAGTCTGGGAATATATAAGGATGGAACCCGTCAAAGAAATACTGCTTAAGTATCCAAAAGGCGAATTACCTGGCATCGAACAGGTAGTCACTTCGCTGCGACGGGGGAGGAATATGTATGACCATATTAACCTCCTGATCAAGATGATACTTGATAGTGAAGCCGCTGAAATATGACTCGAGCCATGAGAACCCCGCGTAGGGGGGACCGTCAGCAGAGTCGTGAGAAGTAGCCGCAGTGAGGTTATAGACGTCTGGCGCTAGCCTATGACGCCCTCTTGACGAGAGGGAGCCGGGGAATCGCCTCAGCCTTACATCAGTAGTTGTTCCATCGCATCGATCGCAATGTTACTAAACCCGACACTCAGAGTTACCGGTTGGGCGTTAGACCCCGAGGACGGATGAGTCCTTTGACTCGTCCCGAGGGCGCCCCCCCTAACCCCAACCCCTAACCTAAGACCGCCGAAAATAGTAACTTTCATAGTATCGGCAATTATCGGCCGGTACCCCTATCTCCGAGGCGTCGGAGATCAGCGGTTACCGACGATAGCCGAAGTTCTATAGATAGCGATTGCGTAATATGTACCTTACACGAAGTAAATGTTCCGGCACCCTAATTGGGTTAAAGTCCGAAACTTGAAACGTAATGACGCGATGCACTAAGGAAGTTGCACAATCCAAGGCCTGGATGACGCAAGAATAGACGATGCGCACTAAGTTTTCGCTCGGAAAACGCCATCGACGTAGTTCCTTATCTTCGGTCCCGAAGCCTTCAATAAGCGCGGAAAGCCTTCTCCCTGTGTGAGCGCCTGTTTAGGTTCCTTGGTTGAAGGTGATTCGTCGCCCTGGCTTTGCCCTGCGTGTGGCCTTCGGCCACACAATGCAGTGGTCTTTCGACCACTGCGACCGCAGGGGGGCTGTGCTGCATCATGCAGCGCGGCTTGCTAAATGTGGAAAGTCCTTGCGAATACCCCGCTCGTAAGCCGCTGAACAAGCGGCCGATCGAGTGCATATGAGCAAGTTTGTGATTACCCCGCCCGGCGGCCGCTGCACAAGGGGCCGATCGAGAGCGGGGTAAGAAGCAGATTTTTCACAACCAGCCTGGGGCCGGCAGATAAGCATTACGTACGAAAAATACCGAAGCGCGTACTTTGGAATTCTTCCCTCATCCCAACTTCCCGACCCTCGAATTATATATTCCCGGGTCTTCGCCATTCTTTGGAGAGTTCCTGAAGAGCCACAGGCGAAACGCACGATTACGATTGTGTGTAGAACTCTCTTGTTGCTCTTTTCCCCGACGAAACTTCTGCTCGCGCTACGCGCTGCCCCTAACCCTATCCCTAACCCTAACCCTAACCCTAACCCTAACCCTAACCCTAACCCTAACCCTAACCCTAACCCTAACCCTAACCCTAACCCTAACCCTAACCCTAACCCCTAACCTGAGACCGCCGAAAATAGTAACTTTCATAGTATCGGCAATATTGGCCGGTACCCCTATCTCCGAGGCGTCGGAGATTAGCGGTTACCGACCATAGCCGAAGTTCTATAGATAGCCATTGCGTAATATGTACGTTACACAAAGTAAATGTTCCGCCACCCTAATCGGGTTAAAGACAGAACTTGAAAGATAATTTTTGTTCGCGATACCTGCTCGAGCATAACCCTAACCCTGATGCTAACCCTGATACTTACTTCCCGGTCGCTCTGACAGCACCTAATGTTTCCTGCTGTCCGGCCATAACGCGCCCTGTCTTTTGCTGCACAATCAAGCCCAGATCTAACCTTCTATCCACAGAATCCCTATGTCACATTTTACTATTCATATTGCTAGAGGCGGGCGGCGGTTGGGTTTTTAACCCCCCCGCTGAGCTGGCATGCTCTGCGCATCATAATAATCTACCGGTAAAATTGCTTACCTCTTCGGAGCTTTTCTTAATTGGAACCAAATTTCGGTCAACATTTGTTTTCGTGCTCAGCTAATTGCACGATCGGCTCCCTAAGGGCGCGTGAAACCCGACCGTAAACATCTTTTCCGTTCCTCTCGGCTCACCACCCGTGAATTGAGTGAATTTCCGACTGTTGGAGCTGAGTATCTCCGCCAATCTTTATCTTATTTCAAAATAGATGACACCATCCGATTCCGCAGGTCTTAAAGCACACATTAACGCGATGTCCGACCGTAAAATCGGTGCTCATTGGCTTGTATATACCGTTTGACCGTTCAATCCTAATATCGAATCATGAATTCATCGTGACTATTTGATTAGCGTCACGAATTCTTGCCAAATATCGCCGTCAACGTTCGTTCGATTGAAATCCCGAATCGCGCGAGCAGTGTCGCTATGGCTGGTACCGTGCGACGGCATTACATGTTCATGCCGAGAATTAATCGGGCGATGCCTGGGACAGCTCCAGCTTTACCCTCTATGTTATCATCCTTAACCCTAACCCTGGGGTTACCATGGTGTAAAAAGGAAATACCAGTAACCCTGATGGATTGATAATGAAATTATGATTATCACGCGGGAAAACACATCGCTACCTATCCTGCGGGTATTAACGGCCTGGCTAAACTTGGAACTTGCATTTCCGCCATTTGTCTCTAACTCGCGACAACTCTTGTCGGTCATTCTAGCTTTGTCCAGATGGTTACGGTTTCATAATACGGTCCGTCGAACTTGACACACTCGACACAAGGGCGCCAGTCGTCGGCAGAATTGAGCCACGATGCCAGCGCGATATGTATGTACCGAGGCTTACTGCAACGCAAAGTAACTTCGTTCTAATGGAATCCGAATACGAGCAGAAACCCCGTGACGCCGGGCGATAACCTAACTTCACTCCCATCGGACCGATCGGTACCGCAGCCCCGACATCTATACTCTACGACTGGACGCAACTCATTGACTCGAGAGGGCACTGCACCGGCGTTGTGGGAGCATGGTATCATGTGAACAGGGCGCCAACCGAGCTCAATATGTAGACTCCACGAAACTTTACATATGCATCATCGCCTTGCGCGGGCAGAGGCAAAGGTCTTGCGAGAATCCTATTGGGACGGTATAGACGCGTCAGTCAATTCCTACATCGAGCGGCGAAGACAGCGCCAGAGGTCCAGGTGGCTCCGGGACAACTTGCTTACAAGATGCAGTGCTCGCAGATTCCGGAAGGATATCAATCATATCGTTAAATCGTGTATGCCATCGGGTTGAGTATGACCACCCGTAAGGGCTTGGCCGTGGATATCCAAATGCATCAACCACGGAGAGGGTCACGTCGGCAGATGGCAGGATAAGAGATAAGGATTCAGGTGTCCGATCACCAGTGGAGCTCCGAGGTAGCTCACAGATGTTCATGAGTCCCAGTCATTCAAGGAAATTGCCGCTGCTTGCCGGTACATCGTGGCATTCGTTTTGCACGCAAGTGACATCTGGGATAATGCGTTATGATGACATGATGCACTTCCGCCAGTTTGTGGCGACAACGCGTTCCGCCACAGAACTGAACAAGCTCTGACTGAAGCTTTCCATGTATCGTGACGACGTCGGACGCATGACCTGCATCCTTTAGAGTCGACTCTCGCGTCAAACCAGGAACATCTGCCGGTCCCCTCATGATGCGAAGAGCACCATGCATCTCGGGCGGCGCGGCACTCGACTTATGAGTGGGCAACTGACGTGTTTCGTGGCAAAAGAAGTGGAAAGTTGGCGAGTAAAGTTCTCGAAGTTGTCGAAGTTCTCTAGAATCCTCAAGAGACGCTTTTGACGACGGCATATTTATATGTGCCCGTCCGGCCGTCCACAGCTCCAGTCGGCTGCAGCTATTCCCCTAAAAGGTAAACATCTACCACTCCACAAGCATCTCCAAGTCTCTACTACTATTCAGTGCCAGCAAAAACACACTGGCTCGCAGTCGTCCCTCTCAAGTCTCAACAACGCAACTCCTCAAACAAAACATCAGTCGACATGAAGATCATTGCCTCCCTTCTCGCTCTCCTCTTCTCCACTCGGGTTCTGGGGTTCCCGCAGAACAACAACAACGACGACGACAACGACGATGATACACTCTCCGATCAAAATATCCAAGGCAAGACTGTGCCAGTCGGGTTCGGCCAGCAGATTCAGACAACCAGCGAGATCAACTACTGGGTGGTCTGGGTCGAGGGCAAGGACGCGTGCGCGCACATGCAGACCCTCACTCCATTCATCGGAAGCCCTTGCAACATCACATTCCGTCTGCCGGGTGCCGCTGAGAGCGTCATGCTGGGCCAATGTGACGGGAACAACTCGCCTCACGCCCTCTTTCTTGCGAGTGGAGAGTATGACCGATCATGTGGTTCCAACGCGAATCAGAAAATCCACTGCCATGGCTACGTCCACGACATCATCAAACACGGCGCTTGCAAGAAATAGTAGGATTCGATCTTCGAGCCGTCTTGACCGCCTTAACCATTTTAACCATATTAATCGTCTATTCTCTTGTTGCAAGAAATCTCGGTCTACACAGTTAAGAAATGCTAGGCGACCAGGACGGGAGTGATTCGGGAATGTCGACAATCACACAAGATGCAACGCGTATCATCGCGCGACTGATGAATTACGAAGGAAAAGGTCATCTTATGGGATTCGGAAGTTGGCATACTCTTCATCCTTGATTCCTTACCGATTATATCAAGGTCGTTCCATGGAAGCTTCTTTACACGAGTTGGTGGTTGGGGCAATGTAATGGACTTTGTAATGGACTTTATAATTCGTTTACCTCTACCACCAGCAGATACTCAATACATCGCAACAATTCCCCTTTACCAGGCGAGGGCCGAGGTCTTCAGCTTGCAACGTGTCCGAATGAACAACAACCCAACTTACTATAGCCTCAAATTCGATATCACGCCCATCGCAGGCATAATGACTACCTAGATATAGGTGAGCATCACGATCTTTATGAATACTCTGAAATCGACAGCTAAATAGATGTCAAAATCACCGCGATCAAGAGCAAGGACGGTGTCGCCGAATAGTCAATGAATAGTTAATGCGAGAAAGGGGAGCTGAGAAATCGAACCCGGAGATGATGAAATATCTTGAATCTTCGTCAGGAGAGACACCGGGACTGGGATTGCTCTGGCCTGACGCCCACAGTCTACTCTGGTTCTGACAGTATCGGAGCCATGCTGATGGGCAAGAACAAGCTGGTTGGTCCCGTAGGCAGCACCATTGATCGGAGATATTAGACCGGCCGGGCCCCGGAAGCAACGGAACGGAAGTACTCCGTAACCCGCCACTTAGGTTAACCTTTTCTTGTGTTCCGAGTTTCCGAGAACCATATTTAATGACGACGCTTTTGCCTCCCAGTGCTTGAGCTTCGAGGTCCCCTTGAAGGTTCCATCTAACTTAGCTTAACCTTTCTTTTCATGTCCAGTTTTATACTGTGACAACCGTGCTTTCTTTTCCCCCACATCGTCATGATATAGTCCTGGCGGGTTCGCTCAAAAGTGTTCTGTTGCTCCCTCCTTGCGTCCCCTTCTTGGCCACCTCTGTTACGATCCAAGATTCTATTCCGGGAATCACCGTGTTCACCGTGTCCCCTTTGATGAGTCTGGGCCCATTCCCCCAATTCTTGTTATAATCAATGTTCGACACGCAACACGCAAAGTTCAGGAGAACAAATAAGCTCCCAATGCCCACTTATTAACCTCAGAGTCAAAGGATTCCAGTCGGTCCTTAGCAGCCCGGCATAACGTCAGAGTCTCAGATGAGTATTTGAGCAGCAAATAATCTTCATATCCCACGTATCTCCAGCTAAGAACAAGCCGTGACCATGAACACCAACTTTTAATAACCAAGTGATTGATGCCCTCTTCGGTACCTGTAAGCCCCCAGACTCAAACTGTCAACCATTATCTCATTACCGCCACCCATAAGCAAGAAATCATAAAAGTCTATTAACCATGTCCCTCTGACCCGTAACCCGTAACCTGTAACCCGTAACTCGTAAGCATCTGATCCGCGCAAATCCTGTCATCACAAACTCTCATCCCCATTCAAGCAATAGCAGTCTCATCATGAGGCTTGAGAGGCAAAGTAACAGGCGCACAAGTAATGAAGCGTGAAGAGTAAATCTGCCCCATCGTCCAGTTAGGGTTCTGGTATTGATCCTCCTTGCAGTCGAGGGTCAAGTTGACAGTTCCATAGCCACCGAATGTAATACTACGTTGCATCATTCATTAGTATCCCATGCCGGTATAAATGATTGATCGGAATTTACAACAAAAGAAAAAGGAAAAAAAGAAGATACAAAAAAAAGAAAAAAGAAAAAAGAACAAAAAGGAAACAAAAAGTAGAGAGAGGCTTACGGATAGTCCCTGTCCTCGCAGGTCCAGGTCTGATTGACATCAAGCCGGCCCGAGGGTCTACTAAAGGCAAACGACGTCTTTGTCTTCGACCCCTCAGGCACAGCACACTTGTAATTAATGTTGCCGTAAAAGAAATCCGTCAGCCATGTGCTGTCGGCCTGGCAAGACACCGTCTCTGGCAGTGCCGGGTTTGACAGGTTGAAGTCGACATAGCCAGTCGAGACCTGATGAGCCGGTGTCGTGAACAGATAGCTTGCTCTATAAGTGAAGTCCTCAATGGTCCAGGTGAAGTCATTGAAGGATTGTGTTGAGCATCCGGTGTCGTAGTCCCGGGGACTTAAGCCGGAGGGTGCTGCCACAGCCAGAGGGAGGATGGCGGCGAGGGTTCGGAATAGGCTGCGCATTCTGAGTGAGGTTGTGTAAAAGTGCGGACAAGGAACCGAGAGCAGAAAGGTTGGATAAGAGGAAAAGAGTTCAGACTATGTTGTCGATTATGAATTAGCGATAGGTAGAGTAAGAGTAGTCGTTGTCCTGCTGAGGCGCTTTGGTCTATGTGTTGTGTTGTGTTTTGTTTTGTTTTGTTTTGTTTTGTTTTGTTTGTATGAGCTCTTCGACTTCTCCTGACTTGGGCAGCGCCCGTCGGACCCTTTTTATATGGAAAAGCAAATCGCTACGGAAAAGCTGGTATACTGGTCTCACGTCGACCAATACTGTTGTTTTGTCCTGATGGGGAAGCGATCGTCGATATCGATTCCCACAATGCACGAGCAAGTACACTAATGTACATTCTGGTCGCCAAGATCTCGTATTCCCACGACCAGCAATCGGTGCATCCATCCAGTGATTCACCAGCCTGCCGAGGCCCTTGTTGAGGTGAGAAGGGAGGTCGACGTGCTCTGTAGTCTGTAGTTTGTATCTGGTCCGTAGTGTATAGCCTCTCGACTGCCGGTGCTTCCGCAGCTGACGGTGCCTCCGAGAAGATTCCTCGTGTACGAAAACTCGTGTACAGAAGATAATGGTTTTTCAGCTGTCTTAGAATCATGTCGTGATGGTGGCTCCACGAAAGGGTCCTGTGTGACGAGACCAGCACGTCAGACCGTTGAAAGGGCCGCTTCCACTGCCATTGCCATTACCACTGCCACTGTCACTGTCACTGTCACTGAGAGCTGAGAGCTGAGAGCTGAGAGTTGAGAGCTGAGGGTTGAGGGTTGATTCCGGATGACTCCGGTGTTTCGGTGCTTCGGTGCTTCGGTGCTTCGGACGTAAGCTAAACCACCTTATACGATAGATGACATACGGTGTGAGTGTTCTGACAGGACTTCAGTTCGTGGTACGAGTTGCCTGGTATACACGTGGTCGTCGTCGGACGCCGTCTTCCAACCATACATACCTACCATGGTGCTGGGTTGACCGTTAACGGAGTTCCGTCGAGTCCGGACTGTCATACTCATTGCTGTACAATTGTAAGCATACCATTACATAGTCGTCCGTAAGTAGCCCGTATGACAGGCTGACTGGGAGGAGGCATATGAGAGGCCAAAGTACGTCTGGCGATATGGAAGATCTATTCCATATTTAATTCGCACACAGCATACAATTGGCGGGTCACCACCGATCTGGATCGGTGGTTGTTGGAGGTTGTTGGAGGTTGCTGTTGCTGGAGAGTGCTGGAGAGTGCTGGAGAGTGCTGGAGAATCGCTGAGACTCTTTGTGGAGGCCTCTTGCTGTAGTGTCACTCGTGCCGGCGAGTCATTGATGTAGATTCATCGATATAGATTCATCGATATAGATCATGGGCTCATGCCATGCAAAGTACTTTATGATGGAATTCATTGCTTCTCTCACGCATACCAAGACTGTGGTAGTCTTTCTATCTACGCATTCCGTAGATTATGTGGCAGAGACCTGACGTAAGTGCAAGTCCTCTCGGATGAGTCGGGAATCAGCGATTATGTTGAGACTTGCGAATACAACGTTACCATCGGGCAAAGAACTATTCTGCAAGTCTGGATGAAATGAAATTTGTAACGTATAACATCGCGACCAGTTTAGGTTACTCCTCGACCATCCTTGGAGTCATGGCCATGTGGTGACCGGTGGTGCCCGGTTGCGACCGGTTGCCAAGGCGCAATGGGCCTCTGACTTTAAAAAAGCCAAGGTTTCCCACTTAGGAATCGCCATGGGGATTCGTTCGCCTGACAGGCAGTGATCGTGGTTTGTTTGTCGAAACTCACGATAGTGGATTGTCCACGGCACCGACGAGACGTTTCGTTCCAGCTTCCATTTTCACCCGCGCAGACAAGCTCCCGTCCCGTCTTAGTAATCTATTCTATGTCACTAAGCGGTACTACCTTATAGCCGAGCGTCTATTCTGCTTAAACGCTTGGTCATGTGCTCAACAGCCAGAATGCACCTACCTAAACAATGGAGGGCTCGATATAGGCATACAACGAACAGCACTTGCCGAGTCCAATGAGGTCAGTCCATTGTCAAATGGAACCAAACCATCGATCGATTCGCAGGGAACCGTTGAACTCTTCCACCGTGGTTACAATGTAAACAACAGCACAGCACAGCACAGCACAGCACAGCACAAGTACATGATACCTACTCTACAAGTTTACCATTCATTGACCACGTCTCACTTGCAGTCGATCGCAGTCGATCGCAGTCGGTTCTTTTCTTGTTTCCGACTGCCGGTTTGCATTTACCATGTCTTGTCCGTTGCAAAAGCAACGACATCACCAGTAAAGTGACTACTGACTGACTGACTGACTGACTGTCTGACTGTCTGATTGACTGTATTGTATCCCACTCTTGGCTTCTAACATTATTAACAACGGGCACTGGCATCATGGCGCCACCGGCCGAGATCACCATCCCCACGACGTCTCTGTACGCGCCAACAGACAAGTCAAAATCATACACTCTCTACAATATTACTCTACAGCTGCCACTGCGCACCTACGTATGCCAGAAACGCTACTCCGAGTTCGCAGCATTGCACAACGCCCTGACCGCCCACGTCGGCATTCCGCCCCCCGTTCAACTGCCTGCCAAGTCCTGGTTCAAGTCTACCGTCTCGTCGCCCGAGCTGACGGAAGACCGTCGTCGCGGCCTCGAGTCATACCTTCGAGCCATTGCCGAATCACCCGACCGCCGATGGCGGGAAACACCCGCCTGGCGTACCTTTCTGAATCTACCCAGTCTAAACAGCGCCGGCAATAGCACAGCTACCGGTAGCGTGGGAGCCGGCTATGGCAACGCTAACCGAGAAGCGGCCCAGGATCCGGGAACGTGGCTCGACCTACACGGGGAGATGAAGAGGGACTTTCAAGAGGTCCGCAGGTGTCTCGCCAGAAGGGACGCGGCACCAGACAATTCCGTTGCCCTCGAGGCTGGATCGGCAGCCAAGAAGGCCCTGGTCAAGGCCGGCGGTCTGCTCACTTGTCTACGCGAAGGACTCAAGACCATGGAGGAGGCGAAGCGGCTCGGCGATGGCGAGATTCGACGGCGGAAGGATCTGCTCGCGGCGGCCCTGGTGGATAAGGAAGACCTCGACAAGCTGAGCTCGATCATCTCGGCCACCGCCAAGGCGTCTAAGAGGGGCACACCTTCAGCATCGGACAGGGCAGCGTTGATCGGGAACGCAGCAACGAGTCGCCCGGGGCGAGTATTGGGCGCCCCCCTGCCCGAGACGGAGCAGACGAGGGAACTCGACAACCAGGGCGTCGCCCAGCTCCAACGACAGATCATGCAAGAGCAGGACGAGGATGTCGAAGCTCTAGCCAAGATTATACGGCGGAATCGCGAGATAGCCGAGGCCATGAACCGCGAGGTCGAGGTCCAGATCGGCATGCTGAACCAGGTCCACGGCCAAGCCGACGTCCTTGCCGGCAAGGTCCAAGTCGCCAAGAATCGTGCTAATAAGATTAATTGACTGAAGGCATCGGTGGGTTCGGTGGGTGTGATAGTTTGGTGTGTCTGGACATGCTTTGAGCTGGCTATTGTCGTCGTCGAGTTTGGCCGAGGCATGGCTGACTGGGCAGCTTGGTGTGTCGAACATGTCTTTACGCTGCTGCTGCAAGTGGAACCAATGGAGCCTGTGTAGGCCAGTTCTTACAAACTGTCTCATGGTCTCAGGATGGGGGCTTGATCATTTCCTTATCCCGTGTTTGACTACCTACGTGTATTGCTGGAGACGAGGTTTCACATCTTTGATCTATATAAAGGGCATCAATGGGGTTCATGGGTTCATGGGTTCATTTCCATCACTTTGCTGTTCTGGCCCATGGTTTGTCCTACATATATACTCGATACCAATAGAATGTGCATTGTTTCTCTGGTATATGCTCGGTATGCTCGTCAGCTTCGTTCCAGGTTTCCCCATGACATTCCCGCCCTTGGCATGGTTCAGATATTAATATGTATATATCCGGCATTAAACACAACTCCGATAGATGCATATCTACATGCTCTGTTTCCATCCATGGACGGGATTGTCTTCCGTCCTCATCGCTTATTGAACAAACTCCATTCAATCCACAACATTGCAGTCACTTTTCGCCAGACTGTACTTTTTGCCTCGCGTTTCGTTACCAGGAATCCCCGTCCAATCCAGTCCAATCCAGTCCAATCCGGTCCAATCCCGCTTGCAATCTGAATGCAATAGAAATGGTTTCCGTCCTTTTCTGGGCGGGTGTGCCCTGTTCCAGACTGTGGCTGGATGTTGGGTAGCTGGCGCGCGGGCCTCGCGGAGGTCATAACGGTATGCGTCGACGCACCCGTACCTACAGTACGAGAGAGCATGCGAACACCCTTTACCAAAACTCTCCGGTCGCATGTATGGGTATTGCTCAGCAAATCGTGCCTCTCGTCTCCATCGATTGTTCCTATTTGATCAACTAAGTTGTGCCCGAATATCTCATATCTAATATCTAATATCCAATATCTAATACCCAATATCTAATATCTAATACCCAATCCGAGCTCCCGTTGGGCTTCCAACCCGGATGATAATGTCCAATGACAATGGCCTTCTCGCACGCTCCTGAAGATGCCCAACGAACACTGGTCAAAATCCGTCATCAGGCATCCATTGTCTCCGACAGTAAAATGACCCAGCTTCCACCTCGTAGCTGCCAGACTCCAACGTGCACGGGGGACATCTACAATCGTCCTCACTACTCCCGTCCGACTCTTAACTCCCTTGCTCGCACGCGGCCGCCAAAGTCACGGCTGCCATCTGATTCTTCGCCCTCTTCGCGATCGACGTTTCGTCACTCCTCCGGCTCCGACGTTCCTGCCACTGATCCCGAGCACATTACACGGCTGTGGCAGAGCGTCATGGCTTACGATGGGGACACCAACATGCCCAAGGTCAGGAGAGCACAAACACCGTCTCCACCAAAGGCAGGCATCTCGACGCCAGCCGCTTCAGCTAGACGGCTTCAGCCGCAACCGACAGCTGGAATCCATGACTCAGATTTTGAAACATCAGCTTTGGCGGCGTGGGGGGTCAGCATCCAAGAACCCAATACAGCAGAAACGGCGGCGGCAGCAGCAGCAGTAGCTAGCTCTTACGAGCACTTTGGGCTTTCGGGAATGCCCAAGGATCGGGTAGCACGTTATTATGTCTACAGTCAGAGGTTTCCCCTCGGCATATGGATAAAGCCCGACACAGAGCGCGAGGTGCGCATCCGAGATGAATACTTGGCCATGAGCATGTATGGATGCAACGAAGCCGAATATTCCACGTTTGCCCTACACGAGATATTCCTCAACTCACGTCTGTCTCCGCCCCCGCCCACTCCCGTCGGCGCCGACACATCGAAGCGGCCCTGGACACCCGTACGCATGTTGCGACTCGCTCAGGGGCTGTCGCCAGACACATGGGAGAGTCCTCCATATATTGCACGTATTGCACGGATTGCTCCCCCGGAGAAGCAGTACGAATGGGACATTCGCCCAGACTGCGCGTATTACATCTCCCTCCAAGCTTTCCCGACCACTTACCGCGACAAAGTCGACAAGTTTGTTTCTGTTGTGCAGAAGCGAGCATTTGCCCCGTATCTCACTATCGAATTCAAAAAGGAGAACGAGACCGCTGCTACGACGCGGAACCATCTCGCCGCTGCTTCAGCCATGGCTCTGTATAATCGGTGGCGACTAAAAAGTGCAGCTCTTCATCACCTATTAAAAAACAAGGGGACATGGCCGGAGGAGCAGAAGCTGCAGATGAGGCACTACGGCATTACCGTGGTCGGGCCGACGTGGCAGCTCTGGTACACGACTCCGAAAACCTATCATAAATGGACGGGCTGCACCATGGCTCACATCATCGACGGGCAATGCACCGATCTTGATGGTGTAATACGCCTTTTGGATAGTATAAACGACGTCCATTACTGGGGCCTGACCGAGCATGCCAACTGCAAGACCGACATTGACCTTGTGCTTATTCAGGAACACAAATGAAGTTCATGGTTTCTTGGTTGCAAGGACAGTGAACTTGAAGATGGCGTAGTAGGAGTTATACCTATTGGCGGCCATCTAGATACCTAGGTTAGGTACGTAACTGCTATAGAGGCAGTTTACTATACCGAGGCGACACCAATGCCGCCCGGTAGCGTAGAGATTTTGGATTCAAGACGGAAGAGGAATGGCCGGTAGACGAACACCACCATATATCGCAGTGTACAGGTTCCATATTGTACTCGAGACGACTGCCCAGTCATATATATCACCTCGTTATATCTCATATCTCGAACATCTAAGTAATCTATCTACAGTCAGTCGATATTTGGCTTCCAAGTCTCGACAGCAATCAAGAACCCCCTTACTTTGATATCAACACTTACTAAACTAACTTATTACGTAACTAGATAGATCTATTACGTAAAGATCCCTCGTTATAAAGATTCAACTATCATGAAGTTCGCCCGCACATCGACGTCGACGTCACCAGCATCACTTTTCACTTTCATTCCAATGTCACACCTTCTGACAGTTATCAGCCATCACCATCACCATCACCATCAACATCAACAATGGACAATTCTTCAAACATGGCTCTCGACAAAGAGCCCGAACTAACCACTGAAACCACTGACATGGACGACATCTACAACTGGGCCATCCAATCCCCCTACTCTCCTTTGAACCTACAACATCTAGACCAACCGAGGTTACAAGGCGTGCCCCGCGAAGTCGCAGGCCAATTCACCTTCCGCGACGCCTTCGAGGATCTACTGACAACCTCATCCGGGAGACGTCATGGCAACAGCAGCACCTGGGAGATGCTACATCGCAAGACCAGCGAAGTCTGGGCGCCGCTGAACGTATTCCACTGGGTCAGCAGCCTAGGCGCGCAAGGTCTCTGGGGCTCGTACTTTGCGCTATCACCCTCACTTCAGAACCGGGTGGACTGGGCACCGCGCAACGTCGACACATCTTATCGCCAGCTCTATTTCTATCAGCGCCCATCTCCTCCTCTAAACCACCAAGACGATATCTTCCCAGGCCCCACCAGCACCTTTGCCCGGCTCCTCCTCCAAGCATTTCGCGAACAACCAGGCGTCCGAGCGATGGAAGATGAGCTCCACCGCCTCATGTCCTCCAGTCCCCTAAGTGACTTCCTCCCCAGTCTTCTCAGCGTATTCCGCAACGAGGGCCAGGCATCCACCGAGGAAGATGTCTACAATTCTATCCCCAAAAACAGTCTCATAGACTGGAAGGACTGGAAGGACCCACAGTCAGAAGAACAACGGATACGGGAAGTAGTCGACAAAGCCATGAAAGAGTTCGCAGCACGACACAGTCTCCCCGGACCTGCGCCCACATCAGAATCCTCCTTACCCACCAACTCACTCCCAAACCCAACGGACTCTTCCGTTGATGAAAAGAGCCAAATGCAACCCCCCGACGTAAAGACAACCATCTACCCCAACGGCAGCAAACGAGTCCAAACCACGGAGCGCCGCTCTCGCAACGGCATCACCGAGACGACCATCACCTCGCAGCACTTCGATGTAAACGGGAACTTACTGGCCGAGAGCCGGGAACGGTCGAGCTCGCGGACCTGGTCAGGCCGGATACCGGGCGGCGAGGCTTCGTTTTCTTGGTCTTGGGATAGTAATAATGTTAACGAGAAGGGCGAGGAGGGAAAGGTTGAAGGAGAGGATGGAGGAAATGGTAAGGGGAAGAACGAGGGGAAGGGTGAGAGAGATGAGAAAAAGGATGGAAAGGGAGGCTGGTTTTGGGAGTGAAGGGTGAAAGAACCGGTTGTCTGATTGATGGCCGATCCGTGTTTTGTTTCGTTTAAGCGTTGCCCAAGTCTGCTTTAGGTGTTCGGTTGGAGTTTGGGTTGCTCTACTTGAGCATTGATAGGGGTACACAGAATGGTCTGGTTTGCTTGATCAGGAGTTCACGGATAATTGACCGTACACTATTTCTCTACATCGCCACTCAAATACTTTTTTTTTTTTTTTTTGACAAGGCGCTTAATCAAATACATTCTTTGAATTCCTTCAAAGAAAATAAAAGTCAAAATTGCGCATATTAATATTTGACCCCCATGAAAATGGCCTCAAGCAAGCGTAGATCTTCCTCTCTAAGACCGGCTCTTCGCCTTCTTCTTCCGCGTCATCCTCTTCCTAGCTATTATCTTCTGCTGCAATGCGTCCTTGCCCGAAGCATCACCCCCATCCACAGCCTGGTCCCCCATCTTCTCCATCTCCTTCTCCATCTCCTTCGGCTTTGACTTCGACTTCGACTTCGCCCATTTCCCTTTCGAAACAGCAAAGTCCTTACCCTTGGGCAAACCGCTCGAGCCGGGCTTTACTCCATTCTGCTCTGGCGCACCAACAGCCTTCCCAGCCGGCAATCCCGCCCTGCTCTTCGCCTGAAGCTCCCTGCGTCTAGCTACAACCTGCGCATTCTCAATCGCAAACTCAACAATCAACCGCTGCGTCTTCCCATTCTCACTCGTAACCGCATGGCCATTCAACCATCTCAGTCCCATAAGCGCCCACCGATGCGACGTATATTCAATAAACCCATACCCGCGACTCTTCCCCGCGCTTTCAGTTTCAGCCACTTTCGACCCTTCCTTATTCTCAAACATAATCTTCGTTTGTTTAACGATTCCCTTGCCTTTCTCCTTCCGTCGTCGTTCCGCCTCTTTATCTTCCTCGCCTCCACGAGCATTTTCTTCTTTAGAAAGGGGCTGTCGCAGGCCCGCCTTGACGTCGCTCGCAAATCCCACAGCCGCTTCTCTCGCCAAAGCCTTCAAACCCTTCGAATCCAGATTCCGCGGTATATTACGCACGGCCAGACGCGTCAAACTAATATGTAGACTCGGGTTACTCTGAATCAGCTTTTTCCTCTGCGCAGCACTCTGGTCTCGGAGTTTGATCTCGGCCGGCGACAGCATGCTATACACAGGCGAGTTCTGCGGAATAGAACCTTCAGAAAGGAGGTAAATGCGGCGTTTGTCCTGTTGTTTCCCCTCACGGGTAGCAGCGCCAGACTCTGCAAGTCGACTCGCTTCATCTTTACTGACAGCCTGAGATACCTGCAGCACGCGACCGTCAATGGTATATTTACCTACTCCATCCGCCTGTTCGTTTTGGAGAATAGACTTCTTATTAGGTATGGCTGCCTGCTGTGGACGCGGCGCTCCCTTCAGACATGCCTTGAACTCATCTTCGTCTGCAAAACAGACGAATCCCGTACCGGCTGGGCGGTCCGTCGCTTTATCATGGACCACCCTCGCGTACCGTATACGACCGAACTGTTGGAAGTGGGCCTTGAGTTGATCATCAGTCGTCGCAAATGGCAAGTTGCGAATAAAGAGCGTCGTTTTGTTATCCGTGGTTTGTGGTTTTGAAGCGGGTGCAGGAGCGGTATCTTCCTCGTCGGATTGGCCATCGTCGTCTTTCTCGGCGTCGCTATCTTCATCTTCGAGATTCTCCATGTGGTTTTTCATGAAATTCTTCAAGTCTTCATCTTCCTCTTCCTCTTCCTCTTCCTTGTCTTCTTTTTCCTCAGCATCGTCTTCGTCTCTATCCTCCGTTGCGTCGTCTTCGCTCGTAGCGTCGTCGTCGTCGTCGTCAGCGGCCTTCTTCTCCTTGGCGCTCTTAGTAACCTTCCTTTCATCTGGCTTATCGTTATATTTCTGCCACTCGTCCTTGGAGACGGCCCAATCTACCGATAATGTCCTCCCATCCACAACCTTTCCGTTCATAGCTTCCATAGCCGTCTGGGCGTTTTTTCTTCCGCGCATAGTGACGAAGCCAAACCCAGACAGCTTCCCCTTGTGCTGCGGAATATCGGCATACTTGACCAGGCCATAAGCCCGGAATAAAGCTGACAATTGGTCCGAGTGCTTGATGCTCCAAGGTAAATTCCGTATGATCAGCTTTGGGGCTTTGCGAGCCTCAGCCAGTGCAACTCGCCTGTCTTCCTTCTTCGCGGCAGCATCGTCGGCAGCAGCACCAGGTTGACGTTGTCGGGTTTCGGCGATGTCAAGGGATATAGGTCGTCCATCTAACTTGTGACTTTGCAGCTGCTCTTTGGCGGCCTGGGTGTCTTCGGCGTCAGTGAAGGTGACGAAACCGAACCCTCGAGAGGATTTCGTCTGAGGATCAATAACGACAGTGGCATGCTTGACAGGAAAGTGTTGTGAGAAGAAGTCGGTCAGCGATTCGGTGGTGGTATGCGGTGCCAATCCTCGTACGAAGAGCGATCTGTTGTCGACTCGAGGTTTCTTGGACGGTCGCTCAGCGGCGTGACCAGACTCGCCATTGCCTTCTGCTACAGCCTCAACGGCTAAGCGCTTCAGATCCCTTCTGCCCATTTTTGAAGCGAGACTTGATCCCGGCCGTAGATATGCGAAGGGTTGTCCAGGGCGTAGGGTGGGAAGAATTGGGACCGAGCTGCTCATGCGACAGCTTCGAAAGTCTGGGACATGGAAAATATAAAGTGGAGATTCGCGATAAACTCACCAGCCCCGGTTTCAAGCTTATCGGTGTACATCTTTATGCACAAAGGAGATATGGAGAAGAGGGGCATCGTCATGTGGCGTTCTTTTTGCCTGGCTGTGGCTGTCCGTGGCTAAACCGGTACCGGTGGATTAGGCGTTGCCCCACCAGCACCAGCGATGCGGAACCAGTGAACCAGTAAGAAAACAAATAAACTGACCAACGAACCGCGTGCTTGTCCCTCCTACGTAGGTAATAAACAAGTCTCGTCCCGCTCTTGAAACGCCGCCGGGGCGACAACATTATCTCCGACTAAAGCCTGCCCTCTTCCGTAACATAAAACCCCAATGTAAGATCACCCGTACATCACACAAGTATACATGATAGGTATAAGTTTATATGGAACCTAACAGTAAACTCACAGCATCCATCGTCGTCGAATCGGGTACTGCTTCCAACATTCGCATACCAGTATCATATACTTATTGAGTTCAGAGTCAGCCAGCCATGCCCGCTAAAGTCGCTTCGAGGTCGAAGCGGACGCCGGCCAGTGCCTCCAACAAGACCTCCAAGACCTCCAATGCTACATCGCGAACGTCAACCGTATCGCGGGCCTCGTCATTAAATGCCGACATTCCAGAAGACTCTCCCCATAGCGAACTGCGAACCCAGATATGCGCCGTGTTCCGTGACGCCCAGAAAACGACTGCGACACACCGAAAGCTAGTCGTCACTCTGCGCAAGATACACGAGGCCTGCTGTTATGAGCCGACGCGCGCTGGCAAGCAAGCCGCCGCCGACTTTGATGAGAATGACTTCAACAACGAGTTCACGCGATGTGTCTTCCGGGTCATGCCGATCAAGAAGAGCGAGGGTGTCGGCGACAAAACAGTTCGCTTCATTGGTCACTTCCTACGCCACGCCAATGATAAAGACAACGAGTTACTGGGCGAGACTGATGCTGATGCGAGTACCATGCCAGAAACCCCCAGCAGTCGCCTCACTACCCATGTCATGGAGG
Organism: Xylariaceae sp. X187; assembly: GCA_028637585.1. Taxonomy (NCBI): domain Eukaryota; kingdom Fungi; phylum Ascomycota; class Sordariomycetes; order Xylariales; family Xylariaceae; species Xylariaceae sp. X187. Next base: position 1,722,563 of record JAJIZN010000010.1, on the reverse strand, counting down.
CTATACTACCGCTGCTGAGTGCCAAGGACAAGTTTGTCCGCTATCGGTCCACTCAGTTGATCTCGCACATTATCAACTCGCTGGATGCCATCGACGACGACCTGTTCCAGAAGCTGCGTCAGGGTCTGCTGAAGAGGGTACGCGACAAGGAGGCGGTTGTGCGCTCGCAGGCGGTCCTGGGTCTTGGTAGGCTCGCAGGCAATCAGATCGAAGGCATGACAAACCCAAATGACAGTGATGACGATGCCGAGACGGGCTTGCTCGAGAAGCTCCTGGAGGTCTTACAGAATGATCCCAGCGCCGAGGTGCGGCGATCCCTCCTCGTCAACTTGCCCATCCTACCTAACACCTTGCCTTATCTTCTCGAGCGAGCCAGGGACCAAGATGCCGCTACACGTCGTGCCGTGTACGCCCGCCTGCTACCTGCGCTCGGTGATTTCCGTCATTTGTCCCTCTCCATGAGAGAGAAGCTTCTGCGATGGGGCTTAAGGGACAGAGATGAGAACGTGCGCAAGGCCGCTGGGCGATTGTTCCGGGAACGCTGGATCGAGGATTGCGCCGGCGGCAATGGTGGCAATCGGCCCGAAGGCGAGGGTGAGGCTCCTGCTGAACCAGCTGCGCCCACCCTCGACAGTCTGCTCGAGCTTCTCGAGCGTATCGACATCGTCAATTCCGGCGTAGAGAATGGCGTCGCCCTCGAGGCCATGAATGGATTCTGGGAGGGACGGCCGGACTACAGAGACGCCATAGAATTCGACGACAACTTTTGGGAAACCCTGAGCGCCGAATCCGTTTTCGTTGCTCGCAGTTTCAATGACTTCTGTCGCAGCGAGCAGAACGGGAAATACGAGTCTCTCGTCGAGGAAAAGCTCCCCGAAGTGACCAAGATTGCATACTTCCTCGAGCGATACCTGAACGTCTTGATCGAGGCCATTCGCAGAATCAATGCCCAGGGTGACGTGGAGGAAGACGAAGAAGAGGACACGGCCGAGCAAGAGTTCATTGTGGAGCAGCTGCTTCATATTATATTGACCCTCGACTACTCTGACGAAGTCGGCCGACGGAAAATGTTCGCTCTTCTGCGACAAGCCTTGTCCATTCCGGAGTTGCCAGACGAAGTGACGAAGCTGACCGTGGATGTGCTGCGAGACATCTGTGCTCCCGACGCGGCAGGCGAGAAGGAGTTCTGCAGTGTAGTCCTCGAAGCGGTCGCTGATGTCCACGATGCCATTGTGGACGACGCTGCCGTGGGAGATGGTGAAGAGAGCTTCCACTCGGCGCGCTCCGAAGTAAGTGGCGCCAGCACACCTACGAATCATGGGAAGAATGGGCGAGACGAGATGAGCGAGGAAGAGGCGCGCGAAAAGGCCATCAAGGAGATCATGATCAACATGAAGTGCTTGCACATTGTGCAGTGCATGCTAGCAAACGTGGAGGGGAATCTACAGGAGAATGATCACCTCGTCTCCATGCTCAACAACCTTGTGGTCCCGGCCGTCCGCAGTCACGAAGCGCCTGTCCGTGAACGTGGGCTTGTCTGTCTCGGCTTATGTGCCCTGCTCGACCGTGCCCTTGCCGAAGAGAATCTAACTCTCTTTATGCACTTCTTCAGCAAGGGCCACGCGGCTCTACAGATCACGGCATTACAGATCCTGACGGATATCCTAAATGTCCACGGTGCCCAACTATTATCCAACAACCCGACCCTCCTCAAAGTCTACGTCAAGGCTCTCCGATCGGGTTCCCGAAACCCAGAAGTCCAGGGTGCTGCCACCATGGCCGTCTCCAAGCTTTTGCTTGGTCGTGTAGTGACGGATCCAGAGATATCCAGCGAGTTGATGAAGACTCTAATCGTTGCCTACTTTGACCCTTCCACGGCGGGCAACCAAAGCGTCCGCCAAGCGCTCAACTACTTCCTGCCCGTCTTCTGTTACTCCCGTGCAGAAAACCAGAATCTCATGCGCTCCGTAGCTCTCGACGCCCTGCACGCGCTTTACAATATCCGCGAGGGCATCGATGACGATGATATGGACGTGGATGATGAGATGGCCAGTCTCAACACCATCGGTGCATGTCTCGTGGACTGGACCGATCCTCGAAAGGTTTATACTCCCGGCGTTCCGATGGATGCCGATAGAAAGAACGTGAACGGAGACGTGCATCTAGACTTTGCAGCTGACATTCTCGAAAAGCTAGATAGCAACATAAGCAGTAAGTATCCATTTCATATGCCACCTCTCCCTTTTTATAGGGGTCAAACAACGACACTAACGAAGCACAATAGAAGAGGAGAAGAAAGTCATTTCGTCCCTGCTAGGCAAGTTGTACATATCGCCTACCTCAAGTGAGGACAAGTTACGCAGTCTCTACGAAGACGTGTCGTTGGCTGTGGATGATGGCCTACTCACTGACGCAACGGGCCGAAATGCGCTCTACAAGATTCACGTCAGCTTAGGCAAGATCGTGAATCACCTCGGTGATCAGGACAAGATGTCGCGACGCAGCAGGAGCGTATCAGTCGCGACCAGCGTAGCCCCCAGCGCAGGCACAAGCCACGACAGAACGATGTCCACAGAGGACGGCGATGTCACAGTGATGCCAGGCCGAACATCAGCAGACGGCACGGGGCTCGAGGACGTAGCGGAGGAAGAAGAGGAGGAGGCAGACGAGGGTGATGATACGGTTATTCGCCGTGACGAGTCGCTTGTTGATGAGCTTTTGACGGATGATGAATGAAAAGCATGAGAAGGGTGATTGACTTGGGTGGTTGGTTCTATTGGTGACGGGTTTTATGATGGGAGGACTTTTGCGTAGGTATGATTGGGTTATGATGAGATTACATTGTAGTGTTATGATTATATCTTAGGGATCGAAGTGTTATTCGAGATTGATACCACCATTTGTGTCGTTCTCGTCACCTTTGCTCCTGCTATTCGCTCACTTACTCTACTCAACGCTTCCAGACTCATGCCTGCGGGACAAGTGTCTAAGTTGGTAAAGAGACACGAAGATGAAGCACGACAGGCATCGTGTATGAACGGGAAAAGGGGTCGCATGTTGTGGACAGCAGTTGATATAAGTCTAGACCTACATAACTACCTAACCTTAGTACTCAACAGATTGTCGGAATATTTCTACCTACACAACTGACCTGCCTATGTACTTACATGGAAGGCAGGGCAGGATTCACGGTTGCATAGAGATAGATATCGGTATCGGTAGTCAGGGGTAAGCCGTGGTTACATCACAGAGCCGTCAAATACGAGACGCCAGGATCAGTATGTACCGCTATTCAAAACATCGCAGCTTGTTCCTCGGCAGATGTGAATGGTCTGAGGAGTCATCTAAGCTTAACTACCATGGCCGAGCAGAACGCCGAGGCATAAAGCTCACTTACTTACCTACATAGTACATACTTAATTATGCATTTATGCATTTATGCGTTGATAGATTGTGCGTGCATAACTACCTACAAGTGCTGAGATGACGCGGCGGGACCCACAAGCCGGGTGCGCCCACTCCTGGCCCAGCACCGCCTCATCGTAACTTCAAACGCCCCACACTTTCCTGACAGGGGTAGCCACTGTAGCCACTGTAGCCACTGTGGATCAACAGAGATCCCGGGATCAACAACACAACGCCGTGTGATAGGCAGATGATAGGTACAACTTACAGCTCTCTTTCGGGGGCTGTGTGTGCTGTGTTGTGCCTGTGCCTGTGCTGCCACTGATACTGGTGCTGATACTGGCGCTGGTACTGGCGCCGGTGCTGGTAGTTGCCACTGATTGCTGCCCGGTCAGTGGTTGCTGGCTTAGTTGCTTACTTCATTCACTACGACGACTTTTCCTTTTCCTTTTCTGTTTCTGTTTCTGTTTCTTTTCTTTCTTGTTCAGCTTGGCCTGCCAATAACTGCCACCTTTATGGCACTGCCCTTCTAAGCTTCGTCTTCGTCAACCTCGTACATTCTGCGCTCAGCCGCTCGTTTCGTGTGTTTGTTGTTTGTAGCTTGTACTATTCTGACTCGCTCGCGCTGTTTGTTTGCACTGCTACGCATTCTCCCTCATCTCCAACAAGAAGCATCCAGACGACGACTTCCCTCTGCGACTATCGTCCACACATACCCGCCCGTTGCGACGCCGTAGCTTCGATCCCGGATCCGCTTGTGCTCGTCTAGTATCCAGTATCGCCAGCAACAAGCCTCGGGTCCCGATCCCGACCACGATCATATATTCACGACTCCAGTCACCACGATAGCGATAGCGACTCCGATACATAGTACTACTTAATATTAATACAAACAGCCCACGGCCGTAAAGTCCCCGAATATCATACCGTAGGTCCACCGCACGGATCACGCCGTCCTCCGTCCTCCGTCTCCGCTGTCATGTCGGCAGTGCTAACTACCATATAGGTCCTGGCGATGGGAGAGCGAAGCAGTATACTCGACCTCCAGCTTCGCTAGCTTCTCTAGACACTCCGGCTTGGCCAGCCGTCCTCCGTCCGACATCGAACATCGAGTCGTCTCTGGCGCCATTGTTCACCCGTTTCATTCGCTCCATTCGTTGCGGCTGCTGCTCGCACACTACTGGCGATACGGCTACTACCGATAGGTAGAATCAGTAAGCTATGGCTGCTAAAGATTACTTTGGCGCTTCGTCGTCGCAATACCACCGCGATCAGTACGAGCCTTCGTTCTCGTCCTCGACCAATCCACCTCCAACCTATCACACATATCAGTCATATCCACAGAATGTCTACGCAGACCCCGCCGACCCTCTTCCTACAGGCCCGGCCTCCCCCTTTGATACCGTGTTTGATGACCACGCTTATCCAACACAAACAGGCGCTCGCCCACCCCCAGAGAGCATCAATACAAGCGAGCAATCCTTCGCTCACGACACCCGATACCACGGTGCCGGCTCTGACATGTCTCCACCCGGTGGCCCCGACGAGATCCCCCTCCAGCAGCATAACAAACGACCGTCAGCCTTTCTCGACGAAGCCAACGATCATGTCTACGATGCCGACCCCTCGATCCGGAGACATCGTCCTGGCAAGGCACATGTGGGCTTTGGTCAAATGGGCATGTTCGGGTCGAACAAGCGCAGAATCCCTTACGTCGTCTATCTCTTTTCCGTTATACAGATCGCCGTCTTTATTGCCGAATTAGTCAAGGCCGGTATGTTCACGATAGAAGCGCTCTTCTGGCCCCTCGAAACGTGGGTCACTATTTATCTATTTATAGCTAACACATGATATCCCTTTCGTCGTAGCCCAGTTAACTGGCTCGCCTATCCAGACCACCCCGCGCTTCAACCCCATGATCGGTCCTTCACCGCAGATCCTCATCAATATGGGGTCGAGATATGTGCCGTGCATGAAGAATGTCAACGGCACCCAGAACTTCGTCCCTCCCCCCGGCATCGTCCTCTCGGAGCCCGGCTTCCCCTTCCCTTGCCCCAACTCGACAAATGACGATCCCAACAACCCTTCCAACCACTGTTCGCTCTCAGAGCTATGTGGATTTGGCGGTGTTCCCAATCCCAAGTGGCTAGGCGCCGATGGCCTGAGTCAAAGACCCGAGCCAAATCAATGGTTTCGCTTCATCACGCCCATCTTCCTTCATGCCGGTTTCGTCCATATTGGTTTTAATCTGCTCCTACAACTCACCAGGGGTCGCGACATCGAGAATGCGATTGGCTCCATCCGCTTCTTCCTTGTATATCTCAGTGCCGGTATCTTCGGCTTCGTTCTCGGTGGTAACTTTGCGGCGTCGGGCATCTCTTCGACAGGTGCATCCGGCTCCTTGTTTGGCATCATCGCCATCAATCTACTGGACCTCCTCTATTCCTGGGGTGAGCGGCGCCACCCCGGGCGTGAGCTGTCCTTCATTCTGCTTGAAATCGTGATATCTTTTGTGCTTGGGCTCCTCCCCGGCTTGGACAACTTTTCTCACATCGGCGGCTTTCTCGTCGGACTGTGCTTGGGCATCAGTGTTCTTCACTCGCCCAACGCGCTCCGACGAAGAATAGGCGAGGATCATTTCGGCGGCCCCTCGTATTCCAGCGTTGGCGGATCTGCCGTGACGAGCGTGGCCTTCCCGGCGTTTTATCGAAACCCCGTGGGCTTTTTCAAGGGCCGGAAGCCGCTGTGGTGGGCATGGTGGCTTCTTCGCGCTGCATCTCTGGTCCTCGTCATCGCCATTTTCATCGTGCTCCTCCACAACTTCTATTCGAACCAAAATCATTGCAGCTGGTGTAAATACTTGAGTTGTCTTGTAAGTTCTGACTCCCCCATTTCCATTCTCTCCACTTGGGGCACTTGGAGCACCTGGAGCGAGTCATGTGTACCCGTTGGCTGACATGAGGATAGCCCGTCAACGGATGGTGCGATATTGGAAATACTAACATTACGTTTGTAAACTCGTCGAGTCCGGGCTCTAGGAAGAGAGACTTCATGCTACCGGGGTTGGAAATGATGGCGAAATTCGAGTTCTAGAACAGCATATCCGCAAGCCTCAATCTGGCTTCGACGATTATGATACTTTGTTGTTAGATTGCATTGTTCAGCCCCTTTTTGACTGGTTCAACCGAAAGCGATAGGATAAGGTATAATCTGAGCCGTCAGTCACGCTCAAACAACATATTACCTATGATTTGACGGGAAGAAAAGGTGGACAAATCTGCTTTAGATGGCGTTAGGCATATGGGCGTTCAAGGCGCACCGGATAAGATTCATCAACCTAATGAGAGAGCAGGCCAAGGCGGTGACGCAGTGAGGGTCGCCAGCCAGCAACGACCTTTTGAAACCAATGAGCCGGATTTCCGGGAGTATAAATGAACTTTTTATACTGCGTTGTTCTGCATTGTTCTGCATTGCTCTACATTGTTAACCTAGTGGGCTTAGACAGCACCTCTTTCTCGGCGTAGCATGTCACAAAATCTCCGATTGGGAAAACGTGAGGTTTGGCCAAATCGTCGTCTGAGTTGACCCATAGTTATACCCTCATCCATCCCACCATTCATGAGGCCACCGGCCAAAGACTCGATAGATATACGAGGTACTCAGATTCTATTTCCACCCACCTTCCCTTCATTTAAACTTATCGTGAAGGAGTATGATTGTGAATATTCAGCAGTTGACTACGACTTCATGGGTTCTGAATCGGTACAGAATGCATAATGTATGCCATCCGCTGACGTGGCTCGTTGTAGAGAACCTACACCTATGCCTACCATCACGTGCATGTTTTTATATCCACGACCAAATCTACCGGCAGATATCATAGACTTGTTTCCCTTCACAAAATGCCAAAAAAAGAAAAAGAAAAAGAAAAAAAAAAAAAAAAAAAAAAAAAACTTGATATAAGCAGATGCCTAAAATGCCGTCTTCTGACCAGGAATTTACACTTGCGGGCAAGGCAGTTCAAGTTTGTTGGCGCGACGTGATATGGCCCGTACCAAAATACCCACTCTGCTGCCTAAACATTTGCGAGGCGTAATAATCGGCATCAAGGCATCATCCCGCCTGCAAGATTCAACTCTACCGAGCCAGTGGAGCCAACAAACCTTTACAAAAAGCTTTACAGAAAAGGTATATAAAGTTCTCGGTCTTAGATCTATGAGGGGTTGCCCCGTTCCGTACGCATGACCCAAAGCCAGCTCACGCTCCCACGTTCGACCGCATACCCTCTTCGTCAGGGATATCATCGCTCCATCGGTGACCACTAAGTTCTTGATTTCCGGTTTCGCGAACAGATTGCGAAGGCAGAAGGCGCCTAAAGTAAAAGTAAGAGTAAAAAGTAAAAGAAAAAAGAAAAAAGTAAAAGCTACAACGCCAACAAAACATTTAAAGCAAGATGACGCATAAATCCTCCCCTCGGCCCTTTCAGACCGCCTCCAAACCAACCAAGCCAACCAAGCGAAGCCCCAATTCAACCATCTTCACAACCACCGCCCAGCATCTAACCTCCTCCGTTCCCTTCCGCTGGCGCGCCGAGCAAGTATCCATCTTCGAAGACTGGATATCCTACAAAGGCGCCAACTTTATAAGCTGCGATCTCACTCCTCTCCTGCAAGCACTCGAACTCGACGGCTACGAAAACATCAAGAACGATCAAGACGAGAGCGTTCAGTCTATAATCATCGAAAAAGTCCGTCGCAAACTGTCCCGCACAAAACGTCTTGCCGACGAAGAGGCCGAAGCGGCTAAAGAGACCGAGCAAGTCAAGGTCGAATCGAAGCGATCCCCTCGCCTCAAGTCACAGAAGAGCAACACGACAACTCCCAAGATCAAGAAAGAGGAGGGAGACGCGACCACGCGAAAAGCCCGCTCGCCATCGCCATCAAACATACAACTTCGCACTCCATCGTCTTCTCCAGTCGCTGATCTCGCGCAACCACAATCGGCCATGTCGCCATCGACGAAACCGTCACCCAAAGCCCCAGTCCTCCCAGTCCTCTCAAGCCCCCAAGCCAGCACCTCATTAATTCATCGACCCGCCCCATCATCACAAACCCTTCAAAAACTAAGCCCTGCCAGAAAATCCGAAATCATCACAATCCTCTCCAGCGAAATGGACAAGGTCTTCTCCGCCATGCACGGGTTCTCGGCCACTGTCTCCGAACTCCCCGACACCTTGGAATCCATCGCCCTAGAGACGGCAGCGTACGATGCCGCTCTCGAACTTGAGCATTTAAAGGATGTTCTAGGGGATTATATATCCAAGGCTTACTAACTAAGGAAGTCATTATCATGGAAGTTGAGGGGGATCTTATAACAACCTTCTAAACTCGTTATATAATCTGTTGTGGCATTGGTGTTCATCGGTTGGTAAGGATCTGTAAGGATCTACTTGGCGAATGGAATGGGCAGTTAAATTCATGATTCCAGTTATTTGTCGTGAGCAATCGCACATTACCTTGCCGTGAACTTCAATGTCAATGTCAATGTCAATGCCAAGGTAAAGAAAGGTAAAGGTAAAATACATAAGACTCTTCAAATGAACTTGCCAACTTGCGCTTGTTGAGCTTTGCCTCCAAATGGATTGGAAGGAGTATTTCCGCTCCTCCTTCATCATCGGGCCGGTAGATGACGATAACCTAATCATCGAAAACCTCACTTTGATGTGAACCAGATCATAGATCGTTTTGGCTGGGGTCTTTAAGCAATAACTGCGATGGACTATGGCGACCTTAGGGCCTCCATCAACGCCATCAACGAGCAAGAGGGGCCGTTGCCGAGTCCGGAGTTTCCCAATGAAGGTCCCATTCCGGTCCGGTGAACACACCGGGCAGAAACCGGGGGCGCCTAGCATCGGGACTCGGATATTCCATTAGGCGTGGCTTCGGCAATGCGGGGCTTTTCGTTACCTCCCACAGAACTCCCATACCTGCCTATCTAGGTAGGTACTAGATACTAAATGTGGGGGGTCTTTGATCACATCCCTAGTAGGTTAGCGCCTCACCGCCCGGCGCAAAAGATAAGGGAAAATAATGTTATCGATCCAATGCGAAGCTTCACCCAGCTTCACTCAGCTCTAACTTATATCATCCATACAAGTCGCAAAGACAGTCTTTCTCCTACTATCTTCCCAATCGACCTCTCTCTCTCACTTTCACCATGGGTCAGAAGAGAAAAGCAGACGATTTCATATATACCATATCCGACAATGACGACATCCCCGACGAAGAACAAGAACAAGAACAAGAACAAGAACCAACCAACCCTGTCCCGCCCAAAAAGAAATCCAAGAAGTCCTCCAAGAAAGGCAAGGGCGCGCAAGCTGCCGATGATAACAGTGACGATGGCGTCTGGGGCATGAGGGAAGAAGATGATGGCGCCATGGATCCTGACTTCGAGTTTGTCGACGACAGGACCACCAGTTTCCGCGCCGAGGATTTCGACGGCTGGGACTTTGACGGCGCGCGCAAGGCCATGAAGCCCGCTGCGCAAAAGAAGGTGGTTGATGTCGATGAGATTGTTCGGAGACGGAGAGGTGGGCAGGACAAGCCTGTTGAGGCCGAGCCTGACAACAGCACCGGAAGCGAGGACGAAGAAGATATCGATATGGACGACGACGATGACGAAGTTCTGGCACAAGATGGTTTCGGTATGGGTGCCGCATCAGACGAGGAGTCTGAGGATGAAGCCACGAAAAAAAAGGGTGAATCTGACGGTGAAGACTCGGACGAGGGTAAGGACGAGGAGGACGGGGAAGATGACGACGACGACGACGACGACGATGCGGCCTCCGATAATGATTCCGTCGCAACACCTGTTGACCACCCCGACGATGCGGACCAGTCAGATGCTTCCGATGAGGAGGAGGATGCAGAAGAGGCTGCCAAGAGAGAAGCATTCTTTGCTCCCGAAGAGACGGTGCCAGTTTCGAAAACAGGTTCCAAGGCATCCTTCCAGACCATGTCTCTCTCCCGCCCCATACTCCGTGGCCTCAACAGTGTCGGCTTCGCCACTCCTACTCCTATCCAAGCCAAGACGATACCGATTGCACTCGAGGGTAGAGATCTGGTTGGTGGTGCTGTAACCGGTTCGGGAAAAACCGCTGCCTTCGTTGTTCCCATCCTCGAGCGTTTACTCTACCGGCCGAACAAGATACCCACCAGCCGCGTTGTCATCCTGGCACCAACACGAGAGCTCGCTATTCAATGTCACTCAGTAGCCACGAAACTGGCCAGCCACACCGACATCAAGTTCTGTCTAGCCGTCGGTGGCCTCAGTCTCAAAGTTCAAGAGGCCGAACTGCGCCTAAGACCCGATGTCATCATCGCCACACCGGGTCGCTTCATCGACCACATGCGCAACTCCGCCAGCTTCGCCACAGACACCATCGAGATTCTTGTCCTCGATGAAGCCGATCGAATGCTCGAAGACGGTTTCTCCGACGAACTCAACGAGATCCTCACCACATTGCCCAAGTCGCGACAGACCATGCTTTTCTCCGCCACCATGACATCCACCGTTGACCGTCTCATTCGCGTCGGTTTGAACAAGCCCGTACGCGTCATGGTAGATTCTCAGCGGAAAACCGTCGACCGGCTCGAGCAGAAATTCGTCCGGCTACGGCCCGGTCGAGAAGACAAACGAATGGGCTATCTTGTTCACATTTGCAAGACCATGCATACTGAGCGCGTAATTATCTTCTTCCGTCAAAAGAAGGATGCCCATAGAGCCCGCATCCTGTTCGCTTTGCTAGGCCTATCTTGTGCCGAGCTTCACGGCAGTATGAACCAGACTCAGGTAACGTTCCTTATTTCCTTCCTTCCTTATCTCATAGAGACTTGACTTTTTTTTTTTGATACACACATATATACTATATATATCTAACCCCTTCCCAGCGTATAACCAGCGTCGAAGCCTTCCGCGACGGCAAAGTCAACTTCCTCCTCGCCACCGACTTGGCCTCCCGCGGTCTCGACATCAAAGGCATAGACACAGTAATAAACTACGAAGGCCCGCAAACCCTCGAAATCTACGTCCACCGCGTCGGCCGTACCGCCCGCGCCGGCCGTTCCGGTGTAGCCATAACCTTAGCCGCCGAATCCGACCGCAAAGTCGTCAAATCCGTCGTCAAAGCCGGCAAATCCCAAAACGCCAAAATCAGCAGTCTCATCATCGAGCCCTCGGAAGCCGACACCTGGCAATCCCAAATCGACGCGCTCGGCCCCGAAGTCGAAGCCGTCGCCCGCGAAGAAAAAGAAGAGCGCCAGCTCGCCAACGCCGAGATGGAGATCCGCAAAGGCGAAAATCTCGTCCGCTACGAAGACGAGATCAAGGCCCGTCCGAAACGCACCTGGTTCGAGACACAGGCCGACAAGAAAGCCGCCAAGGAAGCCGGCCGCGCCGAACTCAATGGTTTCCGCGAGGCCCTGCGGAAGAAGGGCGGCAAACTCAGTAATAAAGACAAGAAGAAGCTCGATGCCAAGCTTGAGCGAAAACATGATGCCGAAGGCAGCGGTGGCGGACGCATGTGGAAGAAGGGCAAGGCCGAACGAGCGGGTAAGGGTGCCGTCTTGAATTTCAAGAAGGACAAGAAGAGTGCGAAGAAGAGTAAAAAAGCGGGGGTGAAGAGCAAGGCTTCGAAGAAAGTACCTGGCCCTGGCAAGACAGGGAAACGGTAGAATACCTAGATTACAATCTTATCGTATTCCCAAGTCTGTCTGTCTAGTAGGTTAGGTATTTACTACCTACCGACTAGGTAGATACTACCTACGTACCTAGATAGATACTTGGTTATTCAAGAATTAATGAAGTACCTGGCGAATGGTATCAGCAGACAAAGACACTCATAGACATTCCGGACGGCGATATTCTTCATGTGTCATACCCATCTTATAATTCAGAATGGCATCCTAGCCATTTATGTATGGAGATTTGTTTTCTTTATTCGTCTATGTATGTGAATTTATCTAGGTATGTATAGTTAATTACCTAGGTGAATGTTTTACAACCTCCTCGCAACGAGTCGCCTCGTATCGCATCTACATGTCCTTCAGCGCCTGCCTCACAACAGCCTTAGCTTCCATGACGACGTCTTCTCCTCGCCGCCACGTATAAAGTAGCACACCATGCTGACTGAGCGTCTCCTGCGCCCTTTCCAGACGCCGTCGCCAGAGCTCAAGCTTCTTGTTCGGTGGTGCTTGGCTCGGACTCGCAGTTCTGCTAGGAGGCGTTGCAGCGCCAGGACTAGTACCCGTACTAGACAGAGCATCAACATCGATATCCGAGTCCCCTATCCGGCGCCTGGATGTTAGTCGCGTATTTGGAGCTTTAGCCACGATAGGTATGGCACCGCGACGAGGAGGTGGCGGAGGCGGAGGTGGAAGGAGGCCGCTTTTTGAATAGTCAGATGATGATTTAGTAGCTCGGCTTGAGTTGCTCGAAGTACTTGACGGCAGCTCCGGTCTTTGCTCCGAGGAATTCTGTATGCGCGAAAGGGGGTGAAGAGGCAAGGACTGTGCAGACGACTCCGAGCTTGGGAATGATCGCCGGGGTGGAGGTGGTAAAGGAGATTGCCGTAGGTTGTTGGAGATGTCACGCCTTGTGGGCACGGTGGGAACGGCGGGCATCGTCGATGCACTCTGCAAGGCCGATGGCTTCATTGGCTTAGGGGGTGGCCTACGACCCGTATCTGCTCTCGGTCTTGATGACTCTAAACCCGGCACAATACTTCCTGATTCAGTACGATGTATTGGTGCTGGCTCATCGGAGAGGTCGATCAAGTCATCCTCTATCGGATTCGCGTTCTTCGATGAGACTCCGACGCGAGGAGGTAAGATTGGCCTGCGCTTTGGATCATCGGCTGCAGCGTCTCGGGACTTCTGGTCCTGGAAATTCGGATTGGCCCTGGCATTGTTGCGGGTCTCGACGGTATTATAAGCCGAGTCGAAGAAGCCGGGTCGTTCGGGTGTTGTGACATCACGAATGAAGATCGCTTTAATCTGCCCCGGATTGAGGACGGCCAATTCAGTATAGACCTCCAAGTCAGCTTCGCCACTATCTCCTACCAGCAGGAACTTCCTCTCTGGAAAGTCATGCATGATTTTCTCGAGCGTGCCTTTCTTCCGTTCAGCGACGGGCTCAAAGATTCCTTGAAGCATACCGGTATATCGTTTCAGGTGTAATGAACCAGTTGGCAGACCGGCCAGCTTGAAAAAGGTAGCTAGGACTGGGTATAATTGCCATGGGCTGTTTGAAACATAATGGATGCTTACGCCCATGTCATGTAGGTCCTTGTACCAAGCTTGGACACCGTCGATAGTGAGGTCTTTCAGTTCACGCACAAACGTATTCCGAAAGATCTCCTTGGCACCTAGTGCTATATTTGAGCGCTTGATGGTATCGTCAATGTCACTGATTAGGCTAACACCGCGAGACTCGATGACCCGTACAGTCTCCGTACAGGATAAATCTTCATTCGCCAAGATACGGACGTTGGTTGGTATGAAATCAAGCGCAGCTCGAATGACAAAGTGACCCGAATCGTCCGTGTTGACGGTGCATGATTGCGACTGAGTATCATTGTAGAAGAAGAGCGTAATAGTCATGTCAACTAAGGGTGCTGTCATGAAGGGACCAATTCGCGCCATCAGGTTCGCATTCGCAACGGCCAGCTCTGCCTCGCTCAGGGGAGAACCCCCAGCTGTATTCGCCCTCGTTGGTGGTGCCACTGTTGGCGGCGGTGTTGGTGAAGCCGACCTCGCCGGTGGCGGCACATTCCTCCTAGGATTATGTCCGCGCTTCTCGCCCTCCTCCTCGGAAGATTCATCTTTCGGCCGCTCACTGTAGTCTCCCTGCTGTGCAGCTGCTTCTTCGGCGCGTCCCTTGCGTTCGATTTCTCGAGCTTCGCGTGCAATACTCTGCCTATCGCGCTCCTCTTCTTGATTTTCATGCAAACTGGACGGAGATGGAGCGGTGTTCGCTATATTATCGACCTGTTGTTGTGTGCTAGGCGCGGGAATACCGCTCAACTGCCTCGCAAGCCCAATGAGGACTCTATTGCGCCGCGTCATAGGGCCTCTGTGGGGGTTGTATACCCAACCCCGTACATCCACATCCACGATGGCCTTTTTCCCTTCGTACTGGGCCCGGTCCTGACGCCAATACGCCGACCCGTTCACGCCGACGCTTGGCGGCGGGCCTTCGGTCGGGCGATAGTCCTGTACCGACTGTTTCTCCACATGCCACTTGGCATACGATGGAAAGAGGACCATCTGCTCCGTTCCGTTGGTGGCAATGGAAACCTCAGGAAAGGACTCAGGGATGGTGATTTTGGAGAGCTCGTTCGAATCAATTTCACTTGACCGCGTCTGGTTGTAAGACTCTTTGATCTCGTTCACAGCCACGGCACCGGCTCTGTAAACACTCCCGGCCATAGCAGCTAGCCTTCTCCTCCTCGCACCCCTCTCACGGCCGCCATTAGCGCCATAGGCACTACCCCCGACGCCGGAGCCGGGAAGCGACAAAGACGTCATGAATTGAATGTTCTTGGCGGGCGTTGCGGTCCCATGGTTTGTGCGCCTCGCAGCAGGCGAGCCAACGAGCAACCGTCGGGCGTAGTCGATAAGCCGCGACTGCTCACGGCGACGCCGCTGACGCTCGAGAATATACCTATATATTCGACTCTGGATGCGGTGCTTGTAGTAGGGTAGAGTATCGAGGTGGAAACCGAGTAAGCGTTCGCGATACCGGTCGCGCAGTCCTCGTGGGAAGAGGAACTGCACAAAGCCCAGTCGATGATGAGAAGGCGGACGCTGGAAGAAGCGGTTCGGAGGCGCCAACTTGTCGGAGATGGGCGGGAATTATTTAAATATTCAAATACTTTACAGAAGCCGGACAACAGGTCAACGGCAGTCCCTTGTATCGATATTGAGACTATCTGCTTACTGTCGTAAATCCTACATAGCAGGTATGAGACTGATTCAGAGTAGAGACAGTGAGGTGGTGTTCGTTATGGGCGAGTCGCGAGGACCATAATTGTTAAGGGCGATCAGTCACTATGGTAGAACTAATATCTGTACCATATCATGTCGAGAAAGAGAAGTGGGAAGTGGGAAGTGGGAATGGGGAATGGGGGATGGGGAATGATGGTTATGAGGGTAAAGCTAAGTAGGGATTTCTAGGTTCCATGGTAGGTTTTGCACTTCGTAAGTCTTGATCTTCAGGCCCAGTGCTTCATTCCACGGTGACATCAGCGAAGACATGATGCTCCATGCAGCTATCGAGTAGTCGTGCTTAGCTATCTGGTACTGGGTACTTTTCTGGCCAGCTTCCGATGTACTCAATGTAATAGCGCCCCAGAAATGTAGGGGCTAGTAGGTACATTATCATGTAGTCAAGACAGGTAGATAAACTTCTTATGCACGCTGCACTACATATGCACTAAGCAGGGCAGGTTTCTTATCCGGCCGCATATGCAATTGCAGCCTGTGCTTAAGTAAGTCGCCCCACATCAGTGCGGGGACCAGATCCACCTACTGTAGGTTCTGTCCAGGCATGGAAGGTCCAGGCAGTCAGCAGGGGCAGCAGCAGTGACAGTGACAGTGACAGACAGTGACAGCGATAGGTAGCGACAGGGACAGCGACAGAGCCTAGCCCCGGCCCCGGCCCCAACTTACGTAACCCAGGTACCTTTACCTTCTGATAACGAAACTCGAAAGCGCCCCGAGTTTATTTATTTATTGGGCGACAACATTGAATTTCTCCCGTTTCTTCTGCCAAACAAAGGTCTGGTCTGGATTTCCGAGAAAGAAAAAGCGGGCGATCCATCCATAATAATTCATTTGGTTAATATATCCCTCTCCCTTTACAGACCTGTACCAATTCCGCTTCTCTCTTCCCCGACAGGAAAGCAACAAACCCCGGAGCTCCAGGTCGCGTTCGCTTCCGCTTCCGCTTCCGCTTCCGCATCAACAATCAAGGTCATCCTGATATACCGCTCCTTGCATCATCCATCGCCGATTACACTCCGCGCTGCACTTCCATCCGGAGCGCAGTCTGTTCTTTCGTATCCTTAAGAATCAACCAGACACAACTCAATCCACGTCACGATCGCAAACATGGGAGAGTCTAGGTAAGCGATTCGAGCCCCTAGACGCCGGCGCGTGCGAATCACGACTAACTCGTGTCTTTCTCTTTGTCCGTCGCAGACAAGAGCTTGTAGCGTGGCTCAACAGCCTTCTGCAGCTCAACATAACCAAAATCGAACAATGTGGTACTGGGTAGGTCGAGTTGGCTTTGCTTTTGCTTTTCCTACACCGCGAGGAGACGACGCGAACGAAGACGCCATCGCGTAACCCCTGCTCCTCAATGTCCCCAATGTCCCCAATGACATCGTACTTTATCAGCTCTACCCAGCTATTGTATTGAGATATACGAGATTCGGGATATCCTCATCCGCGCCTCGGCTCTGACATTCGAAATCGCTCGCTAACCTCGTTGCGCTCGCCATGTAGTGCTGCCTTGTGCCAAGTTTTTGACAGCATCTTCCTCGATGTTCCCATGTCGCGAGTCAAATTCAACGTTAACGGCGAATATGCATATGTTCAGAATTTCAAGGTCCTACAAAGTCAGTTCAGGCCCGCCATCTCCGAGAGCTGTCGTTGATTCGGTATCCCGAGTTATATGTACTTACCATTTCGTAGGCACCTTTACCAGACACCATATCGAAAAGCCCATCCCCGTCGAGGCGCTGATAAAGTGCAAGATGCAGGACAACCTGGAGTTTTTGCAGTGGACCAAAAAGTACTGGGACCAGTACTACCCGGGCGGTGACTACGATGCGGTCGGGCGAAGAAAAGGAAGCACTCTGGCTCCCTCGGGTCCCAGTGCCGCCGCCCGAGCTACGGCGGGTAGCGCTGCCTCAGCTAGGAGAGGCACCACTCCCACCGCAGCCGGTCCTCGTGTGGCCAAGGCAGGCGTGGGAGGCGGTGCGGCGTCTGCGGCGCTTTTGCAGGAGAACACCACGCTCAAGGAGACCGTAGTGGGCCTCGAACGCGAGAGGGACTTCTACTTCAGCAAGTTGCGGGACATCGAGCTCTTAATCCAACAGGCGGTCGAGGAGGACCCCGAGATCGAGAAACAGGAGGACGGCCTCATCAAGCAGATCCAGGCGATATTATACTCAACTGAAGAGGGTTTCGAGATCCCGGCCGAGGGAGAGGCGCTCGATGACCAGGAGACATTTTGATTGAGCTCGGTTCAGGGCGTCCCGTCACGGTGGAAACCAGAAACGAGCGTAGTAATGAAGAATGCGGTTACCAGTTGCAGACGAAGTAAAATCGGGGAACCCAGATGTACGGGAGTAGCAAAGCCGGAGAGCTATCCATCAGATGGCCGATCCATGATCCATCAGGGTACACTAACAACGGCGATGCGCCGTGAGTTGTATGGAAGAAGGGGAAGAGGAAGATGGTGTGAGAAACCCCTCGTCATCCCCAAAAGCCAGCCTCCTTCCACGAGGATGATGTCGATGTGTTTGTCCCACTTTTTGGGAGAAGAGAGAATGAAGACCGGAAGATAAAAGAATAAAAAAAGAGACAAGAATAAACAGCAAAGAGCCAGCGGCGTGGTAATTGACGAAGCCCATTTCCCTTTATTGTTTTCGTGTCCCTTATATGTGTGATGTGTTTCCTGCTAGCTACTCCTATTATGAGTCAATGCATTCTTTTGAAGGGACTCCTTGATGGAATTTGAGTCGGTGGATCATGTTCCTGTCTGAGCACGCCGTCGAGTTGATCGCTTCGAGGAAGAAACCCATGATGCAGCGTTGCATTGACATGGAACACCGAGCATGAAGCATCGACGGACATCATGGACATCATGGACATCATGGAGACGACCGTCACCGATAATATCTACATGCTTGCGACTCGGCCACAACGTCTCCCTATTCCCAAACTTCCACCTACACGACCAGATGTGAAGACATACTCGCCTCTTAAACTACCAGACAAGTGACCAAGACAGGGCAGGGTAGGATAGGGTAAGTGAGCATTGAAAACTTCATCGCAGGAATAGGAATAGGACTAGGCATGGGCATCAACCGCTGCATGGAGACATTTAAGGCCCTCCTTTCAAATCGAATCCAGGGGTTCTTCCTTGCCTTCTTCCTTTCCTCGAGGCTCTATTTTTCACTTCATGATTACCATCCCTTGTTCTCATCGTCACCCTCGCCGTCGCCATCGCCGTCATCGCCGTCCTCCTTCCGAGTCACTTGCCCCAGTACTTATTCAGGTATCTACTTCCCCAATCTACCTATCTTGTTCTTGCCCTCACGCATTCAAGTGACCCGCGTGCTCCGCTTGGTCGTTCGGGCGTCATGATCTATCGCCGACCTTCTTAGTATATAAGTCCCAACTTCCCAAGCTCTCCTAGAGTTCTCTTTCTTCTCTCCTCGTCAACGTAGGCACGCGACTTCACGATCGACACGAGTACAGCTTTCTCGACTTTTGTCTCATTTCAGCTTTCTCACTTCAACAGCATCTCGCCTTCGTCTCTTCAGCAACTTTGGCAAGTCTATTGTAAGTTCTCCTGCTTCATCTGGCAATCCATCTAGTAGAAGCTTGTCATCTTCCCCTTTGCTCTATTTGATGCCCCTGGGCCATTCCTATCTAACCAGCATCGGATAGATCCCTCGACAGCTTCAACTTGACACCATCTCGTCTTCGTGCCATCTGCGATTATAACAAGTCTCTTGTAAGTTCTCCCCGCTCCATCCTGTCGTCTATGCAGTAGAGGTTTGTCATTTCCCTAAGATATTTCCCTAAGATATTTCCCGACAGATCCTGTTAGACATGGCGCGAATCAAACAAACAACTGGCAATGCCAGCCCCCAGCCTCCTGGCACCTCTGTCAAGGCAGGAGTGTTTGACGCAAATGGCATTTGGCGCCCGACGGAGTGGTACATCCATCCTGACGACGTATCGGCCGCAGCCTCCGCCGCCCCCGCCGCCCCCGGCCCGGCCCCGGCCCCGGCCCCGGCCCCGGCCTCGGCTGGAAACATTGAACCACGCAGCACCAGTTCAAAGCCCAACGTACGGCCTACCACCCGTGCAAGTTCGCGCCTATCCATTGCTAGAAAACAGTACGCACAGGCGCAACGCAGTTCCTTGCGGACTGCAGTACGACGCAGTATATTGGACCTCGAGGCCCGAAAAGCGAGCCGAAGAGCCGCGAAATCCACAGCCAGGATTGCTGGCAACGAAGGCGACGCCGCCCCCCCTGCTCGCACAATGCGCTCGCAACGAAAGCCTGCCGGTTTAAAGGGCGACCTTGCGCCGGAGGAACCTGTTTACGCCAACAAAGGTACCCTCTCTGACGCCATTGTCGTGTCCTCCAGCTCGGAATACGATACCACGTCGGAATCTTCTGGTTCCGACTACGAAGACTCTCAGGGAGAGCCCCCCGTCAAGGGCCAACGAAGCAGGCTCCGACAGGCTCGCAATAGTCTCCAGACCGCGCCCCGGCGCCCGGTAACCCGCTCATTGTCCGCCCGCAAAGCTGCAGCTACAGTTCGCGCCAAGGGTGAAGAAATGTCACTATTTGCACCGGAAGTGACTCCTCGACTCACACGGAGTAGTAATTCTCAGCGACGTTGATCCGTTTGCTGAGCGCTTATATACGACGTTCCTCTCGAGTATGTACTATTCCGCCGTCCCAAGCTGATGTTGTTATTTCGTGCCCCATCAACGACAGATACAAATTCACAAGAGCGTATACATTGAAACATCTACTAACTATCACCGCAAACCTAGGAAAAGCTCAAGGAGACATCTTCTCAAAGTGCCATCGGTTTGGAAGCAAACAATCGTTGCCAAGGCACTAACAACGCTTACCTCTCAGGCGGCCAAGTTCGAAAAAAAAAGGGCTTCCATCGCATTGTTTTTCATTCGGAGTTTTTTCTTTCTTTTTTTTTTCACTCGTCATCGTTGCGCGCAAATCGCCATTGCTTTTCCTATTGAGTCCTTACGATTTCTCTTCTCTACAATCCGTTTCTAGATATCTCACCCACTGGCCAGTCTATCAGCCAAGACACCAGCAGAGAGTGTGAATACTGAAACTTGGGAGGAAACGAAAAAGAGGGTACTACCGTTGATTGCTGGCGTGTGGGATGTTGTAAGTCTCATTATCTAGTGAGCAGCATCGAGAAGGGGTTCTGATAGAATGTCATAAGTCTCATTATCTAGTGAGCAGCATTGAGGAGAGGCTCTGGTAGAATGTTATAAGTCTCATTATATAGTGAGCAGCATCGAGGAGAGGCTCTGGTAGAATGTTATAAGTCTCATTATATAGTGAGCAGCATCGAAGAGAGGCTCTGGTAGAATGTTATAAGTCTCATTATCTAGTGAGCAGCATCGAGAAGGGGTTTCAAGCATGATTAGGTAGCATCATACAGGGGCAACGACAAGGCCTTATAGTTCGGTCGTTGATACAGACTGTTAGCAGTCTTCCAACTGATCCATTAGCTATCCCTCGTACTGATCATCAATGCCACAAATTCCACCATTTCCAACTGATGAATTCCATTCATTCGTGTATGCTGATATATAAAAATCTCTTGAACCTGGCCTTTCATATTCCAATCTCCCCTATCCGGTTCATGTGTGCTGTATCCGTTCTTGTGCGCTCCCTCGTCGTGCCAATGAGACCAAAGAAACATTTCCAACTCCAAAAAGAGGGTAAAAGGGGCAAAAGGGGCAAAAGCGAAGAAACATGTATATCCCCCAACATCCACCTCAATGTTTCTTATAATGCTTTCCGTCCTCCAATAGATCATCCCAGGGCTTTATCCATCCCCACCAACTGGTCGGGCAGGACTTCCAACAGTCCACCCATCCTTCGTACCTCCCATTCAAAAAGTCTCGAACGACCAGCTTGGCGGCGGCGAAACTCTCCTGTCGCAACACCTCCGCTCTAATCTCTGCCACGGCATCCGGCAATAAGATGGTCGCAAAAAGCCCCATCCAGTAGATCTTGGGGATGTCTCGGGCTGGCTGGCTCATATCCCAGAGCCGGCCGGTAGCCGGGCTCCTCTCTTCTCCCAGTCGAGCCACCAGGCCCATGACGGCGCCATTCAGCGCCGCGATGCGAAAGGCGCCGTCCGCAAAGCATGCCTTGGTGATGTGGTCCATCGCGTCTCCGGTGAAGGTACGGACGATATTTGCCTTCTCGAGATCAGCGTGCGAGGACGACGATGCTGTTGCGAAAGAGGCAGCTCGAGGGAGAGCAGTCTGGTGCTTGTCTTTGTTGGTGCCGAGTGGCTCGTTGCCGGACTCGGGAACTCTCGCCCGGTGGTGCATGCGTGGCGGTGCCGACTGCACTCGACTCAGACGGAGAGTCATCGGCAGCTTGTCTTCTTCTTCGCTGTCCTGGGGCGTTTGCTGGCGCGGGCCGGCAGACGTGACGATGTCGTAGCCCCAGGTTCGCAGTGGCGACTGCGGAGCCGATACGGTTATGTTGTCGTCTGGCTGTTGTGGCTGGGAATCAGACTCCGTTGAGTCGTAATCCCATCCATACCAGGTTGGCAGCTCGCGGGTCGACATGATGTTGTAGTGAAGCTTGAACGAGGTATATTGCGAGAAACGTCTCGTTAAGCAAAGATAGGAGCGGTCGAAACGAGTTTGACTGTTTATTGCGTTTCGAAGCTCTCAAGGAAGCTATCCCTTGTACAAGGAGTATTCTTCTAGAGAACGTGTGGTCAAAGATAGAGAAATTGTCAGCTAGCTTTGAGTGTTGTTTTGACCGTTCTGGAGGGAATATCTTGCCAGAAACCTTGGTCTCAAAGGTAGAGAATTGTTCAGGTAACTTTGAGCGTTGACTTGACGGTTCTCAAGGGAATATCTTGCAAGAAAACTTGGCGTTCAAGGTAGAGAGATGTTGAGTGATGATTTGAGGATACGAGAGGATACGAGAGGGTTGTAGAGATCAAGTGGGAAAAGAAAGAACAGAGCAGGTATGGCAGCTTTATAACTACAACGATGTGAGTTAAGCTCTGGGCAAATCAGCCACGGCCTCGTCATCGCCAGATTGAATGTCGGCAAAGGCGCATATAAATAACAGTGATGGCGTGTTTAAACAAATAACCCGCATCATCACCACAGCAACAAACCATACAAACCATATCCGGGTCGTTGCAAAACCTTGAACGTATACACATCACCGGCATCAACTCAACACGGGATGGCCGAGCCACGTCTGGCATCAAGATTTAGGAAGCAGAGTCCGCGCGACGAACCTTACGGACTCCCGAGTAAACATCCAACATGGGAGCAACGACGAGGTTCCCTAAACCGACGCGTCGACCAAACACCAACCTCACATCAAGACAAAAACTTAATCCTGACGACGTGACATGGGCTTGGAGAGACTATATAGACTTTTCTCGGGCTGACGTAAGGCCCGAGATACCACCGTTTGGCAATGACGCTGATAATGAAGGGATGCTCCTCGGTTGTTGTCATATGCCGTCGTCGTATGTATGTATGTATATACATATACATATAATCAGATAAGCTCTGATTTTGTTACCGTCACGCCATCATGCCGTGACAGTAGTGATGGCGGCGTCGTTGAGCCGGCTTTCCCTTCACCATACCAACCCGTTCTTCTCCTTCAACGGAACATCGGTACATTTTCAACCCCGGCGTTGCTTCCGCAGTTTCCATAACATTCCAAACTCAACACCGCCCCAACAACAAAAAGAACCCTTTTTTTTTACAAAATAGAAACAAGATTTCACTCTCTGTGCGAAAGAAGAAAAAAAAAAAAAAAAAAAAAAAAGAACCACGACAACAATGTCGCAATTACATATATCCCCATCAACAAAAGATAACGGGCTTGGCCGGGGATTGAACCCGGGACCTCTCGCAAATTGAACTTAAAGGGTATCACCCTAAGCGAGAATCATACCGCTAGACCACCAAGCCAATTGTTGTTGTTTTCGGTTTTTTTTCTATTCCGATGTCGGATTGTGCTGTTCCGTGAAGCTAGTGAAGCTCAAATTGGAAAGAATCCTTCGCGGACTCCCGAGACTTGCCCGGGACGTGCACAGTAACTAGATAACTCACGGGAAAAGGCAGGAAACAAGGAAGACAAGTTCAATTATCATACGCATGTGATTTACTTGTGATCTACTTGTGAATTGCTTCATGTATATCACCTGTGACTAAGACGAGCGAGGTGACCGCGAGGAAGTGACGTTGAAGTCGAATTATGTTGCATCAGACGTGGAGACGCGTCCGGCAGTGCCAAAAGCGCGTCGAATGAACTTTATCATTATTATGGGGACATCCCGTCGGACCGTTCGCAGGCCCGTTACAGCTGTTCGCGCTCCGGCAGTCGAACATCAAGATTTACCCCTAATCGGCTGCATCATAGCTAAAACCGTCTACCTACCTTACCCATCCCGAGGGAATCTCCCCCTTTTACCTAGCTAGGGCACGTTGTTGTTCGTTCGAGTGCCGGGTAAGTAATAGGTAGGTAGGTAGATAACTAATGCCACACTCGTCAAGCATCCAAAACAGCGGCACATCCATTTGTAACTATTAGTTACATAGCACCCAGCTTCATCCAACATCACGGCGACTTTCACATACAAAAAGTCAGAATGGCCATTCCTTCTTTCTCTCTTACCCTGACATCTCACCAATACTATGACACACACCTAACACCGCGTTCTATCGATTCCATCATCTATCGCTTCACGACTATAAAGTTCAGGACTAAAAGGGATGGACCCCAAAAGAATGCTAGAAAACTGAAAGTGTGTCCCAGCCATATAATGCCCAGCATAGCCTTCCTGTACAGCGTCTACATGAGTAATGTCACCGTCACGCTGGAACTCGAGTATCAGAAACCCGGGGACATCCCTATAGGTACCTACCTCCTACCTACCTAGGTAAAGGTAACTTGGTAGGTACCTGACGAGCCATGGAGAAGATGCTTCGGAAATGAATCCCGCGCGTAAAGCAACCGTATGCATCTCGGCACAGCACAAGTGCCGCGAATTCGGGGGGTTTTTTCTTTTTCCTTCATCTAAGAGTTTTTGTCTTGTTTTAACGCACAAAACTTACAAGTATCAGCAGAATCTAACCTTAGACACTTTCTAAGAAACCCTCTGTACCCTACCCCTATCTCTACCTCTCCCCCAAACCCATCCTCCGAAACTCCTCAATGGTCCTCTCATAATTCCCCACCGCCGCCCTCGCAGTCTCCAGCTTCCCCCTCTCCACTGCCTGTACACCCTCACTACTCTTCCCAAAACTCTCCCTACCAACCAATTCCTCCTGTTTTCTCACCTCCAGTTCCCTTTGCCTCAGTTTATCCTCCAGATTCTTGATAGCGACATCCAAATCAGGAATAACATCGGCAACCGAAAGTCGAACAACAATATCCTTCGTCACAACAAACACCGCACACCCAGCCGGTATATCGTCCTCAGGTCCAAGGACCGTCAACTCCCCAAGTGCTTTACCACAAAGACTCTTAACAGATCCCACCTGCGGTGCCATACTGTCCCTCGAGGCTTCATCCACTGCACTGATAAACGCAATCCCGCCTTCCTTGACGTTGTATTCATTAGTGAGCGCACGTATCGCTCGCGCACATTGAAGACTGAGCTCGTACGCCTCAGCTTCCGCTTCAAAGCACAGATCCGTGTCTGGCGTCGGGAAGGGCGCCAGCATAATAGAAGGCGGCTCCGAAGTTCCAGACGCGTACGCCATCCGCGGAAGACGCTGCCACAACTCTTCCGTAATAAACGGCATGAACGGGTGAAGTAACCTGAGCGCGACATCTAAAGCCCTGTATAGACTTTGTTGCCCGCTTTCCTGCTCCTTTTCGGTTCCTGTAGACAACACACTCTTGCTATGTTCAATGAACACATCGCACAACTCGTCGTAAAAGAACCGCCGAGCAATCTTCGTAGACTTGAAAAAGTCCCTGGCCTCCAATGCCTCGTTAAGTTCCTGAACCGCACAATTCATCCGATGTAGAATCCACTTTTCCGGCGTCGAGAGTTTCGTAAGGTCGAGTTGAGCAACAGGCTGGAAGCTCTCCGGTAGTCGCCCCATCACATACTTGCTCGCCTGCCAGATCTTATTGCAGAACCGCCGATTAATCGCCATCGATTCAACATCAAAGCTAATATCGCTGCCACCCGTAGTATTCGAGAGAAGCGCAAACCGCAGTGCATCCGCACCGCATTCCGGTATTCCCCGGGGAAACGTAGTCTTTTGATATCGCATTGCCCTCTTAATCTCCTGTTCCTTCAAGTTCCCCGTATGGAGCTTCGCGTGAAGCGACTCGAGATCGATGCCACGAATGACATCGAGAGGATCGATGACGTTGCCCAGTGACTTGCTCATTTTCCTGCCCTCGGAATCTCGAATCAAGCTGTGGCAGTATACCTCGCTGAAAGGTACCGAACCCGTCAGCTTCAGACTCAGCATGATCATACGGGCCACCCAGAAGAACACTGCGACATCCGTCAGTTTCGCCGCGTCATTCATTTGAGACCTCGGAGATCACGAGTTCGCAGTGCTGGGAAAGGGGGACTTACTAATATCCCATCCCGTCTCGAGCAAGCTAGTGGGAAAGAACTTTTTGTAGTCCGGAGTTTCATTGGGCCATCCAAGAATGGCCATTGGCCACAACCCCGAACTGAACCAGGTGTCGAGACAGTCCGGATCCTGCTCCAAGTGGAACTTCTTCCCGGGAAACGCAGATGTCGCCTTCGCTTCGGCTTCGTCCGGCGTCCGGCCGACAACCCAGTGGGATTCGTCGTCCTCGATCGAAGGGTCCTGACCCTCCATTACCACACGATAGGCAGGTATACGATGGCCCCACCAAAGCTGGCGGGAGACGCACCAGTCACTGATCTTGGAGAGCCATTTCTTATACGACATGGCAGCATTTTCAGGCGTCATCTTGATCCTCCCGTCTTCCACTACCTTAAGAGCTTCGCCAGCCATGTCACCCATCTTGATCCACCATTGTTTCTTCATCAAGGGTTCTATAACATCACGCGTCTTCTCGCACAATGGTATCGTCATGGCATGTGACTCTTTCTTGACAAAAAGACCCAATTTAGTCAACTCTTCAACGACGTGATACCGACAATCGAACCGTTTCTGGCCCTGGAAAGAGCCGGTGTTTTCATTCATCGTACCGTCGCCGTTCAAGATGTTGACAAAATCTAAGCCGTGGCGCTGTCCCAGCTGGTAGTCATTATAGTCATGAGCGGGTGTAAGTTTGACAGCACCCGTCCCCAGTTCAGGATCGACATAGTCATCTGTCACGATCTTGAGGAGGCGGTTGGTGAAGGGATGGCGCGCATACTTGCCGACAAGGTGAGTATAGCGTGTATCATTGGGATGTACGGCAATGCCAGTGTCTCCCAGCATCGTTTCAG
This sequence comes from Xylariaceae sp. X187, assembly GCA_028637585.1. Lineage (NCBI taxonomy): Eukaryota > Fungi > Ascomycota > Sordariomycetes > Xylariales > Xylariaceae > Xylariaceae sp. X187. The sequence continues at coordinate 1,695,634 of JAJIZN010000010.1, read as the reverse complement.
GCCTCGTTGTAGCAACCTCGACGAACAAGTCGGTGCCCTCAATTGGGTATTTGAAGTAAGTCATCTCGCCAAAGGCAACCTTTCTCGTATAGCCGGGCACATCAAGCAGAGTACGGCCAGGAACTTCCAGATTCTCGACCTCGAGCGAGCTCAGGGCCGTTTGCAAGTTTGTACACCAGTTGACTAGGCGATCCGATCTGTATATGAGGCCCTCCTCGTGTAGACGGCAAAAGGCCTCCATGGTAGCGCGGGTACAATTCTCATCCATAGTAAAAGCCTCACGTGACCAGTCCATGGAGCCACCCATAAGTCGCTGCGCATCGTTGATACGCTGGTGGTAGTCCTGTTTCCATTCCCAGGCGAGCTTCGTAAAAGCATCACGGCCAAGCTCTAGTCTCGTCTTGTTCTCCCGCTTCCACAACATCTTCTCAACAACAGATTGCGTGCTGATTCCGGCATGGTCGCATCCTGGAACCCATAAGGTACTAAGACCACGCATTCGACTCCATCGGATGAGAGTGTCCTGTATAGTATTGGCTAGGGCATGGCCGCAGTGCAAGGCGCCGGTGACGTTGGGCGGCGGTAATGCAATAACAAAGGTAGAGTCAGAGGGTTCAGCCCGAGGCTGGAAGAACCCAGACTTCTCCCACCACTGGTACCATGACGACTCGACAGCGCTGGGGTGGTAGGCATTCAAGTGAGGATGTTCAAAAGACTGTAGCACTTTCTTCTGCCCAGGCTTTGTAGGATCCTCAAAGGGTCCGAGTGGTGTCTTGCTCTTGCTCGCCTTTTTAGTGACCGATGCCGATGTCGGCGCCAAGGTCGATGCTGACGCCGACCTCAAGCAATACCGTAGGCGCCATATCTGAAGTGGCAATGTCTGTCTGGAACAGCGTCCCAAGACATACATTGATTGTGGAAGGGCGTGCGGTCATTAAAAGGTCGGTACACCAAAAGACTCGTCTGTGGGAACCTTTGAAGCGAGTCGTGAACGTGTCGCGAATATGTGGCTGGGCAGGGGCTGGGCATCCAAGCCACATGTGGCTGATGGGTGTGGCTTGGCTGTTGTTTACCGAAGCTAAGCGACCTACTAAGCTAACCCGTCTGACGGACACCGCCACGGAATCTCTCCAGACTCATTGGGCTCGGGGCATCGTTCCTATCTACTGGAGGTTGGGACGGGCGGGATTGTCTCGGGATGTTTGATCGCCCAAGGCCTAGAACCCGTCTGCCTCCACCAAGCCCATCCATTGAGCCCGCTCGGTACTACCGCCGTTACATCATGGATCCGGTCTGGTTTAATTACCCCACGTTCGGCCCATCCCGCAAATCGATGGTGGTGACTGGACAACTGCCGTGACATTCCACCGCCATCAATCCGACCATAATAACATTCAAAGGCATCGCGATGGTATTATACATAAACATCTGGTGTTAATTTTACTGGTAACTAGTGAGCCACTTAAAATCTCACCTTCATTGCGTGGATTCATCAAAGTCGACAAATGACTACAACGGGCTCGCATGTACAGCCCGTAGGTAGGTATCTATACATTTGAGCCCTGACACGAGTCAAGCGGCCCGCATACGATACTGAGATCTGACGACCGATTGGCACGTCATAAAAAACGGCTAGAAAATGCTGGAAAAAGACCATTTTCTACAGACATGCCTTCACCCTCAATGCAACGGGTTCGTGCAGTTCGCGTTTCATCTAGGGAGTGCTCTCATGTAGCAAGTGTGAGCATCTTTTGCTTTCACATCTACATAGGTAGGTATTTATATGTCTCTTTAGAATCGTTCATGCTTTTTTTTTTTTTGCCGGACAATCTTCAGCTTGCTTTCTCTGTCAGCTCTTATTGGTAGCTACTGCCGAAAACAGCGTCATGGTAGCGTTCGTCGCGCTTGACGCAATGGACAGTTACATGATGTCATCGAGATTCCAGAAACGGCATAAGCCATGGGGAAGGACAACGGCGCAGACACAAAGACGTCGACCAAGAGAATGCAATATGATGCATCTGAGCATTTGAGCATCTCCAGCCCGTTCAGTGCTTCCCCACGGAGATTGTGGCTGTCCTTGCAGGTGAGTTACGCGGCAACGGCAAGCAATTAATCTCAGGCAGTCGTGCATCCAGCATAATACGGCGACCAGGTACCACCTACGGGCTACATATAATGAGACAAAACAAATGACTGACGATTAAAATGAAGGACAGATTGATCCCACCATGGGGTAGACATATGAGAGCATCATAAGTAGTAGGTATGTGCAGACTGTAGTGTCAATCCACTCTACTCACAGTTTACTCCCATTTTACTCAATTTCTACTACACTCCTTGGTCAATTGAGATCTAGTCATCAGGTAGCTACCTAGGTAAGTTAGGCGAAAAGGGGTGACAGCATAGAACTAAGATACACAGTCGGGTCATGATGATGTGTTTGTAAAAGATGACGCCGTCCAAGTTGGATACCCCCCGATTCCCCGACGCACTCCCCCCATTTCTGCCCCATCTGCCAGGCGGGACCTGCTGTGCGGGTGTGGTCACCGTGCGGTTGGCCTTCTCGAGCAGACTTGAGCATCTGGTTGGTGGCGGGTCGATTCAGTGACGTAGCGTAAATACGATGCCGGTGCGACTTGGGAAAGCCGGGACACTTTGTCCCACGTCATTATTATGCTATCGGCTACGGGGGCTCCTTCCTGTGTGTACCTTGAACCTCTCACTCGTGACTCCCTTGGTGTGAAGCGAGAAAAGGAAGGTGCTGGTTAGCCAAGCTCATCCCATACAAGAGCATACTATCCACACTGGCCTACGCACTGGACACACTGACACACTGACACACACACGCCCCCAATGCACGCCCCCAATACACGCCCACAACAACAAGCCCTCAAGCCCTCGAGCCCTCGAGCCCTTAATAGATGCACATCCGCGCTTCTCCCTTTTCTTATTCATACTTACTCCCCCTTCCAACATCCGACCAGCCCCTCGACGCAAACCTTCACTGTCTTCGCGCCTCGTAGTCGTGAACCTAAACTGATTGACAGCCAATAACATCTTCGGGCATCATCATTACCCTCTTATCTCTCTTCCCATTCTCGTTTCCTAGTATACCCACGTGTTTTCTTCCTCTTGTTTCTTCTCTCGTGATACCCCCCCGACAACCCTGGAGACTGAACACCGTCTCCTGCCTACTCTGCTCGCTTCCCTCTCCTTCTCGCTCTCGCTCTCACGGCTCGGTGTCCTTGTCTTGATACCTGTTAGCTGTTGCGAGACTCTATTTCTGCCTCGGCATCGCTACTATTCATTCAACACACAAGATACCGTAGAAGCATTCACTCGCCGCCTGGGTCTTCAGGAACCATGGCTACCGTCAATAAGCCCACCGACCCGAAGCAGAAGGAGGCCGATATCAATCGCAAGCTTCAATTCTATGGCATCTTCAAGGCATTCCAACTAGGAAAAGTACCATCTGTAAGTTGTAATCACCCACCCCAAGGATGAGGCGAGGTGAAGTGAATCACGCATGGAGGCTTACCATCCATCCGTCGCAGAATGATCAAATCGATGTGGCCTTGAACAGCTTCATCTCTAGCAGGGCCATGTCCAACCCTTCTAACAGGCTGTCGCCTGAAGGGAGGGAGCTCATAGCTAGTTTCGTCAATGCGGTGAAGCACTCGCAGAGGCTGCTTTTATCCAAGAATGAGGGAAACCTACTACAGGATTTCATCTGGCAAACCCAGCAGTTTGATGCCAGCACTATCAATCCTCCCAACTCGCCTCTCTCCAAAGAAGAGGCCAAGCAACATGGCGATACTGTTCTGCAAGGTCTGAGGACCCTGGGAACTCTGCTGATTACCAATGGCCAGTTCCGCAAGCTCTGTAAGTCGACTCCAACATCTGTTTCTGCGTGTATATATATATACTAAACTTGACGCACCTTCCAGTGAATGACGCTACCGTTCTCATGCGTGACATGGCTGGCGACGCTGCGACAACTGCTGTCACTAAAGTTAGACCCTCGGAGGACCAGTTGAACCAGATTGATCGCCCTGCAGAGGACAACACTTGGCATGAGGCCCCCGACTTATCCAAGGAGGGCGTGAGAAGTCAACTACAGAACGTAGTCAAGCGCAACTTTGGCCGAGATGATAACGTGGCCACTAATGGTGGCACGGACGGTATCGGCGGTTCCGATGCTATTCGTTCTCAGGCCGACGATCGCGCAACTGCTGGTGCCCTCTCTGACAAGGCCAAAGCGGCGGCGTCCGAGGAGAACCAGCAAAAGGCCAGGAAAATGGCTGCCGAGTACCGTCGCCAAGCCAGGGAATACCTCGGCAAAAAGGTACCACCTGAGCGACGTGATCAGACAATCTGGCGATTGAAGGTGAACATGAACCCCATGCCCCAGTCTATGCATGCTGAGAGCGTCAAAGCTGACATATTCATCTAGAAAATGATTCTTGAATGCCAGCAGCACCCAGACTACCAGAGAGCAGTGACATCTTTGCTTGATTTGGCCGAGCAGTATGGCAAACATGGTAGATCGTTGACTACCGAAGGCGCCGGTACCGTCAAGCAAACAAGATCTGCGTTTGGTGCAGCGGAAGCAGACCTCAAGGTACGGATCAATAATAGCCTGAATAGAAATGTGTCACCGCTGACCTATGTCCAGACGCTCATCGAGAGATTTGCTAATGGCACATCCACTGACGACTTGTGGTCTTCCATCAATACTATGTACGAAGATGCTGATAAGGACCCTGACTTGAGAAACTGGTTCAGGTCCATGGACAACTACATTCGCAGGTGTCTCAAGCAGTCGGGTTATATCATGGATGACGACTGCAATGAGCAGTGGCGTCAACTCTACGACCGCGGCAACTATCTCTTCCGTGACAAGTACAAGAAACACACCGATCACGTCATCAACGAGCTTAGGTTCCTGGCCGATCAATTCGACAAGGACCCCCAGAACAGGGCCTTCGCCGCCGCTATGCAAAAGCTCTTTAACGACCTGGGCAACGACGCGAACGGCAAGCCCGCGTTCAAGCCGCACCTGATCAAGGATATGTTCGAGGTTATTATCCCCGCTGCCTTGGAGAGGGCTGCCTATATCCCCATTCCTCGCATCGAGTATTCGGATCAGCAGATGGACGCTATTGTGGAGAATCTCGTGCTCGAGAGCGACAACTTCATGCCCAACGTGCTCGAGATCGCCGCGGACAATTTCTTCCGCCTGGGCCGCAAGAAGATTCCTGGCAAGCGCAAGAATGCAATTGATGTTATGGTCAGCGGCGTGCAGATGGATCTGCGCGACGTGAGCTTCTACATCAAGCGCAAGAAGGGCTTCCCTGCCATCAAGGACTCAGGTATTGTGCATCTCTTCCTAGGTGGCGACGGACTATCCTTCCGCATGAAGCTGTCCAGCGCAGATGAGAAGGACCGGCAGCATTTCTTCAAGGTCGACAAGGTCAATGTAGATGTTAAGCATCTCGATGTCAAGCTTGTCAAATCGAAATACAAGCTCCTGTTCGGTCTCGCGAAACCCGTCTTGCTCAGGGTTATGCGCCCCGTGGTGCAGAAGGTGGCGGAAAAGCAAATCAAGGAGCAGTTCAATCAATGGGATCAAATGCTGTACCAGATCAAGCTGGAGGCGGACCACGCTCTCGAAGAGGCCCGCGCTGACCCTCAGAATGCGCCCAACGTTTACCGTCGTTACATGGATGCTGCTCGGCAGCAGATGCAGCAAAGGAAGCAGAAGGCCAAGGAAAAGGCGGCTGCCCAGGTGGAGAAGAAGAATGTGAATTTGGCCATGACTCGGGAAGACAGCGTGCTGCCCGAAATCGAGCTACCAGGCGGCATCAGCACCAAGGCGACTGAGTTTAAGGAGCTCGCTCGCAGAGGTGAGAAATGGGAGAGCCCGGTCTTCTCCATTGGCAGCGCAGGCAAGAGCTCGAATATCCCTAGAGCACCTCGAGTGACCCGAAAGCCACACGCTGCGGACAGCCATCTCCACAGTACTACTACTAGGGGCTTTACGGATGGCTCTGCCGACGTGAACAGGATGAGAAACGGTGACTTTGGCAAGCCTTCCACCGCTGCGCACACCACCAACCCAGTTAGGATCTAGGTTTGTGAGGGACTGCCGTTGCTAGCGGCTTGATTCCATCCGGAATGTTTGCCGAGTGCTTGCATGCCTGCTGAGCAGTAGAAAGGAGGTTTGATGTCAGGAAACGGCGTGGCTGAGATACCCTTGGGTGACGATGGAAAAATAATGAGTTGCTTGCGTGGCTAGGGGAAGAATGGACTAATAAGAACAAGAACATAATGAGCTGGAGGGTGGTAATGGTAATATGCCGACGACGCTCGCTTCGCTTTTGAAATTCGTCTACTGTAGTTGTACACTAGGTAGGAATAGGCCAGAGCCGACAAAAATGGTTTATCGGATGAGTGTGTCTGCAACCGAGACGGTGTTTCCTCATTTGCGTGTTCATGATGTTTATTGCTACGTGTGCTCGTTGTAAGCGCTGTTCATCCGTAGAATCGGGCATACCTCGTGTAAAGAAGGACCAAGTTTAGGGGTTTAGAAGCAGGTAACCCTATATACACGGTGCACCTCGTCGGCCCTCTTTATGAACTTATAATCCATGACCTATTCACCAATCCATACTTGAACAAAGCATTGACGCGCGGAGGAGTCGCGTTAATGTAAGATTCTCGATTCAATCCGCCATCACCGTTTGGTATACCGTGCCGTACCGATATGGAACCCATGCCCATGCCCATGTCCATGCCCATGCCAGTACCGATGCCGATTTTATCCCATCCATACCGTGACGCCCGTTATAGGAAAGACACAACCCGACAATCAACCGATCAACGGCCCATTAATTACCAGCCAGCCAGCCAGCCAACCAACCAACCCAAAATACAAGTGAAACAAATTCAAGTAAAGAAAAGGGGAAGAAGAGAGGTAGGTAGGTAGGTGGGAGGGAGTATGAGCGTGCGTGTGTCATAAAACAATATCGCGTAACAAATCATCATCATCATCCCAATCCCCACCGTCGTAATCCGTCTCTTGCGAGGCGGGGATGATTATAGAGTCTTTCTCTTTCTCTTTCGGCAGATCTTTCACTCCATCTTTTTGCACTCCATCGTGATCCGGATCCTTGCCCTGATGCATATCCTTATTCTGGCCCGGGTCTTGGTTTTGGTTCTGGTGACGTATAGGCCCGGTGGAATTCTGCTTTCGCAGCATCGTTGTCGTCGTCGTCGTCGTCGTCGGTTTCTTATCGAGTAACTCCAACATCGCCTCGTAGGAACTCTTCAGTCGGGTATTCGTGTTTGGATTTCGTTTGGGTTCGGGGCGAAGGGGAGGCTTTATCTCAGACGTTACCATCAGCCTAGCACGCGATCCCCTTACGTCCTCCATCTTCTCGCCCGTATCCGTCGTCTCAACCGTCGCGAGATCAACGCCTCTCCTCGTCTCTTCCTCTACTTCCTTATCCCCTTCCTCCCCTCCCTCTTCATCCAGATCCGCCCCCAGAAGCGCTGCCAGCCGCTCATTCTCCAGCTCCCGAATCCACGCTAATTCCTCCTTTGCCTTGCGTCTGGCATCGGCACCTTCCCATGCCATCGTCTTACTCCGCTCGACGGCGTACTTGTAGCGCATCTCGCTACAGCTTGACGTTAGGAATGGTTTCTTCGTTTTCGTCTTTGTCTTCGGAGGGGGAGAAGCTTGCTTCTTCTTCTTCTCCTTCTCCTCCTCTGACTGTTGTTGTTGCTGCTGCTGCTGCTGCTGCTGCTGCTGCTGCTGTTGTTGTTGTTGTTGTTGTTGTTGTTGTTGTTGTGGTATAACGGATTTGAGAGAAGAGGATTGCTGCTCTGGTCTGGTAAGGGAGCCGACTGAAGGGGTTGGGGTAGATGTAAGCGTGACATTCTTGCTTTTGGTGGGTAATGGTGGTAGTAGTAGTGGTGGCGGTGGTGGTAAAGGACTCTCTTCAATATCCTTGACGTCCTGCGACGAAAGTAGAATATCCTGTGTCGAGAAAAATGGCATTTCGAACGGATTCTCCTTCTTCATTGGTAGGGGGGGGATCGCCGCAGCCTTTCCTGGCGGGATGGGGGCTGGCAAGTCGATTGTACTATGCGCTTCTCTTCTAGGCGGCTTTGGCATTGCCGCTGCCCTTTTTGCCTGGATTGAAGTGGGAATCGGAATGGGGGGAATAGCTCGGGGTTGAGGATTAGGTCTAGGCGGGTTGACAACCCGTTCAATGAGTTGATGTGGTTTCCTCTTTGCAATAGGTGTCGAGAAACCAGTCGACAAATCCTTCCCATTTGTATTTCTATTCCCATTCCCATCTCTACCCCCAATCCGTGGCAATCCCGGCTTGTCATCGAAAATCTCTCGTACTTCCTGCGACGGGCTAGGAAAGAAATCATCAAGGTGATTATTCAAGAAAAACATAGCCTGAGTACTCGGCGGCGGCTTATGTTCTATTACGACCGGTTTATTCTCCATCATAGCCGGAGTTCTTGGGTCTCCAGGTGGTTTCGGCAGAGGAGGAGGAGGAAGAGGCCATTTCGTCGGTATCTCTTGACCTCGTTGTTGGCTGGGTATGCTCTTCTCATCAACTCGAAGTCTCGGGCTGTGATGTACTTTATCCATTTCAGGAAGCAAGTCCTCTTTCCTGCCGTCCTCTTCCGTGTAATCAACATCCTTGACACCTATCACGCTCCTCTGCATCGGATCTTTTATCTCTTCCTCCGGGACGTCAACCCTGCGTCTTTTGCTCGGCGGCTCAGAATGGTTTACAAGTGGCGGGCTGTACGCAAACCCGCGGATAATCTTCTCTATCGATCCCACATCGGCTTGGGAGAGATCTTGTGATGTACTCTTGGAAGGCGGGCGCACATTCTCTTTATTATTGTCGTCGAACGGTTGAGTCCGCTGAGAGCTTTTGGGATGGGATTTTAGATAAACCGACTGGGCTCCACGAGAGATTGGGGCGTTGATCTCCGCCATGGCGGGTCCCGACTCTCTCCCTTCGCTTTCGCCATGCTTGGAAGCTAGGGAGCCTTGTGAAATCTTATTAGAGAGCGGTAGTGCATTTTCCTTCTCGGCGTCCAGCTGAGCTCCATGAGGACTGATAGGACCGTTTGATAGATTGAATAAGCCCAGATCCCTCCCTTCGCCTTCGCTATCGTCAGAGGCGAAGAAGCGTTGCGGACTCTTTTTAGGGACTGGGGGTATATTCTCCTTGTCATGGTCACCGAACGCCTGAGTCGGACGAGGTCTTTCCGGCCCAGTTGTCAACCCGGTCTTCGAATCCCTCCCCTGATTCTCCGAATCCTCAGAATGCTCAGCAACCACAGACAACAGAGCGGCCCCCTTCTTCTTCTTCGGCTTTGAGATAAACCTAGCAAGCGTGTCCTGCGAAGGCCGAACATCCACCAGCGGCAATCCCCTCTCTTTCCGCACAGTCTTCTCCTTCTCCTCTCTCTCCCGCTTCTTCTCCCGCGCACTCCTCGCCCTCGCCAGATTTCGCTCCTTCTCGAATTCCTTTCTGATCCGGTCCTGTTCGAATAATTCCTGCTGTCTTCTCTCGGCTTTGGATAGCTTCGGCCCCTTGGTCTTTTCCCTGTATGCCTTCTTGACTTGTTTCGTGGTCATTGGCCGCATACTCTCCGTGCGGGAGGTGCGGTTAGGGCTGTCGTCGTCGTTGTCAAGGCCATAATTGCGACGGTTGAGCGCGGAGGGTATGTCCTGGATTATGGTGAAGGTGTTTTGGACGAGGGGCGGCATCGTGGGCAGAGATTTCGGAGGATTGTTTCCAGCGTACACGTATACGCGACCGATTGTAGAGCATGGTAGTTACGCGACAGTTCGTGCGAGACCGACGAGTGAGGGTCTACCTATTCACTTTGCGCCCCGAGTAGCGAAATGGAGAGACGCGTCTTGTCGGCGCGCCGTGCCTCGAATACGGGACCTAGTGGAATTAAGCATATGCACATATCGGGTCTCTATTTACGCTTATAGATATACCACAAGCCGATAACGAGCTATATACATATAGTGAGGCGTATGCATATGGCAAGTATGTAGTGGGTCCGGCCCCGTCGGAGTTCGAGTCTCGAGTTCCAATCGAGTCTCGACGCTTCAATGTTCGGAATAAATGGCAACCAAATCTTTCAGGAATTCACTCACAGACCCTTTTTTCGTCTATTCAGCCTTCCTACCGATTACATGGCCTTGTATGACTGGCTGCTTTGGCCGGGAACAGGGGCTTCATTTCCTTTGCTTACTACATCCATGGAGTCCTTTTCGCTCACGCTCGTGCTCACACGTAATACTCTGTGATTGTGACAACCTCCTCCCCTTTCACTTCCCTTCCCTTTCCCTTTCCCTTTCACGCCAACAAACACCACTCTGACTGCCATTGTATTTACCGGATGCCGACAACGAGCTGAGTTGCTCTTGTCTCTTGGGCTCATTTCCCTACAAATATACATGTCAGAGTCATCACCCGTACGGCCGATGCCAGAGCAATAGCAATATGACTCACTCTTCTTCAACATCCACAGACCAGACATCATGATCTGAACGACATAGATGATATAAAAGATTTTGGCATCGTCATAAGTATATTCATTAAATCGTCCACCATTAACTAACATGGGTATCTACTATATTAACAATCAATCATCACAACAAACACAACCCCCCTTTTTCCACCCCCCCTTAACAAGAATTGGCAGGGCACCCAACATTCGTACCAAAGATATCTCCAGAGACCTTGGCGACCTGGAGAATAGCACCCACGACACCACCCAGACCCTCACCGGCGATGAAGCCCGCCGCCACGGCGTAACCGTAGAGGTCGAACGACGACAGCTTCCACTTCTTCCACGTAAAGGCGATGAGAGCGCCGAAGAGCGAGGCAGTGGTGAATACCGGGCTGGGCAGGACGAAGGACAGGGCAATGGCGCCCCAGTTGGGCAGGTATTCGCGCACCCACTCACGCTCGCCGACGAGGTAGAAGTGGCGGACCATGACCTGCGCGACGACGACGATGGCCATGACGATGGAGAAGATGCCGGAGCTCCAGGGGATGTGGACGGACGGGTCGGTGACGGCCTGGGCGACGGCGGCCCAGGCGGCGACGGAGGGGACGGCGAAGGGGCACTTGGAACCGTCGAGAATGCACGGGTAGGCCGTCGCGAAGAGGACGAAGAGGCCAGGGGCCAAGAACACACTGACAATGGTACCGATGGACTGCGCATACCACTGCTTGTTCGGCGGCGTGCCGAGCAGGAAGCCGGTACGGAAGTCGGAGGTCAACGAGGTACCGATGTCAGCAGCCCCTGAAGCGAGAGCACCGGCGACGAGGTTGATTCTCTGGGCCTCGACGATGGTGTATCCCTTGCCGGACGTGGCGGCACCGAAGACCAACTGACTGGCCTTGGAGGCAGCGGTAAGCGGCGTGTTGTCCGTGACGGCACCGATCTGGATGGCCAAGAAGGAGAAGAGGAAACCGAGCAAGCAGGCCAGGATGGTCAGACCCGGGCCAGTACCCCACTGGAATTTGAAGACGATGATACCCACCACGATACTGACGAGCAGGCCCAAGGACCACTGCCAGATGGGCACTTGGTCCTCCGGTCTCGCCGAGTCGGCCACCAGGTTGGCATCGTTCTGCAGAGCAGCCTGGCGCTCCAAGTACGCAACGGGTCGGCCGCGCGTCTTGATCGACAAGTCGTTGAGGCCCATGCAAATAGCGCGCCAGGCGGTGATGCCGGCGTGGGCGATGATCTTGTATTGAACCAGCAACTCGGCAATGGAAGTGGCCACCATGATCAACACGCCGGGCCAGAGAAGCCAGTATCGAGGACTGGGGGTCTGGTGGCCGAGGTTGTTGAGCGCGGCGAAGGTGTACAGCGAGTCCCAGTACGGGTCGTCGGGGAAGAGTTGTTCGCCGATACACGTGCCGTAGTGAACCAGCAGGGGACCGATGATGCCCCAGGCGAGCACGGCGCCGGCGAACAGGGAGATGGCCGAGTTCATGCCGATGAGGATGCCGGAGCCGATAAAGGCCGGCGTCCACTCCCAGTACCAACCCCACGACTCGATGTTCAAGGCCCAACTCTTGCCGTGGCTCCAGATGTGAATCCAGGTAAAGGGGTGCCAGTCGTAGAGGAGACCGACGGCGTAGAAGGAGGCGACACGCTGAATGAAGGACAAGCCGAAGGCCAAGCCGAGCGCCTTGAGCTTGCTGATGGCCTCAGTGGCGCCGGCGGCACCGGCGTGCATGGATCGAATGGTCAGAGCCACGGCGGTGGGGGTAGGGAAGAGCAACTTCAGCTCACGAGCGACGCGGATGATGAAGAACTTGCGGAGCGGCGTGACGAAGAAGAGGCCGAAGAATGAGCAGACGAGGGTGATGGTGACGAAGGAGCCGAAGCCCTGGCTGGGCGTGCCGTCGAGCGCGCCGAGTAGGTACATGGCGGGGATCGCAGCGACGAAGATGCCGGAAGTGCCGGCTGAACCGGTGGCGGCGGCCTGGATAATGGAGTTCTCCTGGGGACCGAATTCACCGCCGAGGATGGGCCAGTCCTTGCAGTGCTTCGACAAGAGCTTGACGATACCGTAGCCGAAGATGGATCCGAAGATGCTGGCGGAGAAGGTAAAACCCGTCTTGAGACCTGGTCATCAAGTTAGCTTCTTTTACTTTTTTTTTTTTTTTTTCCACTTCTTTCCACTTCTTTCACGATTGTCTCAATACTGTCACTTATCACTCGACGAGGTGAGACTTGATAGACGAGGTGGAACTTACCAAGATACAAGTTGGAAGCGTTGACCAGGGCGCCCAGGCAGATACCGACAAAGACGGCCCGAACGGTCAGAGGATTGGGCTCGTGAGGTAGATTGGGGTCCATCTTGAGAGGCATGTAGAGGTCGAGATCCTCCTCCTCGACGTCCTTCTCGTCGACCTGGACATCGCTGGACTTCTCGTCGATCTGGATAGCGGCTACCTTTTCGTCGATGTTGTCCACGACGTGAGGGGCCTCGACCGGTGCGACAGGCACGGGGGCCGTCTGGACATCGGCTGACGACATTGGTTTTGCGAGGGTTGAAAGTAGGCACCAGTACTATAATCTGGCTAGCTAATGACAGAAGCCTCCTTCACAGCCGATGCCTAGCACACACGTTGGCGGGGCCGTGCGGTGGTTGTCGAGATGTCAGAAGCAGATCGGAGCAGACGAGGGAAAAGGGTCGCGAAGAAAGAGACTGCGAGAGGGGCCAGCAGTTGTGTTATATACCTACTAGGTATACTTGCAGCTCTAAGAAGTCTCTCTGACTTGTTGCCATCGGACTCAGTCGGGACTCAGGTCGGGGCTCACTCACATGGAACCAGGTTCCGTCCCATTAGGAACAGCAGGAACAGCAGGAACCCATGAGCCCATGAACCCATGAACCATGTGAATGTAGGTACTTGGACTACTTGCACTCCTTCCGTCGCCACGGCCGGAAAGTCACAAAACAGGGAGGACAATAGGCCTTCCCCGCTCAGGTCCCAAGTACCTATTACTACCTACTTACTTAGAGCATCCGGTGTCCGGCTAGATACCTCAAGACTCAAGGTAAGGATTCTCCCCGCATTCTACGTAGTGTAAGTAAGTATACTAGATAAGTACACTACTTGGACAGATACTCACGACTTACTTACTTACTTACTTGCAAGTTAAGTATTCACACGACATGGTGGCTTCGGCTAGGTAGGAAAAAAAAAAGCGTCTAGGCGTAGTGTACGGACGTAAGTACCGCCCGAGATAAGGAATGGGAGAGGCAATGAAACCTTTTACCAGGATGTCGGCGTATCCAATGGGACCGACCTCATGCCCATATCTACTTATCTACTTACTCTACTTACTAACTGGACTGGACTGGATATATGTACCCGATACTTGCTTACCTACCTACTTACCTGACGAGTCGGAGGTATCATCGCTTCAAGAACAGGACCAAAGCCGATGCCGCATTAGGAAGGCCAAGAGGCGAAGCGCGTGTTGCTCAAAGATAACCGTACTTAAGTTGCCTGCACACCAGTCACCACTCACCAGTCACCACTCAGTACTCACTACTACACTACTACCTAGATACTCACGGACATAACAAAGAGATGCAGGTAACAGGTACAGGTACAGGTACAGGTAAGGGTATTTGATATCTCTGGAGGCAAAAAGGCTCGGCATTGAGGGGGGGAAGGGTCTCATTGAGGCCCATGGACGACAGGATGTAAAGGTACGAAGAAGTTGGTCGATAATATTCCGCCTTACCTTTCCAGCTCGTGTCGACACATGTTTCATCTATTTGAATTTTTTTCGTAGATGATTAGTATCTATGTAAAAGTGTAAAGTGGGGGTAATGGAGATAAGATCGACTACTTAAGTAGATATCTACTTAGTAAGTACACGGCGCGCCTACCTATCTAATTACCTATCTATCTATCTATCCATCTATCCATCTACCTATCTATCTACCTATCTATCTAGCAAACACGCCGTCTCGCCACACAAAAGTCATCCAGACTAAATAGGTAAGTACCATAGTAGGGAGGAATAGGTACCCGCAACACTATCCTGTCCATCTACGATATAAGTAAGTATTAAGTACTAAGTAAGGTGAAAAGCTGGGGGAGGATAAGCAAGTAGGTAGGTTACCTACTTTACCCGGTTAACAAGGAAGATAACGAGGGCAAGAAAATTCACCATGAATGGAATACGATCAATCTACAAGTACATTCTACCTCTTACCTCCTCTTACCTCCTCTTACCTTACTACTTACTACTTACCTATACTTATACTAGGTTACATACTTGTTTTGTTTGTCCATGGTCATCTACCTATTTCCACGCTTTCACGTCTTGTTTGCTACCCATTTACCCTATCATTCTCATAGATAGACATAGACACGCGAGTCTTATACACCCCTTCGCTTGCGTGATCGCGTACCTACGAAAAGCTACCCGTCCGTTCGAGTGAACGGGTAAATTTTACCTCGGGTAGGTATCGAATTTTAGTTACATACATACATAGTCTACCGATTACAAGAAATCCTGAAAGAGACAAACCTAGCGAACCCCAACCAGTAAAGTAGGTAGTCCAAGAGCAGAAAGATTTCCGAAAAAGAAAAGAAAAAAAGAAAGAAAGAAAGAAAAAAGTCCAACCTCCTCAATTACGATTGACAAAGCCGTTCGCCCTGTTCCTCTTTCCCATGATTGTCTCGCCCATGCTTTGTCTACCTACTCCAGGTATTTTATACTTATCTCCATGTAAGTAAGCGTACAGCGGGAACTACTTAACGGTTACTTAGTTCAACTCCTCCTGGAATGAAGGCCAGTGAGGTTACTAGGTTAGTAGATAGGTAACTCTTCGGACACACATACTTACCTACCCATGTCATTCCCATGCGAATTCGGCGTCTTCTTACTATCTACTTAATTCACCTGATTGACCTTACTCGCCGAGATTGAAAGATGGCAGTTTTGCTAACCTAATAGATGTTAACCCACCTATTACTACCAGATTGATTACCTACTTACACTCATTCAAGCAAAAGGCATACCTATCTAACCTTGGGTATATTGCACAGTGAGCGAATCCGTCGTGGTAACTGGTAGTTGACCGAACCGTGTTCCTACACTTACTTAGGTATTTAAGCAGGTTCCTATCTATGTATCTATCTATCTATCTATCTACTTATCTACCTACCTCTGACTATCTGCTCCAATGTCTCATCGTCACATCGAACGAACCGACCAACCAACAATGACAACGCGGGACCGGTTTGGTTTTATTCCACCGATATGAAAATAGGTAGGTAGATTACTTACTTACTTACTTACTATAGACCATGATAAGGAGGCAAATTAGTTATTATGGACTCTGTGATATGATATGCCTAGTGTGCCATAGAATACACACATGACGTTGAAGCGATTCACAGATCCTCGCAGTACTTGTCAGATTTACTCATATTCGAACCAAAGGGTTGGCTGTTGGCTGTTGGCTGTTGGTTGTTGGTCGTTGGTCGTTGGCTGCAGTGTAGTGTAGTGTAGTATGAGTAGATATCATATCCCATCATCTACCTCAGCTCGATATACATTATTACATAGTATTACGCGGTCCATTCAATTCCCGTATCATGGCTCGAGTCAGTATCTAACCTAGATAGATATCCAAGTATCAATCAGACGCCGTAAGATAACTCGGACAGACTTATGCAGATCTAGATAAGTATCTAATCTATCTAGATATAGACAGATACCTATCTCAACGGAATCCCTTATCATCATCATCATCATGACATTCTCCATCCACATGGACACTCCAACCGCTCGGTAGAAGATAGGCAGAATTCGTCCTCCAGTCGGCTAACAAGCCGTTAAAAACGATACGGTAGATAATCATCAACTCCAAAAAAAAGAAAAAAAAAGAAAAAATAAAAAATAAAAAATAAAATAAAATGAGTATGATGTAGGTTAGGTCAAGTAACCTCGTTCAAGTCAGCGCCGGGGGAGAGGAGGGAAGCCCGGCCCCGTTCTTCTCTTTTTTTCCCGTCTTCGGGCGCTTATCTTCCGTTCAACTCTTTCCCGCCTAGAGGCAAGCCAACGGTCGAGGTAAGATTCCTACACCGGGTATTCAGAGATGAGACTGCGGCTTTTTTATATTACAATAGGTAGGTAAGGTTAGATGGAGAGAGAGGGAGAGAGGGAGAGAGAGAGGGGAAAGAAATTCGGATAATATGGCCCTACCTATCTTGTTCATCATATCCCAAGATTCCAATTCCAATTTCAGATCAAATTCCAATTCAATCCAATTCAATTCAAATCCAGAAACACAAATGAAAATAAATCCCCCCCAAAAAAGATCGTGATCCAAGCAAAAAAAACACCCATCCCCTCCCATCAAAACTCTTTATAAATATCCTGCGCAATCTTCCTCGCCTTCCCCGCAACACCACCCGCAACAGCGTAGACCTCACGCAGACGGTCCCGCCCATCCCCAGCATCCCCCCTCTTACTCTTAAAGGCACCGCCGAGGGAAGACACCTTGCCCGCGACCCCGCTCGCCCAATCCTCCACTTTCTTCCCCATCGCCGAGATCGCGCCCTTGATGACGTTAATAACCCACACACTCCCACGATACCCGCCGTAGAGCACGGCCGCGGAAAAGACTGTCCACAGGATTACCTTGATGATGACCCTCCAGTTCACCCTCACGCCTTCACCGCCAACGTGCCCGTCACCGTCAGCGCCAGAAGCAGATGGTGCGCCGTAGTGGTGGCTGTTGCCATGGCTTGCCCAAATGGCATTGTTGTATCGCGGCGCCGCTGACCTGGCGGTAGAAGTGATACTGGTATATCCGTGGTGGATACGTGATGTGTCTTCATAGGTAGGGAGCAACGGCTGGTATTGCGTCCTCGCAGACGCCGCGACGGGCGGGTTGAGAGTCGCCTGTGGGTATACCCTCGTCGTCGTCGTCGTCGAATCGCCATAATAAGCCGGGCGGTCGCTCTTCTGCTGTTGTTGCGCCGCAAGCATCCGGGCATAGCTCAACACGTTGTCAATATCCACTCCCACTCCCACTCCCATTCCCAACTCCTCCTGTCTTCGTGAATTGCTACCGCCCGGCACGTCGGGAGCCTCCACGAACTGCACATACTCAACCAGCGTCTTATACGAGCGTTTCGACAAGAAGATATCCGGACCATGCCGCTTATACGGCCGCAGCGAAGAGAGAAAGACACTATGTCTATCCCTCGTCTTGACATACGATTTCTTCTTCAGCTCGACCGACGGGTTCTCGAGGAAGAGCAGGATCTGGTTGTCCGGGTGGGCATTGCTGGGCGAGATGGGCAGGTGTTCGCTTCTCGCTCGATGCGCCGCCGGGAACTTTTGTTCGAGATCTTGACTTTGTAAGGAGGTGATCTGTGTTTTTCTCCCCCCCACCGATCCCGGCCCCGGCTCGTCAGCTCATTTTCTCTCTCTCTCTCTCTCTCTCTCTGTCTCTGGCTCTCTCTCATTCAGATACACTCAACCACCGTCTCTGTTTTGGAAGAAGAAGAAGAAGAAAATAAAATAAAATAAAAAATAAACAGAAAAAAAAAAGGAAAAGAAAAAGAAAAAGAAAAAAAAACCCACAATGAGAATTTCCACTCTCCCCTCTCTGGGCCGCGTCGAAAGGATGACCGCAGGGTGATTACAACAGCCCTCGTCGACGTCCAACTCGCTCGCCTTCAGCTCGTCTTTCGGAGGAAGCCATTTAATGCAACCGGCGATCTGGTCTTGGATCAACCCAGGCATTTCGAGTCAAATGATTCCTCCTCAGACCCTCTCTCTCTCTCTCTCTCTTTTTTTTTTTTTTTTTTTTTCCTTTTGGTCGTGTCTGCCGTTTTTTTTTTTGTATAGGTATTCCAAACAAACAAAAACAAAAACAAATACCCGTAAGAAAGGAAAGGATATTTGACTGATTTTGCTTTTCGGTTTTCCCTCAGTACTACTACGGAACTGTACGCGACTACCTACCTTACAGATATTTACGAGTGACAGCCCAAACGCCCAACGACGAAGAGGGGGAGAAAGAAGAAGAAGAAGAAGAAGAAGAAGAAGAAGAAGAAGAAGGGAGGGAGGGAGGAGGGAGGGAAGGGGGGTAAGGTAAGTCAGCCTCGGGCGCCTATGGCGGGTAAGACCAGGTCATTTCAATGAGGCCATCTCCAGAAATCCATGACAATGCAGGCAACCGCTTTTGCCATGCACGGCCAGCCCCCCCTCCTCCTCCTCCTCCTCCTCCTCCTCAAGACCAATGACAATTCACAAAAGACCCGTTCTCTTTATACCTAGTTGACTCGTAAAATAACAAACGCCACAAAACCCACCTCCCCCCGGAAAAAAACAAAAAAAAAACAAAAATCAACACCCCAACAGGGAGACGACCCGTTATCCGAGCCTAGCTCGAAAATAAAATAAAATAAAAAAAAGGCTTAGTGGATAGGGAATTGAGACATGGAGATCTGCAAACGGACAATCCTTTCCCCCCCCTTCCCCCTAACCCCCTCTTTCCACCCCTGGCAAAGACAACGACAACGACAACGACAACGACAACGACAATGACAACGACAGTGACAACGACAACAAAAACACGGACAAACGCATCATTGGTACCACGGGGGCGGGTGGGCTCTCAACGAGGCAACCCATAGGTCCAGATCACCAACAAGGCAACCAAGTGCGGGGGGGAGGGTACAGTCTGTACGTCCGTAGATGTTGCCATATTAAGAAGGCTTCAAGGTAAGGTAAGGTAAGGTATAAGTAAGTATCATAAGTATGCTATATATATGACAGGTATTATTTACCAGGATATATAGTAATGGTTATTGATGGAGTCTACTTACAGGCTCGGGGTGAAAAGTGACCTGCGCATACCCTTTGTCAATACCGGCGCTACCTAACCGTACCCAACCATTGTCTCCATGAAAATATCATGTATTCCTAGATAAAATAAACTTCTCTCACTGTTCAAATCCGATCATCTATGCCCCATCAAGAAGTATTCACTTCAATAGCTTTTTCCATGTCCTTCTGTCAATTAACAGTACTTAACTATACGTGTACTTAATGACCCTGTATTAGTTAGTTAGCGTCGCATTTACAGTGTACCCATCTAATTTCACTCATCGTGGTTCGCCCGTCACGATTTTATTTCCCAAGTAGACTAACCTACTTTTCTTTTCTTTTTCTTTTTTTCTATTTATCTAACTATGTATCTATCTACCTACTTTACCCCATAACTACGTAGTATGTGTGTGGTTTCACTTTTAAAGCGTTCTTAACTATCTAACTAACTATAAACTGACATTTCCCCCATCATCCATGTCCCGTTTCACCAACACACCCTCCCCCTCCCCCTTGTCTTGGCTGTCGCTGTCAATGACACCCCCCTCCCAATTCATGCCAGGATTACGCACTGTAAGTCCGTACCCTAGATAGATAGATAGATAGATAGATAGAAATAGATACTTACATACTTATCCATCTAAGCGCTCACTCGTGGGGCCCCCCGGCGGTCCGCGGCTCACAGCCAAGCCAATGCGAGACAGGCACCCAGTGGCGCTCTCAGGGCCGACTTGCTCGTTTCTCGTTTCTCGTTTCTCGTCATCCTATCTAATCCTAAATGTGTGGGGGAATGCAGTCAGTCATCAATCATTCCTCTAGGTTAGATAGGTACTATGTACAGTCCGTAGTGCACTCATATTCTAAACCAAGCCCATCACTCACTCACTCACTCATTCACTCACTTCACTCCCTTACTTACTTATAATCTTGAATCCCCCAAACGTGATGAATCTCCAAATACTTTCTCATTCAAGCGACACAATGTGATCCATCATCCTAACACAATAAAAACATGACATATACTTAACTTCTAAACTAACTCTATCATTCCCTTCCCGGAACTCGGAATCTCTACGATAATCATTGGCGTTAGGATAAAGTTCCGGTTGACGATGACACTTTCGGGGACACTCACGACTAGGTATCTAGATGGAGCGCGATACCCAAGTCTAGTATCGGGATGTTCATAGACGGGTCTTCATCTAAATTCACATGTTCTCTCTTCCCGAAGATAGAAATCAATGCAAGTGTTGAATATGAATGAGAGAACAGATGCCAGTCAGATGCCGATGAATTACATACCGGGATTATTCCAAGTAGAGGCACCGTCAAGACCGAGGTATCTCTTCACCACAGAATCTTGGCAGTCTCATATCCAGCTTCCATGAGAATCAGGACGACTCCTCTCATCTCTCATCTCTCATCTCTCCCCAAAGGACTAACTACCGGTAAACCTCCACCACAAAGAAGCATCCCCATTCATTTCAGCTCCCGTACTAACACCTGCACGTCGATGTTTCCGTACAATCATGATGCCTATGCCCAATCAATCTGCTAGCATACCCAATCTATTGCCTTCCATAGCCAATCGAAGCGTGACGGCATTGCGACGACGGGTGAGCCTGAGCCATACACTATTATTACTACCCCAGCGAGCCCGTCACACGGCGGGGAAGCTGTATTGTGAAATGAGACATCCCCCATCCATCCTGTCGATTCCAGCAAGAAATGTCGACCTGATCAAATCCAAGAAACCATCAGTCGTTGTTTCCTCTGATTCTACTCTATCCAAAGTAGGTGAGTCAGACAGTCTGTCACATAATTACTTGTGTATAAGTGCCATAGAAATCAATCTCAACAAAGACAGACTATCCAGCCATCTCTTCAAGAGCCATAATACGCAGCCCCAAGATGGCCCAAGCTAAACCCCCCGTTTTCGTCTCCCTCGGCATGTTCATCCTCGACGAGCTGCGCTTCCCCCATCTCAAGACCGTTTCCGACGTCCCAGGCGGTTCCGGCTTCTACGGTATCTCCATCCCAATCCCACTACCCCAAACGCTATGCTACCCGTCAATTCAAAAATCACAAAATTCTAACCATCAACTTCAGCTACTCTCGGCGCCCGTCTTTTCAAGCCCTACCCCCAATCCCTCGACGTAGGCTGCATCATCCTCGGAGGCCACGACATCCCCCAGTCCGCCGTCGACCTCCTCGAGTCCTGGCGCATCAACCTCTTTCTACACCGTGATCCCGAACAGAAATGCACGCGGGGTCTCCTCCAATACGAAGACGATGCCTTTAGTCGTGAGTACCTTTACCAACCCCTCTTCCCCTCTTCCCCTCTTTCTCTTCACTCCGAACCCCAAAACCAAAACCAAAAAAAAAAAAAAAAAAAAAAAAAAAAGGAAAACTAACAAACCCAGGAAACACATTCGACTACGTAACACCCCCCCTCCGACCCTCCCCCGAACACCTAGTCCAGTCCAACCTCCTTCACGCCCAAGCCTTCCACTTCCTCAACCTCCCAGCCGATCTCGAGCGCAACGTCACCACCCTCCTCCGCCTGCGCGCAGAACACGGGATATCCACCCGTCCCCTAATCGTCTGGGAACCCGCTCCCATGGGATGCACCGCCGCCTATCTAGACGCGACGCTCAAGGCCTGCGCGCACGTAGACATCTTCTCTCCCAATCGATCCGAGCTGCGCGCCCTACTCTCCGGGACCCAACTCTCTACCTCCTCTACCGAAAAGCAGGGAGACGCAAACGACAATACAAACGACGAATTCTCCCGCTCCACCATCGAATCCCAAGCAGCCCACTTCCTCACCGCCGGCATCAACCCCCACAAAACCGGCCACGCCGTGATCCGCGCCGGCGAACACGGCGTCCTCGTCCAATCCCTCACGCATCCCCCGCAGTGGCTACCCACCTATTACACTTCCACTCCCTCCACTCCCTCCACTTCCACCACCGACAACGAAAATGATAAAAATGACAAAAATGACAAGAACAAGAACAAGAAGAAAAATAAAAAAGTAATAGACGCCACCGGCGCAGGCAATGCCTTCCTAGGCGCCTTCGCCGTCTCCTTCCACGACGCACGCCCAGGCGACGTCGTCGAAGCCTGTCTCCGCGGCGCCGTCGCCGCGAGCTTTGCTTTGGAGCAGTTTGGTCCGCCTACGCTTTCGTATTCTGCTTTGTCTTCACCTTCACAGTCACCTTCACAGTCATCTTCACAGTCACAGTTACCTTCAGAGGAGGGCGAAAAAGAAGGGGTAAACGAACTCTGGAACGGAGAAAATGTCATGACGAGATTGAACGAGCTGAAAGCTAGAATCTCCAAGACTTGAGATTCATTATATTCTTTTTTTTTTATAGATGGGTAGGTAGGGTTGTAGTTTAAAAAAAAAAAAAGGGAAACTCCGGAATTTGATTTTTGTCGGTTTGTCGGTTTTGGTTTCGGTTTCGGTTTCGGTTTTAAAAAGGGCGAAAGATACCGAGACAAGAAAGCCCCACCCCCCCTCCAAAAAAAAAAGGGGGAGGGAGAAGGGGGAAGAAGATTGTGTTAGTCACCAAGTCACCTTCACCTACCAAGTCGTGTACACTACCAAGTATCTACTGTACCCTAGATTGACACCCAAAAAAAAAGAAATAAAGAATAAAAGAAAAGTCCGTCTGTTCGGGGAATCAAAAATATTCATTACATACACGCAGCAAATCTAGAAACTCACTTTTTTTTTTTCTTTTTTTCTTTTTGTTTATTAGTTACGATTCATTGATCTTCTGTCTAGCTGTCTAGCTGTCTACCTTGGCAAGCAAGCACAAGCAAGCAAAGCAAAGCACAACCACAACCACTAGATAGGGTATCTAAACCAGAGAAACAAGTAAAGCGTTCGACGAAAGAGAGAGAGAGAGAGAGACAGCCATCCATCGTCATCATCATCATCTCTTTTTCTTTTCTTTTTTTTTTTTTTTTTTATATGTCTTTTTCCCCCTAAAAGTCCCTCTACTTCTCTCTCTTTCTCTCAACATTAGTTTCGAGAAATTAAAAAAAAAAAAAAAGTAAAAGGACCTCAAAGGAAGTTGAAAAAAAATTCATTCAGCATAGAAGCTGTCGAATTTCCTTGTTTGGGGGAAAGATGCCCTAACCTCTAGTGCTCAACGCGAGTTTGGCCACACCGACCGAAGTACTTTTTTCATCATAACTGGTGGAGGAAAGAGGTGAGGGGAGAATCTATTAACCGTCGTGCTTCCGATGCAATGCTCTCTCTAGTGCTCTCTACCTAGGTTGAAACCACCTGGTACCGACCGACCAAACCCACCGAGAACGCCGCTGCAATGCAATGTAGATGCGCACATCTCCCAGAAGATGGGCAGAAACAAAGAGAATCCGGATATCGTTTTTTGTTCTTCCCTTCGTAAGCGTATTCATTGGCGAAAGACAATGATGGGGGAGGAGAGTCTTTGCCTTCGTCTTTACATGAAAATACCGACCCACGCCGTCTTCTGAGTGACGTCCGAATTACAATCTTCAACCGCGCAGAATATCTTTTTGTTACCTTCCGGGAAACGAAAGCCTGTGAAAGGACCCTTGACGGTGGGTCGACGGTGATCGTAACACTTCTTGCAATAGACCTAAAGTAGATAGAATTTCACGTGAGTATTGTATCTTTATCCCGGGGATTCATGGGAACCTACATGACCACAAGCTTTGACGGCCCAGAAATGATGTTCAGCCGTCGCCGTC
Source organism: Xylariaceae sp. X187 (assembly GCA_028637585.1). Lineage (NCBI taxonomy): Eukaryota > Fungi > Ascomycota > Sordariomycetes > Xylariales > Xylariaceae > Xylariaceae sp. X187. The sequence goes on along the minus strand of JAJIZN010000010.1, from coordinate 1,671,424 downwards.
GCCTTCTTCACGCGAGACTTGCTGGATGGAGTAGCTTCCGCATCATTGTCGCCGTCGGGATCGTACGCCAGCTCTTCGTCGCAACTCGGGCAGATGGCGACTACATCCTCACCCGTGTCTCGGGTGAAGCCGGCTCGAGCGGGCTTAGGAGGCACGTGAGGTGGCTTAGCAGGGCCACGGGCTTGTCCAGGTACCCCGGGCGCCTGCATGGGGAAGGGATGCGCGGCGTAATCGAGATGGATGGGTAGTCCAAGCATATTAGGCGCGTTGGAAAAGGCCCTGAAGCCGGCGACATTGTTGTTGACATGGCGCGCGCCCGTAATGATGAGGTCGTCGTCGTTGTTCTGGTTGCGATGAGCCATGCGGGGCTGCTGGACTAAGTGAGGCTGACGATTGCTCAAGTACTGGAAGAGCGGGAGGTTTTGCATGAACTGCGGAAATTGGTTAAAGCCGTTGTTGTCGTTGGCGCGACGATTGTCGTGATTGCGATTGTCGTTGTTACGATTGTTGCGGTTGTTTTGGTTGTAGTTGTTGTTATTATTGTGATTGGTGTTGTTGGGGTTGATGTGGTGGTGGTGGTAGTTATTATTTCCGGCCTCATTCATCTGATTCTGATTAACGTTGCGCTGGGGCTGGGGCTGGGGGTGATGGTGATGGTGATGGGGATGGTGATGGGGATGCTGGCGGTGGAAGTTGTTAGCGTTATTGGCATTATGGCGGTTGCTGCGGCCGTGAGCGTTGTTGCCATTGTTGTGATTATTGTAGAAGTTTTGTGCAGGTGCCAGGCCGGCTTGTCTCTGGCCGGGCCTGCCGTTTCTAGCACCACGGTGGGCATGGCCTCGGTGATGATGATTGTAGTTCCGCCTCGGACCACCGAGGGGTGCATCGTCATCATCGGAGCTTGAAAGTACTATGACCTGCTCATCGTTCACGTAACTGCCGTCGCTGCGATTCAGACGGGGCGGCGCGTTCTGATTCTGCGGTTGCCGTCTGCGGTTCTCAGGCTGTCCCCGAGGCACGGACCGCGCTGGCTCCGGTGGCGGGAGCAATTGACCAAAAAGACCTCGTGGGCCTGGAACGGGGTCATCCAGGTCATCGTCTCCGGTGAGATCTATCACATCCCGGGGAGGTATAAACCTTCGCTGGGCATCTGCAGCAGGAGCAGTGTTTCTTTGTCCCGCCATCTCAACCTGCACTAGCTGATCTCTTTGATGCCTTGGTTGTGCAGCTGAGCCATCCCTCCGACTGCCGGCAGAGCGATCCATGGCAGGGCGATCCATGACGGGTGTGCGGCCACGCAAACCCCAGGCTTCTGGCGACACGAAATGTTGTTCTAGATGGTGTATAAGGAAAGCCTGGTGCAGGACGTTCAAGTGATTATCGTCACGGTACACACCCATATTCATGAAATCTTCGCCTGCAAACAAGCCGTCGTCGTCGGACAGATAAGGGTTAAGATAATCGAGGTCGATGTCTCTCATATCATAGTCAATACCAAGGTCTTCGTCTATTTCTTCGTCGAACTCGGCGTTGTCGTCTTCTTCGTCGCCGTCCATATCTCCATCGAGACTATCCTCGATTTCGGTCTCGATCTCGCCCTCAAATTCGCCCACTACCTCGTCTTCGTCCTCGTCATCTATGGCAAGGTTGGGACTGTGGTGGTGGACCTCATCCTCTAGCTCAAGGTTGGCTGCTTCGGGGCTAGCATTAGATGGAAGATCCTCAAGATCGGTATCGTGATCGGTATCGTGATCGGTATCGTGATCGGTATCGTGATCGGTATCGTGATTGGTATCGTGATCGGTGTCAATATCGCCATCGAGACTGCCGCCAGAGTCGCTGCCGAGGGCGCTGATGAGGTCGCTGTCGAAGGCTTCAGGGCTGTCAGGCCGCTCGCCAGGGGAGGAAGGTAACTGGTCGGATGGACCAGGGCTGTCTGAGTCGTCCATGGTATGCCTAGACCCGTCGAGTCGGATCTGCCTAAGTCTGCCTAATTTGCTAAAGCGGTCGCAAGCTGCCGATTAGCATGGAAACACGTAGACTTATGTACGAGGATATCCCTGGAGGCGCGAGAAGGGATGGAGAAAGGAGACGGCGCGTAAAAACAGGATCAGGAACAATAATAGAGTTAGGGTTTCTACCTATAGTAGATGCAATCCCGAGACTACTTTTGTTGTAAAGTTGTATTGATACGCCACTACGGCAAGGCCGGCAGCATCGCTCCCGCAATGCTAGAGTCGGGCTTGGCTCGGTTTCTTGCCCGCGATTGGACTGGGGGATTAAGGAAGGGAGGCAAAGAGAAGTCCGAGTCAGAGACGGAAATGAGAGAGAGAGAGAGGGGAGAAAATGAGGACGCGGGATGGAACTGTTGACGCGCTGGTCTTTCCGTCGCCGGTCGTTTTCGGTATAGCAGTTGTAGCAGTTCCAGTGGTTTGTCGCCGCGGCGGCTGCCGGTGTTGTTGTGGTAGGGAATTGCAGTCGTGGTTGCGATTCGTGTATCGCAGTCCCAACTCGCACCTAGTGTAGCGTAGAATACTTATGGAAATGGTGGGGAGACGAGGTTTATTACACTACAAGCGTACAGTCCGTAGTCCGTACCTCGAAATCACGTTGGCGCCACTAATGCTAGGTGGATTACCTGTCCACTGTGCAACTATTCATATCCCTACCGTGAATTGCGCGCTACTGGTACCCGGGCCGTACGTAACCGGTAATTCCCGGTACATTCCAGAACGGTGATTTGGTAGATAGGTTTGCACATGGAAGTCTCGACTCTCTACTGAGCCTGCATAACTTGGAAAGCACTTAACTACCTAAGCAGAAGTGGGTCCGATAAGAAACCACACACGCCCATAGAAGCAACGCAACAAGAGATATATTGGCCATGGAATAAACCTACCAACGCCCTGTCCCATTGCAAAGGAAAACCAAAAAGCACATTCTAGGAATTGTGCGCCTTCATTCTACCTATTGACACATATTTGCCGTGCATCCCGGCTTTTTCAAGAGAATAAGTAGGCATATCTAGTTGAAATATCACTCCGCGATATTGAGGGACTGATAGGTGTGTGGTTTCTTATCGGACCCACTTCTGCCTAAGGCAGAAAAGGTACCTACAGTGGATCACAGAAAGTGACGCTCGTTTTTTCAAAGCCGAATTTTGGGCTCGAATAAAAACCACGATATAGGCCCGCAAAACGTAGATGTGAATTAGAAAAAAAGTATTAATACAGTTGCTGGCCATTCTTCAATGCGTGTCCACTTTTTAGGAGTGAAATATACTCATTTCGATGCGTGGTGGTGATTCTTAAAGGTGGTCTTTTTTGCAACAAGTCTGAGCGAGCGTCACTTTCTGTGACCCACTGTACATTACAGTCTGTATCAGCTACCTATCTAATTGCCATTGGTCGTTCGTCGAGCCACAGGTCCCTGCTTTTCTTCCTTGCGTTCCGGTACCACTCGCCACTTGTTTCCTCAAGATAGGAAGTAGCGTAGCAGTAGGAGTGCATTTACATAGGTAGGTACAAATACCACTCTGCAATTGGGGACAGAAACGTGACTATCCTGTATGTATATTACATCGCGTACCGGCTGCGGAGGTACCTATCTAGGTACCTAGGTAGGTACCTATGGAGGCCCACTGGCTTCGTCCGTCTCGATCGAAGTCTTTCGGTAGGCACTGTGCTGAGTCGACAGCCTGAACGGCGGGACGCCACTTGTGGCGAGTGCACGAGCCAAAGCTCCCGATTCCTGATTCCGCACTGCGGTACGTGCGCACATGCATTTCAGCACATGTCGTCTAGAGTTACCCATTCTGCCCATTCAGAACCCATTGACCTGGAACTGATACCTAACTTCTCAGTTCCAGTCGAATTCTCGTCCCCCCGCACTAAGCCTGTGTCGGTGTTGAATCAGGCGAGTACTTACACTAAGTGCATACATAAGTAGTACAGATAGTATAAATGGAAGGATTTACAGTCTAGCGTAAAAGTAGTTGAAGCTACGGGGATTGGCTCCGCATCCCAGGTTGAGCCGGATCCGAGAGGGGACGCACACGGAATGCCTACACCGGACCATGTGTAGCGGCCTCTCCGTAAGCGACGGGCCCAACTACAGGCAAGTAGGCACCATTTCGTTAGAGTTCTATAGAAGAATTTACTTCGAGTTCGAGTATCTATTCATGTGCCTAAAAATGACATTGTAGCTACGACGGCGCACATAATAACTTGAGTAGGAGTGCCTTTCACGGCCCACGGGTTGACGGAGAGCGCCGGTGGGGCGTCGCGAGCTCGGACCACCTCGCCGCAGTTGTGGTATCCACTCCATACACGACCTAATCCAGAAACAGTCTAGACCATTAATTGTGGAAAAAGCATGGAGAACTATGGAGAGTTGAGGACTTGTCCACGGTGATCGACCCATTCTTCATTGTACAGTACTCTTACTCTCCGACTCAACGGCAAAATGCCGCCGCGAATACCGACGCGTCTTGTAGCTCAATGTTGCAAGTCGCCTCTTGATTCCGCCGTCCGCCCATCCCTCGTGGGCCTATTCGCCGCCCTCTCGCTGCAGGCCGTCCAGTCGCAGGCCCGTAGCGCATCCATTCTCGCCAGCCTCTCCGACAACCGGGGCGCCTACCAGAAGCGTATCCGTGTTGGTCGCGGTCCGTCCTCCGACAAGGGTAAAACGTCCGGAAGAGGTCATAAGGGTCAGAAGCAGCATGGCAAGGTCAAGCCGTGGTTTCAGGGTGGTCAGACACCGCTGGTCGTCCAAAGGGGAACTCTAGGCTTTGTGAACCTGTACGACTATAAGCTCCCTACTTGCAAGGAAGATATCGTGACATGGATGAGCTAGCTAATGGTGGTTGCTGCAGACACTCTCCCACCCTGTCAGAGGTCAACGTTGAAAAGCTACAGCAGTGGATTGACGCCGGACGTATCGATCCGGCCCAGCCAATCACACCCAAGGAGCTGATACAGTCGAACCTCGTGGGGTCCATCAAGGACGGCATCAAGCTACTAGGACGGGGTGGCAATGCTCTCAAGCAGCCCGTCAACATCATGGTGTCTCGGGCCTCGGCGAGTGCTATCAACGCGGTCGAAAGCGCCGGCGGCAGGATTGTGACGAGATATTACACAAGGGCGGCCATCACCCGACTGGTCCAGGGGAAGAGTGTGAATACGGACCTACCGCTGCCGACAGGTCCTGAGCATGTCGAGCCGGTGCTCGAGGAAGTGCGCAAGAAGGGGTTTACCTACCGCCTGCCGGACCCGACGTCCCGTAGGGAGATAGAATACTACCGCGACCCGGCGCACCGAGGTTATCTCAGCCATCTCTTGCAGCCCGGCGAGTCGCCCAGTTTGTACTTTAAGGTGCCGGCGGTGAAGCTCAAGAAGGATACCAAGAAGAAGAAGAAGAAGGTCAAGGTGGAGGATGTCAAGCTTTGGGAGAAGCTATGATTGGGTCAGGCCGTTGCTTTGTATATATAGAAAGAAATAAGCGACTCTTTCTGACAAGTACAAGATGGATGTGTGCTTTAGCAATGTGGGAGAATGCCTATAACTCCATCATGCGTAAAGTGGCCTTGTGGATTTGTACCATATTAGCCAATGACTTTCTGTGGCGATATACTACAGATTACCAGTATATACCTAATCCTGCAAGGGACGTAGTCTGTAGGTATATCTATGCCGATAGGCTCTTTCTAGGTAGCTAGGAATGCCGAGGGCAGCGGTGCATACGCCGAAAGGAACGAAACCGAGAAAGAAAAGAAAAAAAAAAGGGGGATGGAAGGTCGCCATCGACTCAAGCCACAAGCAAACTCAGGTAATTACTCCATATGTACGGACTATACCATGAGCACGCGGATAGTTTGCTCATGGGCGAGATGCAGAGGCCATCAATAGAGATCTTGAATAAGCCCCTGAGATGGTCGGGGCCTCACGTGCTAAGCAATAACCATAAGTAACTGATCACCTCAGCCAAATAATACGTATCATTTTCCCATCGGAAGAATAGGTAGTACCGGTACCTATGCAGAAAAAAGTACTTCGCACTCGCTGACTCGACTCTGTACCGTGCAACCAAAATGACGATACAGTACACACTAAACGCGGTCGGTCTAGGTGTATGCAGTAGGCCGGTATTTGATTGCTCATCCACTCACTCCACTGACCGTACGGACTACCTAAAGGCTAAGATATGAACCTCCTCACCTTGGTGTTGATAAACTAGTTTTTTTAGGATGAGGGGTGAGCAAGTTGCATCTTGTTGGAGAGAGGTGGGGTTTGCCAACAACACCTACCGTAACCCACTGGACACGTTTGTCAGACCGAGAACACGACTGGCCGCTTAATCGCCCGTAAACTGGACTCCATGGACCTTATCGGTAACTACAACTGACGATACAGTCTATAACGGGAATCTATCCACGTATAGTATACGGGCTGTAACCGCCCGAGATCCCGATTCCGCTGGTGTGCCTGCGCAAAGCCTGGGTTAGGCCATAGCTTCGCTGGAGCTGAGAGCATAACCCACTGTAGGCGCTGGCCCAGGTGCCCAGGTGCCAGCAGACGCCCTGTGCCCTGCCCCTTATGGTCTGTTAATGCCAATAGTTGCAATAACAACGCCCGGCGAGCGCGAGCAGGTGCCGAGTAGATGTGTCAAGGGCGCCTTCTCCCACCGCCTCTGCGCTCCTGCGCTCCCACTTTACTCCTATAAGTTGGACTGCGAACCGATTATTCCGTTCATCTTCACAAACGCTGGCTTATCTCCAGTTAATAGGCTAGGCCAAGTACCTGCCCGCCCATTTTGTATACGACGATACATTCGCACATATAGCAATAAACTTGATCCTTTTTCGCCAACCGAGTTTCAGCCTGTTCTCTCCCTCTCTCTCTCTCTCTCTCTCTCTCTCTCTCTCTCCCTCTCTCTCTCCCTCTCTCCAGCAACGCCAAATCTCCCTCTTTTGTCCAACAACTCCCCCTTTTTTTCTTCTTATTTACCCCCACTTTGCACAGCGTCATGTCTCTCGCCGGCACGCCGCCCACAGACGAGGCTCCGTCGCTGGCTCATGCCGCCATAATTACAAAGTCGAGGGCCTCTCTTTTTGATGATGACGACAATGGCTCGCTCAACCGGTCCACGTCCGATACTCTCTTTAACGACGACGACGATGATGAGAGATCACCCTGGGCTCTGCCCACTTCTCGGAAACCGCAATCTCGTACGGAACTCTTGCGTGGGCTGCTAGCTGGCGTTCAGGTTCCCGAGAGTTATGCCGAGGTCTTCGAAAAAGTGCTCGCTCAAGAGGCTCAGAACGGCGGAGCCCCTGGGTCGATTACGCCCGCTACCGTCGCTAAGATCATCGCTGATACCAAGATAAACGCCGACCACCAGGTTCGCATCGCGAACATCCTCGCTCCATCCCAAGAGGAGGGTTCTTTTGGCCGGGCCGAATTCAACGTACTACTGGCTCTTATTGCGCTGGCCCAAGAGGGCGAACCCGTCAGCCTTGACAGTGTTGATGAGCGAAGACGAAGTAAGTAGCTGCATTTCGTAAATTCAGTCGTTTTTGCTGCAGATCATGTAGATCGCGGCTCCTGCTGCGGTTGCTTGGGCCAAATTCCATTCCAATCGTGGTCATGTCTTGCCGATTGCATCCCGCGTTCCGCATTCCGCATTCCGCATTCCGAACAAGGGGCCTTATCATTGCCCGGGCTTTGCGGGGACACAAGTTACTGATACGTCGAATGATAGACCTGCCCGAGCCCCAGTTATCGCCATCCTTCCAAGCTACTAAAACCAACACCCATAAGACTCCCGACTTCCCGCCCACTGCTGAACTTGCTGCGAAACCGCCACAGCGTCCCGACTCCAACTCTCCCATATCCACCACGCGCTTCCGAAAGCCGTCGATGGACAATCCCGAGGATGACCCCTGGAACACACCCGATGTGCACAAGAATCACAACCATGCGAGTGGCGTCAAGGCAAATGGCTATCGTCGCAGCGATACTCGGCTCGACGGGAATGGCGACAGCAGCTTTAATGACCCCGAAGCCCACACTTTGGCCGTCACACCCAATGCCCCCGGCTCGCAGTCGGTCGGATCCGTGCCTCCGACTAACCCCAGCTGGGACTATTTTAGTGGCAGTGCGAACAGCACTGGAGGCTTCGGAGATGCTTCTCAGAACCATGTTCCAGGCGCCAATTCTTTCGGCGGTCCCGGCGGTACTGGTGGGGCCCAAAGTGGCCGCGAGCCGGGGGATAACCCACCGGCTGGCCATAGTCGAACCCTGAGCGGCGCCCGGATGGGCAATGCCGTCGGAGAGCACATTACTGTCACGCTACTGCCGGAGAAAGAAGGCATGTTCTTGTTCCAGCACCACAATTATGAGGTCGCGAGCGTGAGACGAGGTAGCAAAGTCATTCGCAGATACAGCGACTTTGTCTGGCTGCTGGACTGTCTACACAAGCGGTATCCCTTCCGTGCGCTGCCCCTTCTTCCACCTAAACGGGTGGCAGTCAACGGAAACCATTTGTCCAACGATGGCGCTTTTATGGAAAAGCGAAGGCGTGGTCTAGCTCGCTTCCTGAACACTACTGTCCGGCATCCCATCCTTGGTCAAGAACAGCTGGTTGTCATGTTTCTCACTGTGCCTACGGTATGCTACAAAATGGCGCCAACAAATGCCAATTTTAATCCCACCACCCACCCCCTTTTATCCCCTGGTCGTCTTACCTACACCGTACTGACCATATATAGGAGCTTTCTGTATGGCGCAAACAAGCTGCAATCTCAGTGGTGGATGAATTTGCGGGACGGGCACTACCGCCTAATCTTGAAGATTCGCTTCCATCTACGCTCCAGGATCTCTTTGACCGTACTCGCCAGGGCGTTAAACGATCAGCCGAGCTATACATAAACACGTGCAACATCATGGATAGACTCGTCAAGCGGAGCGAGGGTGTGGCCGCGGATCATGCACGCCTGGCTGTGTCGTTGGCCTCGCTGACGGAAACAAGCGCGGATACATACGCGACGGACACGAACGACGTGCCTCTGTTGAATGACGGCATGGTAGCCATGAGCAAACACCTCCGGGCTACGCAGTCATTAATGGAGGACGAGAGCAAGGCATGGGAGAGTGGAGTGCTCGAGGATCTCAAGAGGCAGCGGGATGCGCTCGTCAGCATTCGTGACATGTTCGACAGACGGGAAAAGCTAGACAGAGATAACATCCCCTACCTCGAGCGGCGGATCCAGAATAACGAGACCAAACTGGCCACCTTGCGGGCAAAGCCGGACAATTTGCTCAAGCCTGATGAGATTGAGAAGGTGGTCGAGGCGATCATCAAGGTTAGTACAGCCATATTTGCATTTCTTCCGACCCTGCGCGTTTTGCCCATTCACGCTGACGATGTGAGATCTCACAGGACAAGCAGTCGATTGTCAACCAGCACAATCGGTCGATCTTCGTCAAGGAGTGCATTCGGGATGAACTGATCTACTTTCAACAGACGCAGTATCAGGTCAGCCGATGGAACCAAGACTGGGCGCAGGAGCGGGTTAAGTACTCGGAGATGCTTGCAGACAACTGGAGGCAACTTCTCGATGAGCTCGAAGGCATGCCTCTCGGGGATTAGAGTCACCAGGGGCCGGGAGGCGACATGGTGCGAAAAATGGCTGGCGGTCGGTAGGCACGCGACGAAGTGACGGGGCAGCAGCGCATCCGGCGGTCATATAGGTAGCCGAGTGCAAAGGTGACGAGCACCGGGATGTTGTGGCCAGCCAGATTGGTTGCCTGGGCGTATGGCATGGGATAATTACCATAAGGTTGTTCCAATTAATGTCCCTTCCATCTTATGTTCCAGCTTTTCCTATCCCTCTTTTCCGATTCCCCCAGATTCCTCATTTCAGGGTTTAGCATAGCAAAGGCTTTGAGGTTGATAACGATACCCTCACGTGAATACTCTAGGTGATTTTAATCGAGATATATATATGACTGTTTTCCTGTAATTTAAGGCAGTATTACCTAATTTCTTACCTACGTATTCACTACGTGTTTATGTGTGCATAAATGTGTAAAGTAATTCACAAGTATTCCATACGCAGGCCAAGTCGAGATGCCATGACATGCTGGCGGGGACTAGACGGGAGTATGAATGAATGATTTGGACGGGAGGACGAGATGGAAGTTGGACTTGTGAATAAACCTACCTGACCCCGCCCCGGCCTCATTGCGCAATGATCCACGGGGTGAATAGTACGGAATAGTTGCATATTCTACGTAGGTAGGTACAGACTACCTAGGTGTGGGTAACGGGGCTGGAAATTCTCGGCCTGCGCAACCTATCAGGTAATTATCTACCTAATGGACCTACCTATACTTTTGAGTAACCCCTTCCGCGAATGAGCCCCACCGAGAAACCCCGCGATTGCCTCGATTACCTCGACTGCCTCGATTGCTAGGGTGTTTTGGTCATCTTGTTAGTACCTGCCTGGACTTGCCTTCATCTTTTCAAAGGTACCTACCTTAGGTAACAGAAGCCTGCTGTTTCCTCTCCTGCACAAAAACCGCAGCGTCACCTACCATCCAACTGTCTCTCCCCAGTTTCCGTCTACGCTACCGATCGTCATCAAAGATCCAGTCAACTCCGACGACAGACCAGTTGTTACGGTATCGCTTACCTTATTATCATCAGGTATCTGTGGGTCATTCGGAACCAATCTGCAACGAGCAGTCCATGCCGCCACTTATTCTTTAACTGCTGGGACGGCATCATTGCGAACACTCCTCGCTCCTCTCCCTCATTACTTTTCTCGCGTCTGGTTCTCGCGTCTGATTCTCGCCTCGCCTCGCCTCGCCGCATCCCATCCCTTGACTCTTCCATTTGTGTGCCGACCGGCTAGACTTTCGAGGCACTTTGCGGGAATAGGATATAGGCGCCGTCTGCTAGCAACTTTGTGTGTGTTGACATCTCCGACCGTCGTCACCGCGGATTAGCGCCACATTGGTCATAAAGCGGCAAGGCAACTTTGCGTTGTTTGCTCTACCGTAACGAAAGTCCGTCCCGAAGGCAGAGAAGTGGAGTGTCCTGCAATGCCTCCGTCAACGACAGCCCAGAGGTCGGGCATCGCCAGATTTGTGTCCGTCACGGGAGCGAGCGATAGAACCGCCGCGAGAGTATGTCGACTCCCTACTTTATCTCTGTGTCTTAGTGCCTCAGTGCTATCTCTTGCTCGGCAATATGCTGACCGCCTGTCTTTGTCCAGTATATGAAGAATGCGTCCTACAAACTCGAAGATGCCGTCGATGCGTAAGTCGTCCGATTTTCATGTCCGCCTCTCTTTCCAACCAATCCATTGCTTTGTCCATTGCCCGTACGCGTTGCCACCTTGCGTGTTCTTCGCTCTTCCGTAGCCAGAGACACGAGCCCAGCCTAGACGTGTGGTTCCGATGTGCGCGATGCGATATATAACACGACACGATGCGAGACCATTAGATGCGATAGCCCGTGCAACCGGATGCAGTCAGCTCTAGTGGCGGGTGATTTGCATGTTTAGTAGTAGCCTTAAGCCAGCCGTAGTGCAGGTATAAGGATCTCCGGGATAGTCGACGGGGTCTTGACAGCCCTCCACCAAGCCAGTTTGCGCATATTCAACAGCCCATTTCTCATGGCGCTTTCAGCCTATCTACTGCTTGGGTCTTATATATTTGTTTGGCTTCCCGCGTCGGTAGGATTGTGGAGTTGGCATGCATACACACATGTCGACCCTTTCCACAGCCATATAACCCCAGCTAGTGACTCCGGATGGATCCCTGATTCGGGTCTCCGGCCACTCGACCATATACTAGGTTACCTTGCATCATACGTCTGGCTGTTGGCTGGATGTCTCGGAGTGCCAGGGCACAGTCTGACTCTGAATGCACTCACTCCGTCGCCTCCGGTTTGTCCGATATCATCCTGCCTTCCTGCCTTGGCGTTTATACGTTGCACATTACACTTTTGATTTACTGCCTTTTCATGCCCATGGATCCTTCTATTAATACGGTTGTTAACGTATGCCTCCAGGTACTATCAGACATTCGGCCACGGTTCGGGCAATCAGTCGAGCGCTGCGCTCCGGGAGGCTCCTCTAAATCAGCTATTTGACAGCCTTCGGGGTGCGTATAAAAGCTCCTATAACAATCAGGGTCTTTGCTTACAACTCACTTAGATGATAAAGAAGACCCCAAAGACAGTCTGGGCGCTAATTCTAGCATGCGATATCTCGAGTCCATCGGTGTCAACCTGGAAGATGCCTCGCTCTTTATTGCTATGGAGCTATTACGTGCACCAAGCATTGGCGAGATAACGCGTGCAGGCTTTTTGGAAGGCTGGAAAGAAGCTGGGTGAGTGTCTCCTGGGTCTTTTATGTTTTGTTTTGTTTTGTTCTTTTTTTTGGTCGCTGGTCCAGTCCCTTGAGTGGGTGGAAGCTGTGAACGCGACATTACTACTTGATAGACCAGACGGGAAAGTTGTCGACGAGTATCCCCCTCATAGGCTCGATTTTACGGCATCTAACGGTAGTCTTGTATGCAGGGTTGAGGCGAAAATACCTGCTCAAGCCGCATGTATCAAACATCTTGCCGGTTTAATGCCGAAGGATCGCGACCTTTTCCGCAAAGTCTATCGCTACGCGTTCGTAGCGGGCAAAGAAGGCGAGCAACGGGCTTTGTCATTGGACCTGGCCATGATATACTGGGACACACTCTTCGAGAAACCAGGCCAATGCTGGGCATCGCTAGCCGCGAGAATCGACTGGCTGGAGCAGTGGAAGATGTTCCTCCGGCAGAACTGGAAACGGTCGGTCAACCGGGACATGTGGAACCAGACCCTCGAGTTCGCGTTCAAGAGTCTCGACGACAGTTCACTGAGCTTCTGGAGCGAGGATGGTGCTTGGCCTGGCGTTATTGATGAGTTTGTGGCATGGCATAAAGAGAGGGCCAAGATGCTAGTGGACAGGGCCTAGAGAGCCGCGAAACAGCCGAAGGAACGTTCTCAATACCCACCCGCCCCGTCGCAGAAAATCCCCAAGACGCAGAACTCCAAGACACAGAACTCCAAGACGCAGAACCCCCAGACGCAGAACCCCCAGACGCAGAGTGCCGGGGCGCATAATGCCCTACCAATGAGACCGCTCCCCAAACCAACCCGGCGCAAGTTGTTTAACAAAAGAAAGCGTTCCGACTAAAGTGAGGGTGGTTTACCCGAGAGTCTGCAAGAAGGCGGGACCAAAAGGAGGTCTCTAGAGAGGAGTTCAAACCCAGGAACCCCTGATCTTGCAATTCGACGAAGGACTTCTACAGAACTAGCAAACCCTTCTCCACAACCGCGAACTCTCTCACTCTCAGAAGACGAAGCTAGGTCAGGTAGAGTTTGCTGTCAACATTTTCCAACTCGTCGGCCCGAACAAGACAAGCATGACTCTCATCCTCGGGACTGGAGTCTGAAGGATGATGATCTCTCCTGACCTATTTGATCCTTCTTCTTCTCTGTATAGACGACACCCGGGGAGAGTGGCGAATAAATAATTAGGAATGGACTGGAATGGACTGGACTGGACTCTACGCGTTCAAAGTAGTGGAAATTTGGCATCCATTAGCAACGGGTTTTTCCGGAGTCGGGATCGGGATCAGGTGAAGAAGAGAAGAGAGACGTCGGAAAGAGAGGAGGTGGGGTAGAGTAGACAGCTACAGGGTAGGGTGGGATATACACATGCGCTCGGCTCTAGCTTTTAACCCGGGATTAAGAAATACACATTTGCTTGTAAAGGCTTACCTGACAGATTACCATGCTTGCGTGTGAAGTATTTTGTTTGTGATCAAAGGAGAAGAGCAGAGGGGAGAGGGCGGGGATTCTCGCCTTTGAAAAAGTTGCTATAATTATGATTTGTGTGGGTTCTTGGTGATGTTGTTCTCATGATTCCCTTGAAGTCGTGAGTGGGTATTAGATAGTCGAAGACCAATTCCAGTTGTTAAATCGGTCAATGTCATATCAGTTAAGGATTTCTTCCATACAGAGCCCAGGAAAAGTAAGAATGTCCCGATCGGTCGTGGAATTCACATCAAGGATAAGCATCACGAGTTTAGGGACATATCCCTGGGTATTAGATAGTATTAGAGGTAAAAACTTGATTGGTGTATATATATGTATGTATATGTATATATGTATCTATATCTACATATATATGTTGATAGTATCTGAGTATATCACTTAGAATACTTTTTCTTTTTCTTTTTCTTTTCTCTCTCTCTCTCTCGGTAGGTTTAGATTCTTTTTAGACGCTCTTATTCTCAATCTCGATACCCGCAGCGACTAGGGATTCCTCTTTGCCGGAGTGGCGGTAAGCAAGAGGCTGTTGGTGGTGGTGGTGGTGGTATTGGTGTTGTTGTCGTTCCTCCTCCCGCTCCTCCTTGAGTCGCGCAAACGTCTTCTCGGCATCCCAGGTCCAGGGGGACGGGCTGGCGAACAGGAGGTCCATTTCTTCGAGGGTGCGCTGGTTGGTTTCGGGGTAGAGGGCCCAGACGATGGGGATGGCGATTACGTTGGCTAGGCCGAAGATGTGGAGGGTGGTGGCGCCGATGTCTAGAGGGGGGAGGGGGAGGGGTTTCATTTGTTTAGATACCAAAAAAAGAAAAAAAACCAAAAAGAAAAAGAATAAAAAGAAAAAGAATACAAAGGATTGTTCTCTTTTCTTTTTCTTTCTCTCTCAATAAAAGAAGGGAGAAAAAAAAGGGGGGGGACTTACTTTGGAACATGACAGGGCAGAGCAACGTCAGCCATCCGTTCCCGATACTCCAGCCAAAGACGCCCCAGGCATTGCCCTGGGACCGGACGTGCAGGGGGAAGATCTCGGCCGGGTACAGCCAGGGGACGGTCAGCCACGTGGCGCCGAAGACGGCGGTGAAGACGAAGACGAACGAGGCGGCGGCGGCGCCGTAGGCGCTGGCTTTGGCGGTGTCGCCGGCGTCGGCGGCGTTTTGACCGAGCTGGGAGAAGGCGCCGGCGAGGAACATCTTTTGATTTTCACGAAAGAAAGACAATGATTAGTTTTTTTGGGGGGGGTTTTCAAAGGTACTTATAGAGAAGAAGAAGAATGATGATGATGATTTTGATAGGGAGTATATATATATATATATATATAAAAGAAAAAAGAGAAAAAGAAAAAGAAAAAAAACTTACCGATAAACCCTGGCCAACAGCTCCCCAGTACAGAGTCCACCGCCGTCCGATGCGATCGAGCGTAAAGACACAGACGAGCGTAGCCAAGGCATAAAAGACATTGTTCAGGCCGCTGATCCACTGCGACTTGACGGCGTCGAAGCCGGCGATGCGGAAGATGGTGGGCGCGTAGACGGTGACGCCGGCGATGCCCACCCATTCCTGGAGGATCTGCAGCCAGATGACCAGCTGCACGCGCCGCGCCGTGTGTAGGTTGCCCGAGCCGATGCCGAAGAACATGTGGAAGTAGGAAGTGCCGCTGCCGCTGCCGCCACTGCCGCTGGCCGATGACGCGCTCTTCTCGGCGTCGATGACGGCGCGGATCTCTTCGTATTCGGTGGTGGCGCGCACGAGGTCTTCGCCTGTCGATCCGCGGAGACGGCGGAGGATGTATTTGGCTTCTTCGTCGCGGCCGGTCTTGACGAGGTACCGGGGGGATTCGGGGAAGAACCAGACGGAGATGAAGAGAACGAGGAGGGGGAGGATCTTTTTTTTTTTTTTGGTTGAGATGAGTTTCAGTTGGATTGGAGATGGATGGGTGAGAGAGAGACATAGCAGAAGAGGAGGGATAGTGGTGTGTATGTGTGAGTGTGAGTGTGAGTGTGAGTGGACTTACCTGGAATGCGATGGGGAATCGCCATCGGAATGAAGATGCACCATTGTCGACTTTTTTAGAGGAAAGGAAAAAAAAAAAAAGAAAGATACGGTTAGTCAAATCTTCCTGCGACTGAAAATGGAGTGAGGAAAGGTCTTTACCATAAGATAATCCGAATTCAAGCCAGTAGGCGATGACGACACCGACGATGTTCAAGGTGAATTCAATAGCAATGAATTGACCTCGGGAAGTGTGCTCAGCAGTCTCGGTAGCCCTGTGAGTTGGGTTAGGATTTTGATTGTTTAATTATAAATCACGGTCTTCTTGTCCTCTTTGAAAAGTAAAAGTCGAAAGTAAAAGTCGGAGAAGAGGAGAAGAAGGGGAGGAGGAAGATCAGTCGACTTACCACACAGGAACAACAGCATTCAAAATACCCGTTCCGATACCATTGACAGCTCTCGCTATACCAGAGATTTAGTTCCTCTCTTTTCTTTTCTTCTTTCTTTTTCTTTTCTTCTTCTCTCCTCCAATGTAGATAACTCACATCCAATCATCCAGTGACTGCTCATGGCCGAGCACTGCAACGAAGCACCAAGGACAGCCCAGCCAGCTCCGATGGCAATAGTCCGGATACGACCAATCCGGTCACCCATCCAACCGCCGAAGAGACAGCCGAAGAGCGTGCCGAGGTAGTAGACGGAGACGATACCACCCTGTAGCAGACTGTTGGTGATGACGGGCGTGCCTGTGTCGTCGACGTGGCCGATTCCCATGAGGTCGATGTAGTCTTTGGCATTGTTGACACCACCCATAACACCTAAGATATCATATGAGAAGAGGGGATGAGGAGGGGAGGACTTGTGAATACTGACCTTGGTCATAACCGAAGAAGAGAATGGATAGCGCGGCTATCGAGTTGATAGCTATCAGAAGCGACCGCTTCTCGTAGACGTTGGCTACGTTGAAGCCGGGTAGGCGTTCCATCTTTTGTTCCCTCGATTTGCCCTTTTGACTCGGTCGATCGGTCCGATGGTTGATTATTCACGAAGAGCTTCTTCTTCTTCTTCTTCTCTTTGGGGGGTCAACTCTTTCGTCGGGCTTGTCTTGCCAACCAAGGTCAGAGGAGGGAGTAGGGCCAAGTTGAAGCAAACGTGAGTGAAGATTGAACTATTTCGAGTGGGAAGCCCCTCATGGAAAAACAAGAAGAAAAAAAAAAAAAAAAATCCGGCAGCACTCGCAATTTATATATAAGTCGGCGACTTCTACATTCCACATTCCATATGACATTCCACATGACATATGACATGACCCTACTTACAACGTTGTAAGTAAGTAGTGTAAGCGACGGCTATAGTGGACATGATTAGGACATCTAGTGTACAATAGTGGATGGGATGACCTTTTCCAACAGATCAGATCACCGCCTCCTCCTCCTCCCCACACTTTTTCTCTCTCCCCCCGGCTCCTCGAAAGATGCAAATCTAGCGTCAAAAAGTCTTGAGGCCCAAAACCCGGTTCTCTGCCTTGGCTTTCTTTCTCTCTTTACTTTTACTATCCTAGGTTAGGCGAGGTATCCACCCAAGGTCATAAGCAAGTAAGCATCCCCTACCCTGTTTTTTTTTTTCACACGACTCTCATTGCCTTTTCTCTTTTTCTATTCTTCTTTTTGGTTTGGTTTATAGTAGATATACCGTCGTTACATGATCGAAACAAAAACACACCCAAGTCAAATAAATATCTAGCTTCTACCCAAGTAGTTTCATTCATCTACATAAGTAGAATAGCTGACTTGGCAAACATGTCACTCCCCTCCCGTTCCCCTCTCTCCACCCTGTCTCCGCCTCGGAATGGTCAAGGTAAGTTATAGGAGTCGGGAGTCGAGTCGCCAGAGATTCGGGTATGTACTATGTAAATGTGCCTACTTGCAACTATACTGTAACATTTAGACTGGTGTGTCAAATAAGTAAGTAGGTAATTATTATTAAGTAGGCCGGCCTATCCTACTAGGTTAGTATCTATCTAGGTAGTGAAAACCTGGGGGACGCCGGCATCGGGTTTGGTTTTAAGCAAGTAAGCAAGTAGAATCTATACTTACTATACTAGTTAACCCATACTATTAGTCTAAAGAACTGACTCCATGCGGGGGAATGAAGGAAGAGCTGGGGAAAAAAGACGAGATTCCATTCACTCAAGGGGGGGGCCGCCAACACCACACAAGTCTGGGACTTTTTATTGGACTTTTTATTGGACTTTTTATTTTTGGCGTAAACTCTTTGTGTATGTGAAATCATAAATGTATCTACATAAGTAGATAAGTAAAGGCGGAAAAGGCGATTTTGTCTGTGTAAGTAAGTACTTAAGTAAGTATGTAATCCGTAGAGCTAAGCCCGTTTGACTTACTTTAGTTTGGTGATGCTATTTGTAAGTAGTTAGATACTTACTTACTTATAAGTAGTAGATAGTTAACTATACTAGGTATACTATCTGTCTTGTTTAACTGTTGTCTAACTAACTGTTGTTAGACTGGCGTTGGCGTTGGTGCGGGTTTCCGCTGTCCGCAAGTTGCACGTTGCACGTTGCAAGTCGCAACCCCTCCAGAGTCCACCGCCGCGAGAACGTGGCCAATGGGCAAAAGAAGTTGGAACTCTTTTACCGACTAATACTCTTTACTGAAGCTGCTTAAGATGGACCCGTTCGAGTTGTAGGCGCTCCAATCAAAGCATCGGCTTGCGCCACTTTTCTACTATGTATGTATGTAACTTCCCCGGTAAACATCTACATGGACAATTGCATAGTACTGTCATGAATGATGAAGATGGGGGAAAACGGGATTGAGAGTATTATTACCATACATGATGATAGACATCGACGAGGCATGTTTGAATACGTAGATCACCCCCCGACATGCTTGAATCAATCCCATTCATTCACTCATTCATTCATTCATAAGACAAGCCCACGATCTTCCTCTTACCCAGGTCGGTACATGCCTCTTACCTACCTACTATACACTAGAATAAGTACCTAAGCAAGTAAAGGTACCGGTAGTTGACTAGTCTACAGATTAACTAACCTTAGCATGTTCCTACTTAGTACTCGGCTTCCAACTTCCAATCCAACTTCTCCAACTACCTAAGGTTAGTCTAGTCTAGTCTACTTACTGACTTAATGTCGCCTCACAACTGCCGTCAAACACTATCTAACTAGACCCCAACTTCCCCAAAGCCAGTCCGGCGGATTCAGGACCCAGGTCCCAGGACTCAGGACTCCTCCCAAACCATGAACCGTCCTGTGTCCTCATAGGCGCGGCTAACCTAAGCCTTTTCTTTTCTCTCGTCTCTTCTGGTCTAGATACCTACCTACCTACCTACCTACTAACTCGATCACCCGGCCTCTAATTACTTAGTACTTAATGCGTGGCTACTTATCTAGTCAAGTAAGTAACTTTTCTTGCTTGGTCCCGGTCCCTCGGTTGGCTTGAGAGTTTCTTCTCTCGGCATTATTACATAACTAAGCTACCTTCATCTCGTCTCGTCTCGTCTCGTCTCGTCGGCCATCGTCGCATGATGTCATCTTGAATAACAGGTATCTAGATGAGTTACGCATGTAATTAGTCGGGTATGTTAGGCGTAGTATGCATATTGTATATATGTATATATGTACGTATCATGTATTATGTATTATGTAGGTATAGTTATCCATGGGTATACCTACCTAGCTGTCTGCTTACATCGCAATACACGCCTTATTGGGGATATCTTGCAGTACGTCTTAGATATTAACTAACTAGTCCAAGGTACAGTCTATAAGGCAAGGCAAGGCAAGGCAAGGCAAGGCAAGGTAAGATACGGATACATAAAGCATCAATACCTACGGGACACGGCAGTTCTAATATGTAATTGCTTATGCATTTGCTTCAAGAGCCCGGTCCCCTCAATCAATCAAATCAAATCAAATCACACTCCCAGATGAAAGCGGTGAAGAAAACGATTTAACAAAAAAAAAAAAAAAAAAAAAAAGCGACTGGGGAAAAACCTAGGTACTTACACTCACTAACCGTGAATTCATTAGCTTCGACATTCAGTGTATTAATTAGGTAAATCCCAGGCAAGGTACGGTACGGTACGGTACGGTACGTACTTTTATTCCGACATCTGGAGAAAAGTAGACGTCGGTTCGGGTAACTTAGGGAGGAAGAACGGAAGAACGGAAGAACGGAAGAAAGGAAGGAATCTATCTAACTACCTAGGTATCTCACCGACGAACAAAACGGCCTCGCTCTATCCATCCATCTACTTAGGTAACTTATCTAACTAACTAGTTAACCCCAAACTTTACCCTATCCCTATTCCCTTTCCCTCTTCTTCCGCAAGTATATCAATCCCGAATTCAAACTACCAACTATGTATCAAAAAAACCTTGTGTGATGATATTTCTGGGTATAGTAGGTATAAAATTTAAGATTAATCAATACAGTTCTGTATGTTATGCGGAATAAAAACCCCCCCGCCAAGAATCTATATAAGAAGACCAAAAAAAAAAAACGTGAATTCCCGCCGAGCTTACCAATCCCTCCTCCCCCCCAATCATCATCTCTAATAACTCGTTGTTTGACTCCCTCCTGCTCCGATATATATATATATATAAAACGCAACAACCCCCGGCCTCTCAGGAAAATATCCACGGCACTGCTATATCAATCCCGTGAAATGCCGCCAAAACCATCGACAGCGGACCCAGACCCGAGACCTCCCATCTCCATGTCCCGGACTGAGTCGGTTCACTCGGCCCAGCTCCGGCACCATCACCATCACCATCACCATCACCACTACTACTACTTCCATCCCCACCGTCATCCGTCGGCTGCGGCTGCGGCTGCGGCTGCGGCTTCTTAGGCGCTGGATCCGACTCGGCATCTGCGGATCCCGGGTTAGGAGCTTCACAATCACCCGTCACGGACCCCCAGTGCATATCGGCCGTGATTTCCACGTCGTTTGATCCGCAGTTCGAATACTGCGCCAAGTGGATGGCGTTGTTTGTCTGATCAAAGACGACTGGTATGATGAAATAGGTATATATTAGCACTTTGGTCTTCCTTGTCATGAGAGGTTTGCGATGCGATGTGATGCGACGTGACGCGATGCGATGCGATGCGACATGACGTGACGTAACATACCATAGGCAGACCGCAGCATGGAATCCCCCAAGAGAGCAAACTGCTCACTCGCCCCAATGCCCAGATAGCAAATACTGCCGACCTCCGTCTCCGCCTCTCGGATCACTTCCCTGTACGGGACACGGATGGTCACGCCCTTGAAAGCAAAGTCGACGGTGCCTGGCTGCTCCGTATACCGGCAATCCACGCGATAGAGCCCGCTGTCATCCGTCGTGTTCGCGCCGAAATTCGCAGCGATGGCGTCTGCGAGGCGCGTCGGGAACAAGGTCAGCGTGGACCCGCTGTCGAGAATGACGGGTATGGACGCGTTGGTGTATATCTTCGTCGTCCCGTTCGGTGCGGTGATACTCAGTGATTCCATGTCGATCCGGCTATGCGTGTAGATAGATTGGTTACCTCTGACATTATTCCTCTTTAGATATGGCGCGGTGTGATTCTTTTTTTTTTTCTTCTTCTTCTTCTTC
The DNA here is from genome assembly GCA_028637585.1 of Xylariaceae sp. X187. Classification (NCBI taxonomy): domain Eukaryota; kingdom Fungi; phylum Ascomycota; class Sordariomycetes; order Xylariales; family Xylariaceae; species Xylariaceae sp. X187. The sequence continues at coordinate 1,649,919 of JAJIZN010000010.1, read as the reverse complement.
TTCTTTCTTTTACATCTCATTTTTCTTTTCTTTTTTTTTAAAAAAACTTGAAGCCATGGCGAAGACTGTCAGGCGGTAACACCGCAAAACAAGGACATTACTTACTACCTCTGAACCTGGTCCGGCGAATCGCCTGCTGATATTATGCGCTGTGTCTTGAGTGAGCCGCTGAACTTGGACGTATCCAACCCGCCAAATATAATCGCCCCTTCTTTTTCACTCTTGCTTCCCAACACCAAACTGAAGGCTTTCGTATTGGTCACGCCTTGGTCGGCTAATTGATCGACTATGTTTTTGTAAGGGATGGTCGCATTCTCCCCGTGCCCGATGCCCAAAATACCGGAGAACTCATCGACCGTGTCGAACGCAACTCCAAACTTGACGTCTCGTAAGTGCGCGTCTATTTCAACCTCCATGACTTCGTGAGAACGGTGTTCGCCTGTGTGAGAGGGGGGAGGGGGGGATTTGTGCTCATGGGGTATGCGGGAATTCATGGGCTTACCTGACCCTGCGAGACTGACCGTATCAAGCACATACTGGATACTAGCCTTCCCGATTCCATACGTCAAGTTCTTCCCCAAACTCAACGGGACAGCACTCGAGGACGTAGACGGGTCATAATGACCCGCCTTCCTGCAAAAGCTCGCGTCTGACGAACCCCTCAGGTTCGAGCAGTCCGGGTTCACCCAAAGTTCGAATGAGCCCGTGTCCAACTGGACTAAAATTGGCTGCGGCGGCGTGCCGATTTCCACTTTTGTTGCGCAGACGAGTTAGTATATATATCTTCACTGTAGCCCATCAATGAATGGGAGCTGGGCGGAAACGCACGTTGGGCATAGTATGCTACATCTGATCTTTTGATTAGAGGCTCGGTAATGACATCGCGCTTTTCGTCGTGTACTTCGCCGAATACTTCTCGATTGCTCGAATGAACAACTGGTAACTTTACCAGTTGCCTGCTGCGCGGCGTCGTAGCCAGGGTATCGCCATTTTGAACGGCTAAGACAAGGTAAAGGAAGGCAATAAGCCTGGATGGCATATCTCGAATCTCGAAACGATGGGACGAGGATGACTTTGATCAGGAGTCTGCCAGGTCGACAGCATATAGTCAGTCTACCCTAGAAGATGTTTGTGAACGACAGACAAAAGTAGATTCGGAAAGACGCCCTCCCTTTCACAACAAAGTCATACTTGATTTCACGTTTACATTATGAGGCAAGGAAAGAGAGAGAAAGAGAGAGAGAGTGAGAGATAGGAAAGGATAGAAGTATTAAAATCTTTAAAAAAGAAATTAAGGAGCAGATTTGATCAGAGGACGAGTCCAATCTTTGGGTTGGCCCCTCATGTAAAAACCTAGTACCGACGTCAAGAAGTCGTAAGAGTAAGAAGGTATTATAATAGTATAGGCTTCTTGGCCCATCCTCAGCCGACCGGCATACGGCATAGGCATACGGCATACGGCATAGCCAAACGAGAAGATGAGCAGCACGTATCGGTAAGACTAGTGTCATGGGTTTCGGGCCAGCCGGCGGCTTGGGTTGGCGCTTGGCCAAGCCTCCATTACGAATATTGCGTACGTAGTAGATTGAATCGATGATAAGTGCCCCCCTGGGGAGAGGGGGAGATCCAATGGGCAGACATCTTTGTTTTGAGGGGCCATCATAATTCTTTTCGTCCCGTCCGTTGTCGTTGCCACGACTTGGAGGGTAATGAATGCACGCGTGATGCTGCGATACGCCATTGGCTTTCTTGTTGGGCCCTTGAGACCAGGAAAACTCAACTTGGAGAGTTTGCGGGGATATAGAGCGGAGAGAAAGTGAGAGAGATTATGATAGACAAATCGTTGAGCTTTGACCTCAGCTGCCCGGGCGTCTGAGACAATTTGGGGGTATCCATGTCAAGTCGTATAACTATTATAATTTGAGGAGGTTGTTCATCGAAGGAAGGTTGTCAATCTGCGCACGGGCGCCTGTCAACTTATGGTCTATGCAGTTAATAAGATGTAGATGTATTCCTGTATGCAGACGAATGAAGAAAACGGGGTGTATAGTGTATGCATTACCTTATGTGCATAATTAAGTGCGGTCCCTCACGGTGAATCTTTCGATACACACACAGTACCGTGTAGTTTCACTTTTGCAAGAGCGTTCGTATAACTTCCCGTCAGTTTTAACCAGCAACAACTGTTTGCCTTGAATTCCCTCTTCGTTTTCTGATCATAAGGTACTCATTCCTTTTGCTTATGCTCACCTGTCCTCTTTTCATAACTACCTACACGAGGTGAATATGTGATTTTGTTCAGATCAGGCTGATGATGGATTGTAGCCTCCCACTCATCTTTCACTCGGGGCTGAGTCTGTTGAGTCTGTTGAGTCTTTTCTCAGACAGAAGCGTTGCGCATCAGTTTACGTTTACCATCCCAAAGAGAAAGGGCTCGTATTCTCTGGTAGAACGACCAAGTAACTGTGCTGCTTGTTTCATCGGACTACATCGAGACCCCGTTACGAACAACGTTTAGCCTCACGGTCGTCACGCGTGCTCGTCTTGATCTACCTTGTGCAGCATCATCATCACCATCATCATCATCATCATCAAGATGGCGTCATCCTCAACCACTGCACTAGTCCCCGCCGTGTTTGCCTCGGACTCATCTCTCGCTAGCTTCGATGTCCCCCTGGGTGTCTTCTTAAAGACGTCTCCATTGATAAATGGCGTCTGCGTGGGCGCCTTCGTATTCGACGACGCAAACCGGCTTCTGCTTGTCCAGCGCGCCCCGCACGACTCATATCCGCTGCGCTGGGAGGTCCCAGGCGGCGGAATCGACGCCGAGGATGAGACTATCCTACACGGCCTTGCACGGGAGCTGTGGGAGGAGGCGGGTCTGCGCACCCGTCTTGTGAGTGGCCTGGTTGGGCAGGGCTACACCTTTTCCACGCGCCGAGGCTTACGCTTTAGTAAGTACTCGTTTCTCGTTCATGTCGAGGACTACGGGGTGAAATTGGACGCCAATGAACACGTTGCCTTTCTGTGGGTGACCGAGGAAGAGGCCAGGGCGAGGAAGTGTGGCGATGTGAGCTTTGTGTACACGACGAAGAACCAGGAGGACAGCACCCTCGAGGCCTTTCGGATAAGAGGGAGCGGTCATGCGCCAGACGGGAAATTATAGATATGGGTAAGCCATGCCGCCAGTCTACATGATTAGAGTACAGAAGAGCGATCAACTTTGAATAATAGACGTCAAACATGCAATACTGTCCAGAGTTCATCACAAAATACAGCGTGCTTGTTGCCGGCTTCATCTGGCATCAGTGAGCATTGAACACTCCAAATAGACATGTATCCCCAACTTGTCATCAGTTTCATTACCCGAAGAGTATAAACGGAGGTTGAGTTGATACGAGGTTACAAGAAAGCAGCTGAAACAAGCAATGAAGCTAATATAAAAATGAGGCACAATTGTGAACTTCATGTTCGTGTTAAGCTGAAGTTTAACTTCAACACTCTCCTGAACGTAACCCGGCCTTGACGTATCAAAGTCATGTGATTTCGATAGGTTGGTTTGGTGGTCCGAGCTTCGCTCTCGCCAAAACACCGGCTAAAGTTCCGAATGAGGAAAGGGCTTATCCCCGGGCGGGTCGAGCGTCGGGAAGGCCCAAAGTTGCCATTGTCTAATCGGACCACCGCAAATCCCTCGCATCCCTCAGCATCCCTACGAACTGCCCAAACTTGCCAACAAGTGCAAGATTGCATCCAACTTGCAATTGACCCATCGCCATGTTTCTCCAACGCTCTGCCATCGCCGTGGCCCGTCGGGCTGCCGTCCCCGCTGCGCGCCGCACCTTTGCCGCGTCCGTCGTCCACCGTAAGAGAGTGCCCGCCACGCCTTCTACCTACTGTCAACCCGACCCGACCGGTTATATGGCAAAGACTGACTCAAGATCCCCGGTACTTAGGTGACGCCAGCAAGAAAGATGACGGCAAGAAGTTCGAGCTCTACGCCAGCAATGGCCAGAAAGTGAAGACTCTCGAAGGTACTGTGACATAAGAACGCCGTATACGATTATCGATTTGGGCATCATGTTGATCGTTGGACACTTTTTTTTTTCGGAAAACTACAGAGATCAGAACTGAAGACGACCTTTTCGGACCCGGTGCCGCTCCCGGTACCGTCCCTACCGATATCGACCAGGCCACCGGTCTCGAGCGTTTGGAACTGTTGGGAAAGATGCAGGGCATAGACATTTTCGACATGCGGCCCCTCGATGCGTCGCGGAAAGGTGCGATTGACCTTCCTACCACCTAGGTTATTCACGAGGATAATCCGAGCTATCCGAGCTTACGAGTTGGCCAGGAACCCTCGAAAACCCCATTCTCGTCAAGTCTGCTGGTGATGAGCAGTTCGCCGGTTGTACCGGCTGCCCCGCCGACTCGCACATTGTCAACTGGCTCCGTGTAGGTTTTCCTCTCTTGCCTCCCACTCTTCTTCGGCGTGCTCGCTCCAGGAATAAAGACGAGACTTATCTGTGCCCGTTCCTTCATGCCCTGGGCTGATATTGTGTTTTTATTATAGATGTCCCGCGAGCGACCGATCGAACGATGCCCTGAGTGCGGCAGTGTCTACAAGATGCAGTACATCGGACCCCAGGACGACCACCACGGCCACGACCACCACGGTTACGAGGAACCCAAGACCTTTGCCGACTTCGTCAAGCCTCAATACTGGTAAACCATTGCGGCCTGGAATATGCACACACGGATAAAGGAGCGATTACGGAGGGGGGCGCAGGCACACATTGCCTCTGTTATGACTTTTGGCCTTGTATATTGCGTGAAATGAAAGGCTTTGTTATAGAAAGACAATACAAGTTCACGTGGCGTTATTTTTTTTTTTTTTTTAATGTTGCAAATCAGGCTTCCTTGGTCCCTTGTGCTGATGTATCAGGTGATGGCCTTCAAGACTCGATGCGACGATCTATACGAGGCAGTGAGATTACACCACGTGTCAATGCCTTTGCGTGATGGCAGTTGAGCCATCCTGCAATGGGGAAGGCCGCTGCTACGGCTACTGACTTGTTGATTACGACATCCACCCGGGTATAAATGGTGATGTATCACGGATTATATCATTTCTTTAAAGGCGTAATATGTTTCATGATGCTAACTATATACTCTGAGTAACACGTGGCTTCCCCCCCCGGGGAGGGCGGCGGTGCATCTGAGTTCTGCCTCGCCTTTCATTCACATCAGATCGGGGTTAATATATGAGTGAACTCGATGAGGAATCGATTGTGCGAGAAGTTTTTCCGAATCCAAAACGGGGGGGACGGGAAAGGAATGGGGGTTTTTTTAAGAGAAAAATCTTGATTCGGGTGGTAGGTTAGGGGCTATGCTTGTGTATGGCTGCGGCGTTGTGGCGTTGCGGTTCCTTCTCTCCATTGCCACCAGGCATTAGATAGGCAGATGCTAAGTAGGTAGGTAGTATATTCGGAAAGCCTGCTCTTCTTAGAAAGGGGAGTTTGAGTTGAGTTGCATGAGTGAGTGAGTGAGCGAGTGAGATATCTCGCGACGAGGTTCCTCGTGTGCCGCTTGGAAAGACAGACTTCCATATCAAACTGCCGCGGGGACAAATCGTCGGGTTTTTGTCCACACATGTCTCCTGTCTAGGTAAAAGCGATGCTTAAATTAAATTAAATTATTTTATTTTCCATTCTTGGGGATTTGGGGGCTTTTTTTTTTTTTTTACGTTTTCTTGGGATTAGGCAGGCTTATCGGATCTGGCGAGCAGAAGAAGAAGTGCGCTTGTGAGAGGTTCTTGTCTATAGGGCTTTGCTGGCGCTTATTATCACATCATAGGTTTTAGTTTTACTCTAATTCGACTCTACTCGACTCTACTACTCCTTCATCATCTCGACTCATGCCGGTGGGAAGATTTTTCGGCCGACTTTTGCAAATACCTATACGACTACCCCCTTCTATCATTGAAATCTCCCATACAAAAACAGAGTATGTAGTATAGAACCCACCTGGTAGGTAGGCTCGCCGGGGGGGGGGATGGAGGGGCACGGCTTGCTGACTTGCCACATCTGCTTACACTTTACCTGGATTACCCACGGAGAGCGACGGGCGGGAAGAGCGACGGGAATCGCAAAAGAAAAAAAGAAAAAAAGAGAATAGGAAAGGATGGGGCGTCCCTTGCATAGAAGAAAAAAAAAAAAAAGTGTCATCAATCTAATGTAAACGGTATTATATGGTAGTACTACCTACCTGCCGACTTCAGGCCCCCAACGTCATCATCTCCTTCCCCTTCCCCTCCTCCTCCTCCTCCTCCTCTTTCTCTATCTCTATAGATTACTTTAAACTTAGCTACGTGCGGCCAGCAATGCATGATACTATGAACATGATATAAAAAGCCATGATGATGATGATGATGATGCTGCTGCTGATGATGCTGATGATGGTTAATATAGTGATCTATGCAAGCCCGTACGTGTATAAGGCAAGCCACCGACAATCCTTCCCAGAGATCCTGTAGGTATTGTCGGCCAAGCGCCCGGTCAGGCCAAGCAGGCAGATCCCCGTGGCATTGGTTGGAGGTATGTATTGTATTGTATTGTATCGTGTCGTATCGTATCGTACCTATTGTATTATATCATACCTTACACACACACAACTATATTTAGTTTGTTCATTTCCTATTTATCTACTTATGCACAATTACGTACGGAGAATTCTTTTTTTTTTTTTTTTTTTTTTTTTTTTTTTTTTTTTTCATCGCGTTTATATCCTAGATACATGTCCAGATATGGTTGGAAGAAACAGACGCAGCGATTGAGATCTCATTCGATTCTTGTTTTTTTGGAAAAGTAGAAGAAGGAAAAAAAAAAAAAAAAAGAATCTACATACGCGTCGTCGCTGTGAGGTACACTACACAACACCACACTAGATAGACTATTACCTACCTACCTAGATGCCTACAAAACCGATGTGCAAAGTATAAGTACGCTAACCTACGGGGACTACGAAGTAGAACCCTTTCTAAAGAATAGTTACCTTTATAGACGGAAAGCCATGGATGAGTCGGTCGTGACAAGTCACAAATGGACTTTGACTAGATACATTAGGTAGGTATCTATCTGATCTAGGTACCCAGGTTGCCTTAGATGGGTAGGTTAATCTACCTACCTGATGAGAGGGCGCATGAACTGTAAATTTGTCTCAGATATCTAACTATCTCACGACAACAAGCAATTCGGAACAGCACGTGGCATGCCTGCCCAGCCCTGCCCTGCCATGTCTTTGATCTATCTCTCTTTCAACTTTGGTCAGATCAGCAGGGTAGGTAGTTTATGTAGTTTATGTATCATGATGTGAATGTATGTGGGTAAAGTAAGCAGTTAGATAGTTATCATCTCCAGCTGGGACTGCGGAAATTGTGAAGGGTGAAGGGTGAAGTGTGAAGGTGAAAGTGAGGGTGAGGGTGAGAGTAAGGGTGAGAGTGAGAGTGAGATGAGAATGAAAAATGAAAAATGAAAAATGAAAATGGGTTCAATTGAAGGAAGTCTTTCCGCAGATAATGTAGTTGGTATTCAAAGCCAGCTTTCAACCCGCTCTCGGTTTGTATCCCCCCCTCCCCCCTCCGCTCTCCTCGCTTCTTCTTCTTCTTTGCGCGTTTAATTTACGTGTAACCGCTGTCTATCTAGGTACTCGCTGCACATGCGCTGACGCTGACGCTGACGCTGACGCTCGTGTGGCGTGCGGAGAGAGGCCTCTCTGACATGACATCGATAGCTCTGGTGTCGGGGCTGACCTGACGGTGTTGGGGGTTTCGTGCATCTCGATAAAACTACCTAAGGTCTAAGTTAGGCCCGATGACACATGAAATATTTCGATACGAAAACATCCAAATTGTATAATTTACGGATCACGCGAGACCTGTAAGTAGGTAGGTAGGTACGTCCGTACATACATACCTGGATTCATTCCGAGGAGTTGCGTCTTAACTTAAGAACCAAAAAGTAAGTATGTAACTGACTGACTGACTGACACATGAACATAAACCTACTTTTGTTCCGAAATCCTCGGATCGCAAATCGGTAGTAGCCAGTCTAGGACGTGAATGACCTCGGCATCACAGTCATTAAAACCAAAACTTTCGTTAGGAAAAAAAAAATAAAACAACCAAATAAAAACACACATATTGATACGAAACCATGCTATATAGGGGAAGTATGAAAAGAAACAAAAACAAAAAATTAAAAGACAGAAGAAAGAAGAGAAAACCAATGCGTCATTTCCCCTAATAGGAACAACGGGGGTTGTTGATAAAATTAAAGGCGGCTTAAACCAAACACACACACCCCCCTTCCCTTCCCCCCCCCGGGAATCCGACGATCTTCGCGAAGAAGAAAAGAAAAAAAAAAGAAGTCTTCCAGAACAAAATTGTATTGTATGTAAAAGAGAGAAAGAAAAAAAACGAAATGCTACGGTCTACTTAGATAGGTAGGTAGGGATGTAAGTATTATAAGTAGTGTATGTAACTTAGTGTGCATACATACGGACTCTACTTACTTAGATAGATTACTATCTACGTACTGGTAGGGATTATTATACACTACATACACTCGCTATAGGAGCCGGCCCGAACGGCTGAGACGGCAAAGCCGACAGAAATAATTATTGTGCTTTTCTCCTTCTTCTTCTTCTTCTTCTTCTTGGTCTGTACTTCCTTTTCGTACGAATACGTATTCGGTTTTGCTCGGCCGCTTCACTTACTCTACCTACTCTATTACCTATACGTCTTATAAGTTAAAGGGGGCAATCGCACTAATAAATGATGCCAATTGGACTCGGACTCGGACTGGGACTGGGACTGGGTGGCAAGATCACGCGTGGCCGAGGAGGAGAAACAAGGAGAAATAAGGAGGGAAAAGCAAAACCCGTTTGCTGCTGTGTGTATAATATGTACCAAGGTAGGTAGTCCCGTAGGTAGTCCCATAGGGAGTCCCACAGGGAGTCCCATCGTTAACACGACCAGGTCGAGTTTTACTTTAAGTCAAGGAACCGGAAAAACCTCTTGGCATACCTTTACTGATTATCCACGTGTAATCGTACTTGTACCTGCTTATAGTGTGCGTATAGATGACACAGTGGGCGACGATAACCAGTGATTAATCAACTAGTTAGCGCCAGCAAGGATTAAAAAAAAATCCCCCCCCCAAAAGTAAGTAAGGGATTCTCGCAGACTTTTTTTTTTTTTTTCTTTTCTTTGATCGTGAGTTGTAGACTTGTGGTGGTAGGTTCAAACTTTTTGTAGATTTCACGTCTTGCCTCCTTTTGATTGGATCACAACGGTTCTTTTCGGCGGATTTCCCACCTACCTAGGTAGTTACCTACCTATATTCCATGAATCCATACCAGGTATAAGTCCATACTTAGGTAGAGAGATATCTACTTACCCAGGTAATCACAGATAGGCACTTGACATCCTTAGTAAGCGCTGGTTATGGTGCTAGTTTGTGAGGTTACTTAAGGAAGTAAGTAGACACGGATGCTACAGTAGACCAAAGGAATATCAATTCCGTACCCGCCACGAGACGAACGACCTATACTTACTTACTATGAGTAGCTTTGCCATAGCGGTATACATACCTTACATACCTACCTATCATCTATACCTACTTACTTACTACGTACTCAGGCTTGAAAGTGAGTCGACCAATCGTTCAGCACGGGCGCGGTGAATTGATGATGTGCAGAAAAGCATTTTGGCGAACAGCCACAAACCCTGCCCTGCCCTGCTTTGTGCCACCCCTGTAAAAAGGTAGCGTAGCACTATGTATACTATTATTATGACCGTGAGTGAACACAGTTGCCGACATACAAGGTAGGTAGGTAGTAGGTAGTAGGTAGTAGATAGTAGATAGTAGATAGTGTAGTCAGTCAGTCAGTCAGTCAGTCAGTCGGTTAGTCGGTTAGTCAGTACTATGGTACTACTTACTTTATGAGTAGCACCGACGTACGTTACTTGGGTATTATTTCAGGTTCCCTCCCTCCCCCCCTTTCGATGCACTACTATGTAAGTAAGTAGGTACTTAGACAAGGTCAATAGCCCACTATATACCTAGTCGGTAGCTAGTAGGAACGGTCTGAAAAGTTGAATGACACCGGAATATCAATACCGGTAGGGTAGGGATTACCTTTATTTGAAGTCTATAGGCGTGATTGTCGTCGTTGGCGTAGGTACTTTGTACCTAGAGAGGACCAGGAGGTCTACCTAACCTACTTCCATGCACCTACAGACTCCAGACTGCCGGCTACATCGGGGTAGATAAGTAGGTTAGTTGTGGAGTGGAATATTTTACCTACCTTAGTATTTATTTTAGTACGTGTGCGTGCATAATGCGCTAGTTGCACTACACTATACATAGTACACTGGCGCTAGACAGATCCCTATCTATATTTTATTCGTCGGTAAACCTTAAGAGTCCAGGGACTCAGGGAGCACCAGACGACATCAGACACCTAGACTAGACTACCTACTGTAGGTTAGGTCTGTACCTTGTATACATGACAGATGGGAACGCAGATCCGTAGTAGTCTACCTACCTAGGTATCTATCTATCTATCTAGCTACGGGCCTGATTAGGTTGCTAAACTACGACACACTACGCCGTACATTCTGCCTATCTGCCTATCTGCCGTTAAGCATAAATAAAGTCTTTGATACAGCAGTTTACATTAGGTACCTCCTCGGAGCAAGGCGATACGCGCAGTTTCTACCTATCGGTACCTACCTACCTACCTAAGGTAGGTAGGTCATGAGTAATACACCACCTTACTTAAGTAGATATCCAGGGATGATAGGGATACTATAGGGCCTTCCGTCCGGCCGACACTACTTAAGTGAAATCCATAGCTACCTACACTACACTAATCCGCTAAGATAGCAGGTCTTACTTACCTACTACATACTTAGACTACTTACATAGTACACTACCTACCTAGGTACTTACTACTTAACATACATACATAGTAGGTAGCAGGTAAGTAGGTTGATGCAACAAACACTACGAGTCCTACTTATGAGTTCGCTAACTTGATGCTAGCACGTCGTAGGTAGTTAAGCGTAAACTGGGTGCCGTAAGTAGAAGATATGATTACATACATAGAAATACCTATTACTTAGCTAATGTGTGCGGCACAGCATGTGTTAGGTGTTGTATGTATGGGGTACAGCAGAAGCAGAGGTAGAAGCGCGCTGCTGTGCGTTCCCGTCCCCGTTTCGCTTCTTTGCCTTGCCTTTCAACTCAATCAGCCCCCCCTCCCCCCTTCCCCCCCTTCCCCCTGGGCGGTTGATTGATAGCCCCGAAACTTCCTTCCGTTCTTCGCTGCACGACGCGTGGAACTTTCCTATACATGGAATGCTCGATTGAGCCGGCCGGCTTCTCTGTAAGCACAGCCCGGATGGACATGTACATACCTAGCAGGTAGTGCACGCTGCCGAATGAAAGAAAGTAGGTAGGTAGGTAGATAGAGCATACCTACACTACATTGTACGTAAGTAGTAGCATAGCATACCTATGTAAGTAGCATCAGACCACCCGGCGCCCTGACGGACTCTGTAGCCAACACTGCACTACCGGTACGTGGGCTAGATACCTCCATACCTAGTATACACTACAGTAAGTATACTATATAAGTAGTACTACGTAGGGGACCTGGTGTGGTGGAGTTGACTATACCTCGTACGTATCCGTCGTTAATACGTGTGGTAGATAACTATTCCTACCTGCTATGTACGGACTACCTACCTACTTACCTAAGTATCTATAATTACAGTACCTGGAGTGTACAGTCTGTGGTAGTGTATCTGTAGATATGTCCGGTAGTCATTTTACAACGTGTTTGAGCCACTAGCCCGGACTACTCACAGACTCCACTTACATAGTAGGTAGGTAGGTACCTATCTTATCTGACTTCGGGGTTAATTACTCGAGTCCATCCATCCCATCTACCTAGTCTAGGTAAGTAGGTATCTAGGTATCTATCTACCTACTAGTAGTCTATTCACAGCGTACTGTGCAGTGTGCACTAACAAACTCGGTACGGACCCGTACTTTCCCTACTTACTTCTTTGCGAAGACAAGTTCTGCAGGTACGTGCCGCACGTGCAAAGCTCCCGTCCCGTTGCGCGTAACTGGCGTGTATTGACGAGACGGTACAAAATGAACGGAGCTGGACGGAGTTGTACAGAGTTGTACGGAGTTCATACTGTGAAATTGTACAGACTGTATCTACGACTGACTTGAAAATCCTTACATAGTACGGACGTACCTACTGACCGTATCTATGTAATCTGTAGATACGGACGTACATAGCTCGCATACCGTCCCATTCCACCCTGGGTGTGTGTGTGTGGGTTAGGTGCCTTACCTGCTACCTACCTATAGCGTATTATTATCATACCTACTTACAGACTACCGGGGTTTAACTTACTGTGCCCGTACAGGCTGGTTAGCGTGCATACCTATCTAAGTAGGTAGGTACCTACTTTAGTTAGTCTACATACTACTTATGTAGGTAAGTACGGCAATGTGGTACGATGCCTATGCCTATTCTACGCTAGATAGGTACCTTAGATACCTACAAAGTGAACTAGCGTCAAGTAAACTTGTACTACGGTACTATGGTACTATGGCACGTTGGTACCACGGTACTACGGACTACGATACTGTACTCACGTATCAGTGTCATTGCCCTTTCTTTCTTCCATCTCTTCCATTCCCCTTCCCTTCCCATTCTATTCCTATTCCTGATCCTAATCCTGATCCTATTCCGATTCCACCGATATTCTCTGATCGATGCTCTATTGTCGATTGCCACAATCGATTTTGCAGTATACCCGACTCTACCAAATCCTCTCTCTAATACCCATCTATCTAGGTATTCTTTTCAGTATTCCTACCTACTTACCTACCTACCTACCTACCTATACACACAAACATATCTATACATCAGTTGTAAGTAGGTACCTTGCTCTGCTCTGCTATGCTATGCTCTGCTCTGCTCTGTTCTATTCTGCTCTGGCCTGGCCTGGCCTGGCCTGTCTTGTCCTGCCTGTCATCTATCTACACTACCTACCTACCTATCTCACACCCCTGGACGAATTGATTTCCCTTACTACTGCAGATTGCACTGCAGAACGCACTGCAGAGCGCATATGCACCGCGTTTCTCGCGCATCATCCCCCTGTCTAACCGTCGTCTGTTTGATTTCCGCGCGCATCCATTGCTACTACGCTTGGCAACTCATCTCTTCCCTCCCCCCTCTCCCCTCCCCTTCCCCTTCCCCCCGGCCCACCCCCGGCGAGTACACTCGACAAGCAGAGCACAGAGAGAGGATCCCTTCCGCGCGCATCTGCTAATCATTCCTATTCGTCCAGATCTCGTGGGCAAGTCGAATCGCAATTGACAGGTGAGTCTATCTATCTTTCTTTCTTTCTTTTTTTATTTTTTTTTATCTTTTTTTTATTTTTCTTCCCCGGTGGCCCGCCCGGCAATTGCCTCGGTTGCGCGCTCTCGATGGCGGCAACGAGCAGGAGTACCGGTACTCGGGTACCTTGGATCACTATATGCGCCTGCATGTACCTGCACCTGCGGCTCAGAGTCGCTTTCGATATCCACGTTGCTATTTTAGTGACAGCGACAAGCGTTCTGTCGCCCTACGGCTGTCCAGGCGTGTTTCATTGTTTCCATTGATTATCATTATCACATTTTTAGACATCTGCGTGAGAATTCCGTAATATCGTAGTGCTTGTGTGTCGTAACGAGATACCTGCTCCATATTTACCGGATATCTCCTCTCCCTGTTATTGTTATATGAACTCTCCCTTACCATGTCGTAGCTAATAGTGCCTAGGTAGGCAGTCCAGGGTACGAAAGTACATCCCGTGCAAGACTGTTACGCCCTGTACTTTGTAGTACCTCTCGCGAAACTACCACGACTAATACTCTTACCACCTCTACCACCTCTACCTCCTACCTCCTCTACCTCCTCTACCTCTACCTCCTCTATCTACCCCCTCTACCTCCTCTACCTCATACTACTGCCACTACACTACTACTATTACGACTACGGCTACGGCCACGACTACGACTACGACTACTGCTACTACTACTACTCAGTAAGTATAGGTTGTAGTTTATACTTGGGTCATAATTCTCTAGAATTATTCTGCCTGGATGACATACCCTCTCTCTCTCTCTCTCTGCCTACCTGCCTACCTGCCTACTTGCACACCTGGATACTTACACAGCCCTCCTCTTCCCGTTCTCTCCTTGTCTGTCTCTCGCCTCTTTCCCGCTCTCCCTGTATCCCTCCCGTTCTCTTTTTTTTTTTTTTTTTTTAACTCCCTCCTCTCCACTTCCTCATCATTTGTCTATTTTATTTGCATTTAACTGAATTACTCCATTCTTTTCGATTCGTATCCCTTCATTAAACATGTGCCTAACACTGGTTGGCTTAGTACCTTTCACTTGTTAGTCGGACGTATCGAGGCTGCACAAAAACACTACTACTTCTATTATACCCTCCTCACTCACCAATCACGCTAATGAGATTTTGTCATTGCACCAATAGCCGGTGTAATCGACATTCCATTTCCACTAACTACTGCCACAAGCCCGCGTAAGAGCACTCCTTTGTGGTTCTACTGACTCGGCTTCCCGGGTGTGGGCTTTCACGGCAATTCGATTCATCAACCGACGCTCCCTCCTCCATCGCCTTCATCGGCCTAGTCTCTATTTTCGACAGAGGTAAGCATTCGATTCACACCAACAACCTCCTTGCCCTCCTCCCCCCTTTTGTCCAGGATTGTCTGCAACCCCCTATCACGTCTCTCCTCCAGTACGGAGACACCCGAGACACCCACGACTCCTGGCGCTCCCACCACGACGCTGCCCTAGTTGTCTGTGTCAAGGACCCATCGGGTTTCCCTATCCTCTGGTATACTCACCGTAGGCATCACAACATCTTGACGTTGCGGCATCGGCGTCTGCATACGAGACCATAGCTATCTTCTTTCTTAGAATCATCCACAATCCACACGGCATCGCCAATAACCCCACGATCCGCACTAACGGAGGCCCCAGGTACGACGTGATACACTATAACCACTCATGATAAGAGGTCAGCACCATGTCCTCTAATACTGGGCCATCTGGGTACCAGGATTGGCCGGATTACTGGCAAAACACCAACCGAGCACGGGACCGAGAGGATGCCAATCTTGCACACGAGCACGGTGGACGTGTAGACCAGGTCAACAAAGGGCTCACGGAGCTATTCCAGAGAAGGGCGGAGCTACTGAGTGCCATCGAGGATGTCGACGCCAACATCTCCTACCGGCAGGCGGAGATCAAGCGCCTATCCGATGATTACGAACGAAGAAAGGTCATACTCCAAGCTCAACGCCAGGGCGAAGACCGTGCCCAGCAGAGCTGGTTTGCACGCGCTCAAGAGAACCGAGAGAGAGGCCTCGAGACGGAGAGAGCGATGCCCCAAGACCACAGCGTCACACATAATTTCAACCGAACGCTCCCTAATCCCGCTCCCGGTTGGGCGAGCGTCAACCCTTCACCACGACGTAGTACCCGAGGCCAAGAGCAGCGATCTGATTTGTTCAGCAACATCTTCCATAACCCCATCGAAGAAGAAGACACGACGAGGGCCAAGTCTCGCCTCGTACCGCCGTGTGATAAGACTCCATACTCACAGGCAGGCATGAGCATAAGAGCCGTTGAGAATCCAGCTGGCGGCGACGCCAGAGACAGCCTTGCCAAGTCCAATCAAGAGCGACATAGCTTGTCTATGTATTCCATTCCTACGGGTAAGTGACTATGGGCACACGTCGACTTGCTGCTAATCGATGCCTGCGCATTTCTTTTGTGCTTAAAGGACGAGACGAGTCTCCCGAAGGAAGCAGACTCTCTTCTCACGGCCGGAAATCCCTACCGAGCGTCAAGGACTCGGCATCGCAAATGAACAGTCCCGTGCCCGAGCCGGCCGACGCGAATCTACGCGAGATCACGCGCGACACGCTGGTTCTCCGCGACAACGGCTCCACGCTGGTGTACCCGGCCATGTTCGCCGGCGTCCCGCTGGACAAGATTGACGAGAACCACCCGTTTTGGAATCCCGAATGGGGTTCGCTGGAGCAGACCATCCAATCCGCATTGGTCAAGTGGAAAGAAAAACACGAGGCGCTCCGAAACGATGCGGACGCTGTGCGCCATACCATGTTTCTCGCCAACCGCCAGGTCAACCGGGGCCAGTCCGTCATCGACTTCTTGCGGGATGGATGTTTCCACCCTCTGCAGTTTGCAAGTCGCGAGATGATGGATAAGTCGTATAAGACGTTTACGAATTACGACACCATCTTCCGGCTGGTGAACGCTCACGAAGAGCTGAAGAAATTCGATCTGGAAGTGACGCCGCTGGAATGGCTTCGACAGCGCTTCCATGAGATCGCCACGGCACAAGGCGACAAGTTCAGCTTGTCCAAGACGACGCACAATCTCTACCACGACCCGAAACTAAAGGCGCTGCGCGAAAAGCACGGATTCGGTAACATCGGTCGTCCCTCGGGCTACAAGGTGGGCGAGAAGGGTGGCGCGAAGGGCTCAGGCAAGGGCAAGGCGCGGAAAGAATCCTTTACGACGTCGCCCGAAGAACAGGCTAGTGACAACCGACGTCGCCGCAGACGATCCATTGGCCAAGTTGACGCAGAGGACGACGAGCCGCTCAACCCCATCGCGTCCGCCAAAGGCGAACCAGCCACGCCACGCTCACGGAAACGCCGACGTTCGAACGCCGCCATGACCAAGCCGGAAGACAGCCCCGGCGCGCAAGAGACCGAACCAGCTCAGGCCGACCTCGAATACGAAGGCTACAGCTCGCGCGACTCCTTCTCCCACGGACGAATCATGCACCTAGACTTCCGCGTCTACCAGATCAAAACGCGCGCCATCACGACGCGCAAAGACGTAACCCAGTACTGGACGTGGAAGCCGGAGGAGCACAACTTCGAACACCAGGTGCTGCGCGACGTGCATCCGAACATCACCTGGGGCAACTATCGGGAGCCTAATAAGTTTAACTGCCGATTAGACGAGATGAAGGAGATCCGGTATGCCGTCGACGGCGAGAAGGTTCTGATTACGCGGACGGATGAAGCGCTGGGGGACGTGTTGGTGTACTTCAAGCGGGAACGGACGAAGAAGCGGTTCTTGTCTTTTACGAAGAAGAAGGGCGTGAAGTTGGTAAAGATGTCTTGGTAGGTTTTCTTTTTTTTGGCTGAAATGATTTTGATATGATATGGTATGGTATTTTTTGATGGGAATTGGCACTAACAAAGGTTGATAGTATTCATCTCGAGGAAGCGTGGGACGCTATGAATTCAGAGATGATGTCGGATGGCGAGGCTTCGATGTGAAAAAAAAGGGGGGCCTCGAAAGTTAACTGCCACATGGGACGGTCCGAGACGGCATTTATTATCGTTCCCCTCGCTCTCGACCTCACATTTACCGCTTTCACACACAGACATACCTATATTTTCTCCCTTTTTTTTCTTCTTTCTTTTCCTCCTTATGTTGTATTCCATACACACAAGGTGGTTAACGGTTGGCGTTTGGCGAGTTCATTAAGAGATATCCCCCCCGGCCTTGTGTTTTCCTCCCCTCCAGCTACGAAAAGTTGGCAAACCCCGCAAAACGTTTTTAAGGTTTTTTTTTTTGTTTCGCGTAGGGTATTCGACGGCGTTTTAATTAGTGGTGGTTGATGTTGATATCCAGGCAAGGCGTTCCGGAAATGCATAGACAGGGCGTGTAAACATGGCAAAGGGTTTGGCGGAGAAGAGAGAGAAACAAAAAAGAAGGGCGTATATTGTGTTTTTTTTTTTTACCTCCCCTTTTTTTCTACTCTTTTTTTATTTTATCCTGATACCGATACCGATACCAATAACTTTTCGGGTCAACAAAGCTTGTGGGAGAAAAGAAATTACCCAAGGTATTCTTTTTTTTTTTTTTTCTTTTTTCTTTTTACACCTTTCAGGCCGGCGTATGGAAGAGGATTATACACAGGACAGGACAGGCGGGAACAGGTCAGGTGCATCGCGACTTTTCAGCAGCAAAAATGCTGAAATTGGTAGAAAGAAAAAAAACAGAGAGAGAATCACACACACACACACACAACTTATAGAAGGTATAGAAGGTTGGGCGGGCTACAGGTGGTTTTTTTTTTCTTCTTCTTTTTCTTCTTCCAGGACTTTCATCTAGGGACTGGCTGGTTCAGGAGAAAGGGCTGTGGTGTATATACTAACTATACTCACACGGTGGAAAAGGAAAGAGAGAGAAAAAGAAAAAAAAACCTAGACAGAAACACGGCAAAAAACGGGGCATTTGAAAACTTGAACTTGTATTTGACAGGGTCGGAGTTTGCTCATAAAAGGGAAAGGGATGGAGAGAGAGAGAGAGAACGAGAGAAAGAAGTGTAAATTAGGTCTTTTAGAGGATGGGACTGTACACTAGGTATGGACGTAGGTATATACCGAGAGACTTGGCTGGCGACAGGACAGGGTTCTTTGAAACGAGAAGAGCTTTTTTGCGGATGTGGATTCGAGATATCTAATCTGATCGCGAAACTCATTCTTATGTACATGCCCGTCTTTCTCTACTTACGACCATTTTCCGTCTACCGGTACCGGTACCCACGTTCACTGCATCCGTCTAGGTACCTACTTATGAAGATAGGTAGAAAATGCAGGCTAAGCTAAACCGTTCTAGGCACCAACTAACCAACTAGCTCATACCAGGGATGTGACGGGTAACGGACCTGGAGAAACAGATCACGTGCTCCTTTGTTACGTCAGCTCCTCACTTCGCACGTTCGTTCCTTATCGAAAAACTGCCAATCAGCCGGGCTCTTATCTTTCAACTCCAATTCATTTAACGCCGCGGGCATCTTCCCTTCAACCTCCAAAACCAGACCTAATCAAAGACGAACCGCACACACGCACGCACGTACGCAGCCACACCACGCCACATACGCCGAAGTTCGGACAGACAGGGAAGAAGAAGTGCGCGTTTACTTTAATCAACTCCCGACAAAAAAACAAAAACAAAAAAACGCTTGTGTTTAAACGAGATACCACGATTACCTACCTACCGACATTAACCCGCTCCGGACCGGACCGGACGACGAAACGAAGTGGCTTCGGAGCGCACGCGAATACCTTCGACTATTACTACGACTACGACCACAACTACGACGAGAAGAAGCGATCGGTGATATATTCTTTCTTACTATCGTTTATAAAGAGACAACAAAAGAGATGTTGTATGAACTTATTGGAATTGTGAGATCCCCCCCTCTCCCCCCCTCCCCCTCTCCCGTCTCTCCCTTGCGGCTTCTTTTCAGTTCTGCCAAGTGTCTGGATTTCGGTTGGTTCTGCTCTGATGGAGTTGGGGATATTGTCATTGCATCCATTCGAGGAGCTCGCGCAGCAAACGAGAAGAACATTAAAGATAAAAAGAGTAAAAGACAAAAGACGTTGATGGGCTAACTTGGTATTTCCCAGGTCCGACCGGCCAACAACTATGCCGAGGCGCGAGAGTATGTACATGTATTCTCTCTCCCCTTCACGCACGTTCATCGATACCGATAGTCCAAGCACTCCCCGTACCCCCCCTTTCCGCCCATTCATCCCGAGCATCAAGTCTCCAGGAACCACTCGCATATTGAAATCTCTTGATCGAAGCTAACCCGTCATCCTCCCCCCTCCCCCCTCTTGTCAACAGACTAGTAATAGCAGCCGGCCAACTCATCCTCCGCGGCAACGGCGTCATCAGAGGCATCCAAAACTGGGGCCGTTTCTCCCTCCCCAAAGCCATCAGCGTGCATCAAATGCGACATACCCAAGGCCTCTACTTCGCCATGCGCTTCGACGCCAGCGTAGCGACGCAGGAGGAAGTGCGCAACATGCTACGGCTCGACCCGCGCATGATTCGCCACTCGAGCGTCAAGCTGGGCGATGGGAAGCTGTCGACCATGAGTCGGATGGGAGGCGTCGACTGGGCGGGGGGAAATATGGACTAAAGGGCGGTCCTTATGTGTATATAATGGTAAACGGGGACGGAAAAAGCGCCCAAAAACAAAAAAAAAAGAGAAGGAAGACCCAAGAAAAAAAAAAAAAAATTTATTCATTCAAGACTTCCGGAAACACCGGTTAGTTTCTATCTCATCTAATTCTACCCGTCTGACCAAAATTGCACAGCAAGACTCTCGAAGTGACTTGCCAGAACGTTTTTTTTTTTTTCTTTTTTTAAAAAGAAAGAAAAAGGATAAGGAAAAGGATAAGGAAAAAAAAGAAAAAAGCCCCGAATTCGCCAAAGCTTCTCCCCCTTCCTTGCAAAAAAAATGGGTATTATATATAAACCTCTTAACCTCTTTTCCCATCTCAAAATCTTTTTCTGCTCAAAACCCACCAAACACTTCTTCTTCTTCTTCTTCTCCTATCCTCTACATACTCATAACTGAACTTATCTACCCTTACCCACTTCTTCTTCTTCAACTCTCTCTCTCCCCCCCCCGCGATATCGTATACCAAATGGGAATAAAAATATCAACTTGGAATCCTGGCGTGAACAATGGCAGTATCAATTCCAATTATTCCATGTAGTATTTCCAACTTGTACAATTACACTCAGTCTTCAGTCTTCATTCTTCTTTCATTCGCAAGGCAATGATGCAAGGCGCTTCTAGATATTTCTACCTTTATTAAAAACTCATCCGTAAACCCCCTTTCCCAATACATGATGCGAATCATCCCAAATTCATCCAAGTCCCATATTCCAGTTCATAAACCCATTCCTCCACTTATATAAACCTTACCCTACCCCTACTTCATAGACCTCTCATGCTCAGCCCAATGATCAAACCCCCTAATCTCCTCCTCCGTAACGCCCTCTCCCATCCCCTTCATCATCATCATCGTCATCTTCTCCCCAAGCTCCCTCGTAACCCCCTCGACATCAACCCCCAAGTAGCCCGCCAAAAACCTCCCCACATCCGTATTCTCCACATTCCCCCTCAACCCTTCCGTCCCCTCACCCCCCGAACAGTAAATATTCACATCCACAGCCGAATGCCCATGCGTACTCCATCCAATCTGCGCACGTACCGAAACCATCGTCGCGAACGCCGGTTGCGCCACCTCCGGATATAAAGCGATAGTTGTGAGTTCCTCTTCCGTAGCGTTGTAGATCCCTAATCCCGGGATGACTAGGGCTTGGTTGATGTAATCTTTCAGTTCGTCTATGGAGCCCGATCCGCCGATTTCTTCGATATGGGAGTGTAAGAGGGCCGCGAGGTGTTCGGACGAGGCGGCGGCGTTGGCGAGGACTTGGGGTTTCCAGAGATATTCCGGGTAGGCGGAGTTGACCTCTGTAGCCATATTAGACACTTTTTCATAAGAATCATTTGAACAGTAATAAAAATAACAAAAAGAAAAGAAAAGAAAAGAAAAGAAAAGAAAGGGGGTCCCAGGGAGTCTCACGTCGAGCAACAGACAAACCACCCGTCTCATGATCGCTAGTCCCCACCACAACCCCCTCAACCCGACTCCCCTCCAGGAAATCCAGCACCGCCTTGAACGTCTTATCATACTCCAGCACCTCCCTCACCTGCGCCGAAGGATCATTCCCATGTCCAGCATGATCAATCCGACTCCCCTCAATCATAAGGAAAAACCCCTTCTCACTCTTCTCCGTAGCCTTCTCCAGCGCCCGCAGCGCCGTCGTCGCCATCTCGCTCAGACTCGGATAGACATGATTCATATTCCTCCGGTCCAGTTCAAAGGGTATATCCGCGGGCGCAAAAAGCCCCAACATCGGCAACGGAACCTCCTTGCCACCCTCCAAGTACTCGTTAAACGCGGCTCTCTCGCTGATATAATGCCACCCGTGCTTTTTCTGCGCTAGTTCCGTGACATCGATATCATCCTGTCGACACCCGCCTTCCGTCCCATTCGGCAAGAACTGGCACCGTCCACCGCCAAACATTAAATCCACCACGCGACCGAGCGGTCCCTCGCCGATCTCCTGAAGCGCGATCTCATCTTGTTGGATGCGGAAATCAACATGGCTAGCGAAACACGCAGGCGTAGCGTCCGTAATCGAAGTGGTGACCACCAACCCCGTAGTATAGCCCGCTTTCTTAGCCGCTTCCAACACCGTACCGCAGGGCGAATGGTCAGGCAGGACAGAGATGGCCCCGTTATAGCTCTTCATACCACAGCTGAACGCAGTAGCGCCCGCCGCACTATCAGTCACAAGCGACGAGCTACTCCGTGTACGACTCGTGCCCCAGAAGTGCTTGTCCAGGTTCAATGTATCCCCGGCCTCAAGACCCTCGGTATGTTGCCTGAAGCTGCGGGTCATGGACAGCGAGGCAGGGCCCATGCCGTCCGAGACCATGAAGATGAGGTTCCGCTTGCCGACGTGTGGTTTTGGTTTTGGTTTGGTTTCCGAGGCGGCCGGGACACCGACTCCTAGCAAGGTGAGGAGCGCGAGGACTATGCAGGTGAAGACGAGGTTGCCGGCGAACCATGATAGCCAGGATCGCCACGGTCGGCTTCCACGACCGTAGTTTGGGAGGAGGGGGGTCGTCGGGTCAGCCTGGAGGATTTTCACGTCAGTCAGTCAGTACCTATAGGTACCCAATGATACCGCTGAGCTAACAACAAGCTACAGAAGAATAACAAGTCTCTTGCGTTCTCTGATACTAATATAAACGCGACTGTATTCAAAGGAAAGACAATCAAAAAAAATCAACTCACCATGTTACAGGTTGCCTCGCGTCTAAGAGAGTGAACGAACGAGGAATAAACCTGTGCAGGACCCGAAAATACCTATCTAGTAAAAGGCCAAGAAGAGAAGTGAGTGAGTGAGAGAGGTTGGGTAGGAATTGCCTCCCACCGCCTCCGAATCAAGCTCCAATATAGATAGATACTTTTGGCATTAGTATAGTCGATTCCGAGGAACCGACTATACCTATGTAATTACCCATACTCAGATCTTGGCTAAGCAACTAAAGCAAGGTAAACTCCCCACGTGATGCAAATGACGCAGTTCATCCAACTGATTGATCATTCCCGCCACGGACAGCCACGGGCAGTCACGGGCAGACGCGGAGAGACACGGGTAGATACGGGTGAAACTTAGTTTGATGCGAAGGAATGTGCATGCATAATATTATGTACCTACTAGTTACTAGATAAGGTATTTATGTAAGGTACAGACAACGGAGCCGTTAAACGCGTGGCGAAACAGAAACATTTGTCGCGAGTCGTGAGCATCATTGACATAACATGCCGGGACGCTAATTTGAACGAATGCCCAAACTATTGAAAAGACAAAGCCGCATCAACTATAACTCCTTCGTATATCTGTAGGTATACGAAACACGTGCATCGACAAGTGAACGGCACTCACTGCCCTATCACACGAAAATTAGGGGTATCAGTATACCTATATTCGTTCATGGTCTCCTGTGCGGCCATCCCCCCTGCGCCCTCGAGGACTGCGTCTTGTTCTGCCTTCTCGCCCTGTCCATTCTCTGTGTCTTCCTTTTGCGGATATCTAGTATATGTCTCCGTTGTGTGAATCGCACGATGTACTCGTAGATTATATCCCGCATCAATATGACAATTGTGCTAAATACGACAGGTGCCGCAATGCGCCAGCTAGTTCGAGTTGTTAGCAAAGGCCTTCAAAATTCTCATACCGATTGACTACAGAGCGACATACAAGTATCCACTATTATTGTTCGAGGCTTCAGGGAATGTCCCAAAGTTCTGTCCGAAATAGCCGGTGATGAAGGTCAAGGGCAGGAAGATGATGGTGACAATTGTTAGCTGCTTCATGCTTTCGTTTTGATACGTTGCGATTGTGTTGAAGATCAAGTCGATCATATGGTTTGCAGATTCCTTGATCTGCGTGAAGTTCTCCGTGATGAGCACGCAGTGATCATACTAGAGAGACGAGAGTTAGCCAGCGGAAGAGTATCGATGACTGGCATCAGGTTGCCTGCCTCAGGGACTGCCCCGGACGAAGACACCAAGTCGAGAAACTCGAAGCTGGATAATTTGACAAGAATTTCATAGACTCATATACTTACCACGTCGCCCAAGTAGGTGTAAGTTACTGGTGTAATAACCACACCTCCCAATGGATTCTGTAGCTCCCTGGAAACCGCTTCCTGGCTCAACTTCGTCTTGTGGTCGCGCAACGAACTAATAAGAGCCTGGATAGGATTGACAAAGCTAAACATCTTGTTAATTTCCGAGATGATAATGTATAACCTCTTGGTGTGCTTTATCTCAGGATGTGTCAACACGTCGAGTTCCAAGTCGCCAACAATGTCAGCATAGCATGCCGTCACCGGAATAGCCATGTCGATAATCGCGTCGATGATGGCTTGCGCTACCATGGAGGCATCGCAAGACTTGCGTAAGATGGTCGTCGGGCTCTGGAGCCGGGCAAGAATCGGCACTTCCACATCATCGGCCGACTGCTCGAAAAAAGCAATCACCGTGTTGTCTGATGTAATGAACATGGCGACCTGTTCGGCTGAGACGGCTAAGCCCTTAGCCGCGAGGGCCGAATGCTGCTCCATGTACTCCGTCCGCGCAGCATTAGGCGGCGCATGGTACCGTTGTAAAGTGCAAAGTGTGTTGGGGTTGAAGACATCAGAGAGTCCAGTAGGCTTGTGTGTAAAGCTATGGCCTGTCGCAGTTGGTAGCGCCCCTTTCTCCAGCACACTCTCAGCCGCGAGGCGTTGTGCCTTCTTTCCCGTTATCCATTCTCCGATTCTTCTGCCAGTGCGCCGCAAAATGTTCTCGCTAGCAGCGTCATCGTTGCTCCCTTCATCACTGCCATCAAGCCCGTCTTCTAAGAGACGCACCAGCTTCATGCAAGTGAGGATCAGGAACGTATGTCCCGCATACCTAGGGCATGCATTAGTCAGTCTGTGAATTCCTGCGTTGCCAAATATATCGCTCTTTCTTCGGACTAGTAGCTTTCCTGGCAGCCCATTGTCTGCCCTGAAAGCGCAACTGCGGGGGGAAAAAAACGGGGGACTCACCAATCAGCCTTTGTTCGATTGCGCGTGTTCATGATATCCTCAATAGCAAGCCGATGCAGATCCTTATACTTGCCCAGGGCCTGAATAACATCCCAGGAAAGACCATTAACATTAATCCATCTGCACTTGACCCACGAGGGCTGTGGTTGCTTCACAAATTCGATCAGCTCCGAGTTATTAAACTCGTGAATCTCGAGGTCATCTTGGGAGAAGTCGACCACGGTAATCTGGCATTCGTTATGGAGCATAGGCATGTTGTCTTGTCCACCATCTGGTATCTCGGGGTCGACACCGGGCTCTGCGCCGGGGTGCCAGCCAGGCTGCCCGTCAAAATCTTCGAACTGTTCTAAAGTTCGGAAGGTAGTGCTGCGCGTGAGTCGTCGTCGCAGAGCTAGGCGGGGCGATAATGACGACAGGTAGGACGCGGACGCGGGGTTAGAAGCAACCTCGACTTTCAAGTCGTAGCGTACACGATTTCCATTAGACGGGAGGTCGGATGTCTCGACGGCTGGAGCGTGCGAGGTTGAGGCATTGGGGGTAGAGCCTCGCTGGGAAGAGTCGACGGTGACGACCGAAGGAGGGCCCTCGGACACCATCATCCCATCAACAGAGGAGCCGTATGCCATGGTTGTAATCAGTAGAGGTAGGCAGTTGATCGTTGCAGGATACAAGGGCGGCAATGCGCAAAAAGATTGTCACACTAGCAACGGGATAGGTAGGTATTGTCGCGTAAGAATCGGCGACGGCTATCGAGAGAAATCGTTATCAGCCGGTCGAGAGTAACATTTCGCGGGAGTCTTTCAGTTCCGACCCATGAAGTCTCATCTTATTTAGGGTCGCGGAACCCCTGCACGCTAAATATCATTAAATGCGACTTTGAATTGCAGGACTAGCTAAGAAGACGTTGTGTTCAAGCTCTTTATCGTCGGGTAGGTATTTGCTGTATTCGGAAATCAACTCGCTCCAGGTGGGAAGTTTCATGGAGGAAGAAAATACAGTTTGTATTTGGTGTTGTGAATGTGAGGGCAAAACGTCAGGTGAGGCCGGGGGTGAACTTTCTAATATCGCACTTACAGTGTGAAATATAGTCCTATGCTTTGACACTGTATACTAAATGGATAAAGGAACGGGCAGGTAATGACGCAGTGTAGTTTTATGCACATATAAATGTATGCAATATTCATATATGCACTATACTGATAAACCAAGTATAGCCTGGGTCGTCCCGCCGTGGCGACGAGTACAATTGAGATTCCAGATGGAAGCCTACCTAGGTACAACCCCGGCTACTATCCGAGTTCGGGAGGTATGCAGAAACAGTCCCGGTCTAGATAGGCTATAGCTAATCCAGGGTCCAGAGCCGAGTACCGAATCATTATTAAGGGGCAAAATTCTATGTTGTTGCAAGCGAAACTTCCAGTAGAAAGTAACCTAGAGGATCTGGCCATTCATTCTCGTCATCTTCCTCAAGAGAATGCCACGGGTGCACACGTTTGCTCTCGATCGTCTCCTTATGTCGATGAGCCTCGTCCTCAACTCTGAATATGGTATTCATAAATACTATGTACATATCTTTACCCCAAACGGGAGAGGATGGGAAACGAAATGAAACTGTACACTACGTGGGGAGAGACTAGAGATGCCGCACTAGGTACTAGGTATTAGTATCACTATCCCCAGAATGCCAGGTATATCTAACTAACGCGGAGGTTTCAGAACATGCAGCGCGAGAGAAAAGAGTCAAAAGACTCGTCTCACGAACCGGACACGGGAATCACGGATACCGGCATGCATACCTACTATGTAGGTAGTGCAGTCGTCAAATCTTTTAGATCCCAATCCTATCCTAGTGGAAACTAGATAACTAACTTAATACTTACAGAACTCGGGTTATATATAGTAAGACCGAGAACCAAACAATCACGGACCGAATGAAATGCCATTACATACTTGGGAATGTGAGAAGCGAGACGAGTTGCACTACCTACTACATACTTAGGCACGTAGTAGAGCCTAGGTCCGTAGGTAAAGTACCTTAGGTAGTAGACGTGTGTAGATCTAGATCTACCTAGGTAGGTATCTTGGAGTCAATGAGCGACGCAACCACGTCCGTATGCGATCGCCGAAACATACGAGGTATGGAGTAGATAACCTGCAGTGACCGAATCGTTTTATCGCCCGGCATTGCGAATTAAAGATTCAGGCTTGAGGACAAGGTTCCCTTCTGCCATCTAAGTTTTGTATCGATATAGGTAGACCGGGCGGGTACCAGAACTGCATACTCACGGAAGAACGGCAAGATGAAGTCTAAACGTTAACGATAACCGATAACGAAGATGTAAATGTCTTCAACCCGCAAGGGCGCTTCTAATCATGGTATATGACTATATGTGTAGGTAGGTAGATAGGTAGTCTAACCCCTAGGTTAGTAGGTATGTGGTAAGGTATGCACCCTTATTCTCCAGGTTGCTTCACATCTATCTATCGTATCCATAGGCCAAGAAACTACTGGCCGACCATCCATTCAGAACACTGAACTGGTCAAGATAGGTGGTACCGTGGAGTACGTCGTACCACTTCATATAACCACAGTCAATGGTGGTCTCAGCGTCGCATCGCTTCACCTCACCGGGTCCGTTCAACAACCCAGCAATCCGCTGCCCGACGTCGCGACCCTCGTAATATGCGCCCTGAAGGAAGCCGAAGTACTGCGCTGACGTGCCCTCCCCGGCAAACCAGAGCCTGTCGACGTTGGCGCGCAGGTTCTGGTGCTTCTCGAGCGTCATGCCGACCGGCCAGTTGCTGTATGAGCCGTACGCCCACTCCTCCGTGCTCCATCGGGGGTAAAAGAAATCGATGGGCTCCGGGATGTCCTGATCCGGGAACATGGCCCTGAGCACCTCGAGCCCCTCGGCCTTCGTCACCGCGTCGGACTGACTCTCGACCCGGTATGACTGGGGTCCCACTAGCGTCACGAAGATGATGTTAGAACCCTCGTAGAAGCCCGGGGCGCTGAGCGACTGCCAAACGGGATAGTACCCGCGGACGTCCGCGTCGGCATAGAGGAAGAATTCCGTCTTGTGGTCCCAGAAGGTCTCGTTGAACTGGTAGAAGACCTTGGTGTAGGTCCCCATCTGGAACTGCTCGATTGCCTCGCGCTTCCAGAGAGGGAGCTGAGGCTGGAAGTTTACTGCATCATTTTGCAGAACCCCTATCGAGAAGGTCGCAATGGCGTCTAAAACTCCAGTTAGCAGGTATGCATTAATAATGAAGCTACGACGGTTTTGCTTACGTTCGGCCTCAATGCAGCCACCATCCTCGAAGGTAACGTTAACGCCATTAGGACCATAAGCAACGGTTTTCACTGTCGTGCCCAGCATGAGCCGGGGGTCGTTCTCCTGGAGGAACTCGTTGGCCTCGCCGATGATAAAGGAGTTGAAGCCCCGCTGGTCCGTCACGAAGTTGTTCTCATCGCTCCATTGGTAGAAAGTTAGGTTATAGCCGGTAACTCCGTACAGGAAGCCAGAATCTTCGGGCGACTGGGCCGCCTCCCAGTCCCAATTCCACCACTCGACCGCCTGCGCGCGCATGTCCTTCTTGGGCTTCCACCCGGCAACACTGAATCCCGCACGCATGCTGGTATCCTGCAGATTTTCCGTGAGGACGTAGCCAGCGTTCTGCTCCGCGATGGTGTACGCGGCGTCCAGGTTATCGAAGAGATCCCCGAAGTCCGCAGCGCCATGCTCATCATAAGTCAAGATGGAGCTGTAATTCGAATAGTGATTTTGGACTCCGTACTTCTTCGCCAGCGTCCAGATGGGGTTCTCGGGACCACCCTTTGTGCCCAGTCCCTGGACCCAGTTCGCACCCAGCTCGATGGTGTAGGGCGTGCCATCGGGCTTTTTGCCAAAGTCTATATGCTTGACTCGGCCGCCAATGTAGTCGTTGCGGTCAACGATGATGAAGTCGGTGATGGAGGCATTCACGAGAGTCTGCGCTGCCGTGATGCCCGCGGTGCCGGCCCCGAGGATGGCAACCTTGGTCCTCCGACAAGAGGGAGAGCGGTTCTCTTTGTTGGCGACGGGAACAGCCGCAACTTGGTAAGCACTGAGTGCGCAGCACGCCCCGACGAGGCGTTGAAACGAGACTTTCATCCCTGGGATGTTGAGGATTTGGATTTTAAGATTTTGGGCGACGATTTGGCTAGAGAAGAGCTAGCAGCACCTCGAGGATCTTGCAACCGTGAGGGCTAGAAGCGCTGCCCCATCTACCTACTTGACTCAAACCAAGAAAGAGATCGCTGAGGCCTTTTATCGCGCGATCTATATATCTACCTTTCTGGGTGTGTGGAGCAGACAGTGTACCTCTACCTCATACGTAGGGCTGTGAAAAAAGAGCGCAATGTATCTGAGGCGGCGGTCAGCGAGATTCGGCCTACCTAACTGTACAGACTGTATCCTAACTGTGTCTATCTGGCTTGGCGACGGCTGGATCGGGACTGGACAAGCAGCATGAACCAGCAGCTTCGAAGTTGTGTCTCCTGATACCGGCAATATGGCTGGCAGATCAATCAATATCGTAGTCCAAAATAAACCCCTCAGTTTGACCACATGATGCCCTTCTTATCCTGCTCCCGGTTAGACACCTCGGCCATTGTCGTGTAAGTAGCACCGGGATCACAGCTTGTAGTCTGTATGTACTTTAGATAGAGCCGTATTCAGCCAGCCAGCCGCACGACTTGGTGGGGGATGGAACGTGAAGCTCAGGGTCAATGGGTGCCCCCCGGCTGGTGTTCGAAGGGATCTACCCTCCTCACACTACTTGTGCAATTATTTACTCTCCTTCCTAACTCATTGCCGGCAGCGAATCGTGTGCTCGTATGATTGGACAGGTCCTGCATAGATAGTCCAATGGGATATAGTGTGGGTGGTCGATATTCCCTCAATTGAAATTATAGTATCATGCATCGTGGTCCTGACCGAGAGAAGCGCGGGCAAAAAAGAGAGATAGAGAAAAGGAAAAGAAGGGGATGGGGATGGGATGGGGATGGGATGGGGATGGGGATGGAGAAAGGGAAAGGGCTTTCAAAGGGAAAGACCCGCAGATAACGAAGTCCCCCCATGACATGAAATTGGGGCGCGTTCTGAACGGCCTGGAACTTAGGTAGGTGCGGTTATTACAGGTTACTTCTGGAGTGTCCATGTGACATGCCTTGACGGTGCAGCTGGGCCGCAAACCCAAAAAGTCAAGATGGAAGGCTCACTGCGTCTTGCATCGGTAGTGCATGATCAAATGGGGCGGAATAGCAGGAATTCCCATCGTTCTGAAGCAGCAGTTTGAGACAGGGAAAAAGACGAAACCAACAAAAAAAATAATAATAAATAAAAGAAATAAACGATGTGTGACAAGAGTGGGACTTGAACCCACGCGGATTGCTCCATGAGGAAACTGTGCTAAGGTGACCTTAACCTCACGCCATAACCAACTCGGCCATCTTGCCTCGGATATCCGAAAGGCGTGAGTTTAGCGTACTTAGCGGTAGCCAGTTCTCGACCACCCACCGCCAGTTGGTCCGAGCGTTATAGTTAAGTTGTCAGTACCTCATCTCAACGCGCTTCGTCATCTAGATTCTGCTCCGTCTTCTCAACACCGCCAAATGGGTCGGAGGTGGCAAAATGCGAGTCGGTTATTTACATTGCAAAAAAGGACGTATCTTTTGGCCGCTAAGAAGTAGTGTACCAGATTTCGTATCAAAGTACGTACTTAGGGATGTATATTTTGAGGCGACGGGTAGGTTAGTGACATAGCGATAGCAACAACGATAGCGATAACGATAGCAACTACGTAAAATACCGACCGCAAAAAAGGACGTATCTTTTTGCGACCGCAAAACCTCAAGTCGGTTATTACATTGCAAAAAAGGACGTATCTTTCTGCGACCGCAAAAAAATACGTATCTTTTTGCGGGTGAAAAAACTGATTACATAACTAGGGTACGTATCTTTCTGCGGTCGCAAAAAGATACGTCCTTTTTTGCAATGTAATAACCCGACTTGGAGGTTTTGCGGTCGAAAAAAGATACGTATTTTTTTGCAATGTAAATAACCGACTTGAGGTTTTTCAACCGCAAAAAAATACGTACTTTTTTGCGGTCGCAGAAAGATACGTACCGGCACACCCAACCTTTCCTTCTGTCATGTCCCATCCACGTCCCGCCCTCTCTACTATACAACATGATAACTACGCACATATCAATTATCTTTGGTACACTAACAATAGCCTAGAAAGGTACGTCTCATTCTGTGTTGAAAATAACCGACACCGCAAAATGTTGTCGCGCGTGCTCTTCCCGATGATCGGCCGCACGACTTCTGTCGATTATGACCTCCAAACGGTGTGCCTGCATTCCACTCACAGATGTACAGAGTGTAACTCCTTTGTTACGGGGGAAGCCTTTGTTACGAGGGACCTTGGGACTGAATGGGATGGAATCGTTTCACACAATCAGGTTGTGTCATCCCGTTAAACTCGGCTTGCCGGGATTATCATTGCCGTTACATTGTGATTATGTCAATCCACTTTATGTCTCAGATCCTGTCTCCAGACATGGACAACGAACAGAATAACGAAGTCAAGCATCGTGGGCGCGCTAGGAACACAACACCTCATGGAGGCGCATAACCAGGCCGTATCAGTCGTGTCCAGGCGACTACAGGACTTCTTTGCTCACCGAGAGTCGTTTCGGGTGTACCATGGCTCGACAAACAGCACGCGGCCCATCCAAAAAGATGGTGGCAAGGTC
Organism: Xylariaceae sp. X187; assembly: GCA_028637585.1. NCBI lineage: Eukaryota > Fungi > Ascomycota > Sordariomycetes > Xylariales > Xylariaceae > Xylariaceae sp. X187. Next base: position 1,617,920 of record JAJIZN010000010.1, on the reverse strand, counting down.
ATCGATACGAGCCAGCTAAACCACGTGCTTGCGGTCAACAAGTCCAAGAAGACGGTACTTGTTGAGCCTAATGTCCCCATGGACAAGCTCGTCACCGCCACGCTTGAGCATGGTCTAGTGCCCCTTGTCGTGATGGAGTTTCCTGGAATCACAGCTGGTGGCGGATTCTGCGGCTCTGCAGGCGAAAGCAGCTCCGGCCGCCACGGGCCTTTCGACTCGACTGTCAATTCAATTGAGATTGTCGTCCCGAATGGGGATATTCTCAATGCCTCTAAAACTGAAAAGTCTGATCTGTTTTGGGGCGCTGCGTCTGCGTTCGGTACCGTGGGTATCGTCACGCTCTTGGAGATTCAACTACAAGATGCAGCGCAGTATGTCCAGTTGACACACTATCCTGTCCACAGCTTCCCTGAAGCATCCAAAGTGCTGCAAGAGCAGATCGTGGACCAAACCATTGACTTCATTGACGGCATTGTCTTCTCACCGAGTAAGACTGTAATTTGTGTAGGCCGGCTCGTTGAGGCCACTCCGTCAGGATGTCGACCAAGACATTATCTCCGTCGGAGGGACCCCTGGTTCTACCTCGACGTTCAGAAAAGAGCGGCGAAATCGTCCTCGGCAGTCGTCGATTACGTGCCTTTGGTAGACTACCTCTTCCGATGGGACCGGGGCGGGTTTTGGGTTGCTCGATATGCATATCACTACTTCCTGGCGCCCTTCAATCGCGTCACACGATACGCTCTAGATACCTTCATGCACGCACGAGTGATGTATCATGCTCTGCACAAGTCTGGTCTCTCGGATACATACATCATTCAAGATGTAGGCATCCCTTTCGACGCCGTCGAAACATTTTACGACTGGTTGCACGAGACACTGCAAATATACCCGCTCTGGCTGTGTCCGATCCGAGTCCGCCGCTATACACCCGACGCAGCATATGGCATACACGCCGACTTTGCAGATCCAAACAAGCCAGAGGTGATTCTGAATATTGGAGTATGGGGTCCCGGTCCGAAAGATTACGACGAGTTGGTCCGTTTGAACCGTCTGATCGAGCATAAAGTCCACGAGCTAGGCGGTAAGAAAACCCTCTATGCGCAGGCCTACTATACTGAAGAGGAATTTTGGAATACCTATGATAAATCGGCCTATGACTCTGTTCGCATTAAGTACCATGCGGATCACTTGCCGAGTGTCTATGACAAGGTCAAGGTGGACGAGACTGCTAGAACAGAGGCTAGGGGACAATCCCGGATGCCGTCTTTGCTTCGCGATAGACGGCCTTTTCAGGGTCTCTATGGCGTTTATAAGGCTTGGCGTGGGGGTGATTATCTGCTCCAGAAGAAGGGATCTGGGAAAACCTGAACGGGGTTCGTAATTCACTGTTTGACTGATGCCTGCTGCTTTTTTTTCCCCCGCTCGCTTTATTCAAGGCCACCTGAGAGGGTAGGTAGTTCTAATTCCGCACTTGTATCATTCTATTTGACTACTACCTAGTTAGTTACCCAACTTCAGACTGTAGCTAGCTATCTCTTCGTGAGTCAACGATGTTAGAAAGCAGTACGCAGCACAGCTACATCCTCCCTGTGGAGACTTGATCACCCTTTGAAGTAGAGGCATTAGTTCTAGGCCCTGGCAAACTCAGCGGTGGCCCCAAGATTGCTTTATTGTCCTCTTTTGGACAATTGACGTGAGGAACTCTTCTTGATGACAGTGCTGATATAATCACCAAAGATTAAGGAGGCTATTGAACATCATGTTGAAATTGCCATCGTGGTTACTCTGGTGAAGGGGCCTCCCGGTGGACAGATTGACGCATTGATAGGGGTCGTATGTCGTCCGTGAAGTTCAGTCCACAGCCTTCCAAAAACATGAATGCCCGCACGTCGTATTTAATGGCCTCACTCCCCATTGACGATGATCGCGTAGCTCCTATACCGACGGGGCTCCTATGGCAGGACGAACCAGGACAACACCTACGACGAATGTTCCGGTGGAATCTGCAGTGATTGCACACATTCATCGCGTTCAGTCCCAACGAGACAAGCAGATCGACTAGTAACTATCTCACGCCTTCTACTGCTGCGTAAGCGTGCTCAATATTATTGTTGGTGATGACTTGGTGCTCAATGGCGTCCATGGTTCACAGAGGGAATGACAATTGATGCTTGTATTCGTAATATTAGCATCGTTACCTACCTAACCGTTAATTGAATATGTCAAGCGGATAGAGAGACAGTATGCACCTATAACAAAGGCTCCAGCTAATGAGGGGCTGCGAAATCCCCAGGCCATTAAAATGGGTCTTATCTCTTATCAGAGGCGAGATAAAGCCCTAGATTGCCCAGATTTCTGCCCCACCTCACCAAACTAATCCGCCAAATCCGAAAATTGCCAGACCAACTTCTTCGACGTGCTCCTTTCGACGACACAACCGAGACGCCCAACGACGCAACCGCCAATTCATCGCCCTTTGCCAACCCCGACCGTAACCAAATCTCCAAACCACAAACAACCGCAATCATGGGTGGAATCTCCGTTCGCGATGTCGATGCTGTAAGGGCTTCCCGCGCACCTTGAAAAGACGACCTCGCGCCCGTCAAACCACACGAGAATTATCGACGTTGAAGAGACTTGCGACAATACATACCTTACAACAATGATATAAATCGTTGGGGAGCAGGCGCGAGGGAATCGAAAGATTTCTGTTGACGGATTCATTGCTGACGATTTATTTTTCTGGCGTAAAGCAAAAGTTCATCGAGACCTACTCGCAGTGTAAGTAACTGACGTTCCCATAGCCATGATCCGTGGACTTGAGGAACGTGATTTATTGACACCCGCGTATAGTCTTGAAGCGTCAGGGCAAGCTCCCTGTTCCCGGTAATTACCCTGCGACTCTAGGCCTTCTTTCGATAACGGCATCTAACAACCCCTAGGCTGGGTCGACACCGTCAAGACTGGTGTCTCCCGTGAGCTGTAAGTGCGCCCTTGTTTTGTTCTTGTCGTGCCTGTCAAAGTCACCTACTATCAGTAAATGACTACTCATGGCACTTCGCGTCAAATAGGACGTTCACTGACTCTTGATACCAGTCCTCCTCAGGTTAGTCAATGACGAATATTCCCAACCCGAAATGTCGCCTGCCTCCACCCTATGCCGAATTCCCTCGGCCACATTCCGTTCTACAACTTCATTCGACCCACATTGAGATCCAATTACTCACCATGCTGCAGTCTGAGGACTGGTTCTACGTCCGGGCCGCTGCCGTGGCTCGTCAGTATGTCACCCTTTTATCTCCTTTTTCAATCTACTATCGCTAACAAACGTAGTGTCTACATGAGAAAAACCGTTGGCGTGTAAGTTATTCCTCACTAGCAAATTCCCGGATGCCCAGAACCAGTGCCGCCGAAGGCGGGTTCTGGGACACCTAAATCTCCAACCCTATTAGGTCTGACATTGGGATTCAGTGGCCGTCTCCGCAAGACTCACGGTACCGCCAAGAACCGTGGTGTCCGCCCCAGCCACCACGTCGATGCCTCCGGCTCTGTTGACCGCAAGGTCCTCCAGGCTCTCGAGAAGATCGGTGTAGTTGAGCAGGACGAGGAGAAGGGTGGTCGCCGCATCACTCAGTCCGGTACGTTTTTATCCCCCAGCCCCTAATATCAGAGCACCCCGACTAATGAATGGGTTTAGGTCAACGTGATCTTGACCGTATTGCCCAGACCTGCGCTGAGGCTGAGGAGGGTGATGACGAGTAGATTATTGTGAATTAAAGAAAAACAAGGATACCACTACGGTCTAGGTAGCATCGGGCACGGCGTCTGAAAAAGGGATGATCAATTGATGGCGAACTCACGTTTGCCTTTGTGACAATCATCTCTTCAAGAGTCGAAAACTCGACGGCTTTTTTCTCCCTCTTCTTACGTGATGCTACGCGATTCGTATTTCACGAGATATGAATTACCAGTCTATTCAGATCGGTATGTGAAGGATTGAAAAGCGAGTGTTGCTACGCTCGGCACCGTATTGGTAAAACAAATCACAATGACTAATAAGTCATCCGGGGTGCTATTTCTCTCAATGAAACCAAACCTCTGCAGTCCTATTGACAAATACCTATCCAAAGGCCAAGGACCCAAGTAAATCCTCCCGCCCCTCTCCTAATTCCCTACATTCCCACAAAACCTCCCCTCCCCCCCTAATAAACCGTAGCATGCCCATACTTTTTCACAAACTCTAAATGAACCATGAAAAGCATATACGCACTCAACCAACACACAGCCAAATCACCCGCCAGTCGTACGAATCTCCAATGCGCCCCCCAAGCCCCTTGTCTCTTCCTCTCCCTCCTGCTTCTTTCGTCGACGAAACCCCAAAAGCGCCAAAAGGGTCGGAAGAGAAGCACGGTGATCTCGCTGGCTAGATACAGCTCGACGAACGTGGGGAAGTTGAAGGATGAGGGCTTCGAGCGGTATGGCGGCGGCGGCGGCGGCGGCGGTAGTGGTGGCAGGGACGGCTCGCCTGGATGGCCATGGTGATTCTGCTGTTGCTGATTGGGGGCTTGGTAGTAGTTGTAATGCCAACTTTTGCCTCGGTATTTCGTATAAGCGGTGAAGGCGAGGAGTAAGATGGTTAGACGCCCGAGGATGGATCTTAGTCGGAACATGGTTGCTTTTTTTTTTTTTTTTTTCTTGGTCTTTCGGTGTATGTGTGTTTTGTTCGCGTTGGTATGGTTTGGTGGATGAGTTTTCGATAGGTATTTCAAAACCCCCCCCTGGTCCAAAACCTCCTTTTCAACCCGAAACAAAAACAACCCAAAAAAAAAAAAAAAACCGTTCAGATCTCCTTCGTTTTTGCTTTTGACTGCTCTTGGTCGTGGTGGTTTTCGGGTGGAGTGGCGGTAGTTTTTCTCTTGAGGGGCAATCTTTCAATCTTGAGAATCCCCGCGAGAATAAATTTTTTTTTTTTTAGTGAACGTCTTTTTGTTATTATATTTCAAGTCATTTCGGTGTTTTGACGAAAGATGGACCCAAGTTTGACCAGGACAGGACGGGAATATTATATTATAGTCAGGAGGGCTAATTGGCGCGCACACAGGGAGTGCCGATTTATATAGGAGAGAGAACAAGCGCCTATAGCTATTCGGACTGGGTTGAAGAATAGGAAGATACATATCCTATCTCATAGCGACAAAGGGCGACGTTAGAAATGGCTTCTTATAGATGCACAAAGACTTATTCTTTTCATTGAGCAACCTTATCCCCGAATTCGGAAGGGGAGGAGAAGACTACAAAGGAAACGCCTACAATCAGGAGACGGATGGCTGCTTTGGAAAGAAAACAAGACGGTTGCTTCAGAGAATGGCGCGTAGGTACAGGTTCGCGATGTTACATTATGTACAGAGAAGAAAGCGAATATCATGGTGAAATCCAGACGATAGAAAGGGCACTCAGACGGGTCATTGTTGCAAAATTCAACCCGCTATACCATCATGAGATGTAGTAAGACGGGCTTCTAGAAGCAGGCCAACATCAAACACTACCCCAGATATCCTCACGACTCAACAAATCCGCGAAAATACCAGCCCTCTTCTCGATATCCGCACCAACGTCCTTGCCTAGCGGGAGACGAAGACCGATCTCTCGACCCGCCATGTACCCCGTCCCGTCGATTCCCTCGACGATGCGCCCCGCCATCACGGCGGGGGATGCGCCGTGCGCCGTCAGCATTTGGGGGATGAAACCCGCTGCTTGCGCGACGATGCCCTCGCGGTAGGGCTCGCTTTGCGCCACGCGGATCCCGGAACCGGTTTCTGAGGAAAATTCTGTCGCTATTGCGCCGGGCTCGACGAGTAGGACTCGGAGGCCGAAGGCGGCGACTTCTAACTGTAGAACCTCCGTGTAGGCTTTGAAGGGAAGGTTAGTTTTAAAAAGCAAGTGTTTTGAATGTCAATGCCGAGAGGATGCCATATGAAAAGTGCTGTCTAGGGGAAAGGGAAAAACAAGGGGCTATAGGTACCTTCCAAAGCAGCTTTCGTTGCGGTGTAGATGCCGAGGGCAGGGGTGGTTCCTAAGACGATGGAGCTGCTGACGTTGACGATAGTGCCGGTCTTGCGCTCTCGCATTGCTGGTAGAACACCCTTGATGGTTCGTAGAGTACCGATGAGATTGGTATTTAGGATGTCGTGTACCTTATCGAGCCTAGTCGACACATTGAGAAGGATGTTGAGTTAGTCGAAACATGTAGGATAATATGGGAACCACCCGTTTCCGTGAAGGACACGATGGCTCGACTTACGGGATATCTTCGACACTTCCAAGGATGGCGAAACCGGCATTATTGACTAGCACATCAATCTTGCCATGCTGGGCTACAACAGCCTTGACCTTGGACTCAGTGTCCTCATCTGAGACGTTGAGCTGGGCCCAGAGGCCTCCGAGAGCCTCGAGTTCTTCCCAATTTTGAGCATCACTCGGTTTCTTGGTTCGGTAACAGGCCACGACCTTGTGGCCGGCCTTGAGGGCTGTTTTGGCCATCTCGAAACCGATGCCTCGCGAGGCGCCGGTTATGAGCCAGACTTGAGCTTGCGCCATCATCGTATGTTAGTGGAGGATCGTCCAGCTTTCCCAGCAGTAAGAGGATTGATGTGCAGCTGAGTTGTAAGTGTTTTTTGTACTTGTGAAATGATGTCCCTGCGGTCATGGCGACCAAATATAAATGAAAACTGGTAGCTCGGCAACAGAGCATCATCTCCGAAGAGATCCGGATGATATGGCGGTGCCATGAGTAACGATGCGCCGCCTCCGAAGAATTCAACGGATGAGCACCAATGGCGAAGACCGAGACTTTGAATTCGGCGTGGTAAAGCTCGGAGGACGGAGCATATATGCAGCCGTGTCTGCGAACTTTTCTGACGCCTTTTAGGCTAGGACCGTGAGAGTGAGAGCGAGAGCAAATACTATAATTATGAGTCTGTGAAAATACCATGTTATAGTATGGGTAGGGGATGCTTGACCATCTCGCATTCGGAAGCTTACTGCATCGGTTGCTTAGGACTTTCAATTAGATATCGTATGAGCATATTATTATGTTATGTAATACCGGTGAATTGGAATGAAGATGTTCAAGTTTTTGTTCGTCAAGCTGCTCTCAGATGGATAAAGTTCTCATGTCGTTGACGTCTTAGAAACACGATCATGTTGGTAGATCAACATAACAGCTTCGGATTCATTATCGGGGTTTCAATCGTCCCGGTAGGCAATAGGTAGTGACTTCTATCATTTTACGGCACAATACCTACTGCCTAGTTCATATTCGGTTGCCTTTTCGCTTATTTAGTTCTTGAAGTGAGAAGCACCCCAGATACTTGCCGTGTTTGATGACAAAGCAATTCAATGAGTCCCTCAATACCCATGAGGAGGGTTTCAAGAGGACGCGCATTCACAGTCGTAACAAAGGGTACATGTCACAGCAAGTAGGAATAAAAAGTAATGAAATGGCTGTACACGAAAGAGGCGACGTGATGAGCCATGAAGAAACGCTGCAAGTGTCAATGAGCATGATGGAAGATGAGAGAGAGAGAGGTCTTGTGAGTCCACCCATGGGAGAATAATCTCTCCGTTCTTCCAAGTTCTGTCCGTTGACACGAGGACCCACAATATTACTCGTACAGAACTCGTACATCACCCCCCCTGGGTCCCCCTGGGCCCCCCATTCTTTCCTTCCACCGATGCCGATAAGCGCTATCTCTGTAGGATTTGATTGGGTAGCTTGGATCTACGTGGGCCCGGCGCATCATTGTGCAAGGGTGCACAAATCCCGCTGATGACTGGTGATAAAATCACCAACCCGACCGCTCGGAACCGCCTTGTCAAAATGGATAACGATTAATTATCAAGAAGGTACGGGATCTAGTCTAGAGGGGAATCGCCTTCCGTGGACCGTGGACCGTGACCACTGACAATTGACTACTAGATAGGAGGAATTATCTAGCTGATCGGTCCTTGCGTATAATTTAGCATAGCCAAATTTACCCTCAAAGATAGAGGCCTTGGCAACGACGAGTAAGTAACTTTAGTCACCAACTGCCCCCGATGTGTACGCACGATACCTGCCCAGTAGCATTATAGCCTCATCGACATTCCCCTATCCTCGTGTCTCTTTTGACCATGTGAATCTAATGATCCTCTACCTAGGTACACTTGGGAGGTAGCGCTATTCCTTCAGCACCATCCTCCAATTTCCCGTCGCCGCCGTCGCCGCCGTCGCCGCTGCTGTCCCCGTCGCCTCGGACTCCCCGGAGACGCCCGCTTCTCGCTGGGAGTTGTACCCCCTGGGACACGATGCGCGAGTTCATGGATTACATCCAGAGCGCATTCTATGGTGCCACAGGCTGGAACCGCGACAACTCATATTCCACCTTGATTGCGACATCCGACGCGTTACTTCACTTTGCAACGCCTCGCGGCCTGCGCTTGACCTTATCGTCGCTGGCCACTCCTCATTTCGCAACCGCCTATCAGTTAGGCACCGTTGGCGTTGTCGACGGGTCTATATCCTACTTATACTCCACTGTCCCCCTCGACTACCATGCCGTCGCCCAGAGCGAGAAGATATCGTTACCAGAGCTCCTACAGAGCTATCGCCCCCTTGCCGAGCTTGAGCCACGGAATAGAATAAAAGGAGCCCGTCAGGATGTGCTGTGCTACGGGAGGTTGTATCTCCCCATGTCTATGTTGGAGTCGCTGGTGGTTAAGAGGATATCGCCAGCGTTGCAACTGCAGGTGAGCGCTGTTTCTAACCAGACTCTGCGAAATGGAGGCACGGTCCTGGGCATGGTACAGTATGATGAGGGACGCTATGGGGTGGAAGGGTTAGCGTCCTCCGACGGCGGGCTGCTAGGCATCCGAGGTCTCTATAATTTTGGGGGTGATGTGGCTGGCCCGGCATCGTCTGGGAACTCGACAGAGGCTGGAAACGGGACAAATAGCCCGGAAAGAGAACGCATATACGGCCGCTTTAGTGCCGGTGCTGAACTATATTACGGAACACTTAACAAGTCAGGAGGCATGAGTCTTGGCGCGCGATTTGCCACGCTGCCTTCTCATAAAGGCGCCCCCTTCACGGCCACGATGACCGTCAACCCCCTGATGGGTTCACTGAACTGGACATACGCCGTCATGGCTGGCCGCTTTTGCTCACTAGCTACAAAAATGGACTTCAACGTATACAGCTATGAAAGTTCCTGGTCCATCGGGATGGAGCTGTGGCGGAAGAGGGGAGCCTGGACCGTCGACGCTGATGTCGTCAATGACGCAAATAACGACAAGTTTGGCACGCTAGCCGGTTCCGTTCTCCCGCAGAGGAGCTTCCAAGCAAAGATGGAATGGCGAATGGACGATCCTTTACCGATACCACAGTCCGATACTCCTGATCTCCTGGTGACGCCAGCGCCTGATGAAGTGTCTGAACAGGTCACAAAGGAGCGCTCGTTTCGGGCCAAGTTGGACTGGCGACAGAACGATGAGAGCGAGGAGGAGGAAGACATTTACTCGGGTGTACTAAAGGCTCGACTCGACCACAATTGGCGGATGGGACTCCTCTGGGAGGGAAGGGTCAAGTCCTTGCTTTTCAGTCTCGGTAGCGGAATCGACCTGCGTAGACCCGATGCACCATTTCGCACGCTTGGACTCGAAATTCAGTTTTCCTCCTGATGAACCGCACCCAACATATACTGAAGCCTACACTACGCTACGTACCGAAGTTTCGACCCCCTCTAGCTTGGTGACGCCATCTGGCACACCTCATTACGAAACAGTTCGCATTAGCCAGAAAAGGCACGTGTCCACCTACGAAGAGCTCTGGCTGTCTTTGGGAACCTTGGTAGGCCAATTCAAACACCTGTAGCCGTCGATCATCGACAATTCCTACAGACCTGAAATCGCTTTGCCATTGGGGACCTTGATAGGAAAATCCATACAGCTGTAATTCAGTAATTGTCAAACTTTGACAGTTATTAGAGACAGCTAGCTCGCCCTTGGGAACCTTGGTAGGCATCGGAATTCGGCAGTGGGCAGATGCCAGACAGGTCTGCCGCCGGGAACCTTGATAGGCGGCAGGCCCAATTCAACGGAAGCAGCTTTTCGAATATCGGCAGTCGGCAGTCGTAGACGGTCTGTCCAAGGGGAACCTTGATAGGCCGATTCATCGACAGCAATGGCTCTCGAATATCTAGCTCTGCAATGATCCGTTTGGCGTTCGCAGACGGCTTAGAAATCGCTTTGTCACAGCTAAAGCAAGCTCGAGTCCTACAGGATCAAAGTTTACTTAGAGCTTCGCAAGCTCGGCGAGTCGCGGCCGACTGCGACTAGTCTAGTGACATAAGTAGGTAGGCGAATGTGTCCAGGCGTCGATCCGACTCGAGAGTGATGCAAGTGCCGACAAGCGAAGCCGCCAGAACCAAGCACACACTGCACTACACACTGCATTTTCAACTTTTCAAGCAGTTCCCTGGGCTGCATCCATCATCTTGTGAAGCCTTGGTACTCTGGCTTACTTACTTGTTCACTTACTATGCATTTGCAACAAGTGCCATGGTCCATTACAGCCTGCCTACCTAGTGGAAGAGCGATAGATGCTAGATGAAACTATTGTCGGACTGTTTTCCCAACTGGAGAATGGTGGCCCGAGATAACGGCGTTCAGTCGGTTACTTTACACGCGGAAGAAGTAGGGTATTCCAAATTCAGATGGTTGCTCACCGATACTACATATACGTACTCTACTTATACATGAGGGGGCGTAACATGGTTTTGAGCGTCCAGGGGGGGTACAATGTAAGGACGGGAGAACATGGGCCCATGAACGATTCCGTTGGCCGCCTTGTCCTCTACCCTTTACCTTCCGGGGCAAAAGAAAATGCAACAGTATTTCCTTAGTGGAGCGAGCTGGAACCATCCCGGACACAAAATATACGTCGTAATCCGGCAATACATCGAGCCCTGGCATTCAACTCGTCAGTTTTTCCGATTTTTTGAGTCAAATATGCATACTTATTATCTGTTTTTCTTGGCTCCTAATTATAGAAATGTGGCCGAGACTGCAGACTTGCAGACTGGGACTGAGTCTGTCGTTGGAACGTTCCCGCATGGTAACCTACGGAGGAGTGTATCACAAAAAGGTTCTTCAACATGCTTCAGTTCAAAACTCTAAAGTGAGGCTGCCTGTTGTAAAGATCATGCTACCTACCTCCGTGCCTATACAAATATTGGCCAAAGGCATACCAGAAGAATCGGAAAAAAGGTTACTATAATCGTGCGAACCCGGGCGGGCAACTCGGCTTTCAAGTTAGCTTTTGCGGCAGCTTTGACGGAAACCATTCTACCTATATTCCAGACCCTCGTGTGATCAACGAGGTCCCTACATAACCTAGATACCTGTAACCTGGTAGGTATCTTTGCTTCATTGCCAATTCGAAAAGGTAGGTTCATCATGAGCACGTAATGCCGTTCCCAATCCCTCGGAAGGGCTAGTCGATCCCAGAGTTCCCCGAGTGCGGTATTATTATGTCTGAAGTGGTGTGGTGTAGATAGTGTTGGGTGTGGTGTGGTGTGTTGTGTTGTAGGGTCTCACATCCCTACTGAACGCACCGGATCTGCGACTCTAGGTAGGCTCGCAGCTATATAGATTATTAGATACAATACAGGGTATGGTTGCCCTAGGTACCTAGTCACGATGCAACCAACCAACAGTAAGGACTCCTGGTACTTGTTGTCTACCGCTGCAGCTATAATGCAAATACTTCAAGTGGTACATTCATGCCCGTATCTACGGAAAGCGTGTTCCTCCGTCCTCGTCGTCCTCGGCGCTCTTCATCCTAATGCTAATGCTAATGCTCAGGCTAATGCTAATACAAATGCAAATGCAAATGTAAATGCCCTTTGAGTGAGACATCGTCACATCGGAAAAGAAGACATGGCAATGGCAAAGAGAAGAACCTGCAGAGTTTTCTCGTTCCCAAAGCACAATAGCTAGATTGATAGTGTTCGGCACTAGGTAATGAATTACAATGGAATTACATAGCGTACGCTAGGTAAGAGACGATCTCATATTATGTATTGATGAAGTTTCCGTTGAGATCGAGCGGGAGTCCAGGAGGGGTAGGTATCTAGGGTGGATGAGGACCCTGATGGTCAGGCCGTTCTACATGCACGTGTACATCACATTCTGTAGATAAGGTACCTCGAAGAGACCTCCATTTCCACGCTAGAATGACGGGCGCGACAGAGTATCGCCGGCGTATCTCTGCGCTAAGGGCGCTTGTACCGCTTGGTGATTCTGCGCCGTCCCCAATCGGGCATGTGGGGCCTTGTTGGTTTCGAGAACCTTGATGGTTCTGATGTTTATCCGAAAAGGTGAAGTTCCCACGTGCCAGCATATGCAAAAACCTTGTCCAACGTCGTACCGCTGACAGCTCGGACGGACTGCCTACCTCTATGGGCTGTCTGGGCTCGTCGGTTGCGAGAGCAATTACGAGCACTGTATAACGTGCATAGTAATTAAAACGCAAGTTACACAACGAAGCTCTGCCTTCACTGAGGCAAGCACAACCCCGTCATTGCAACGCCCGTAGTTTACCGTAGTTCCGCCGTTCTAGTCTAGGGCAAAGCAGGATGTAGTGTCAAGGCGTAAAAGATTGTTCACTCATCTCCCCCCCCTAGCGCTGGGCCGCTGGCCCCATTATCTGCCGCTTTACTACCTATGAGTTGGTATTCCTCTGCCCCCCGCTCCCATCGCCCATCGCCCATAGCCCATAGCCCATAGCCCACTGCCCACTGCCCAGTGGGGGATACCTCGCAAAACTACTGCCATCCTGAAGCGGGTCTCCGTCCGCCATCAAGGTTCTCTTAGGCCTCTTTTCCCTAAAAATCAGCCTCTTAATGTAATGCCTTGTCTTCCTCTTATACCCTATATAACCCGCGGGACGACTTGTTCCACGTCTACGAATACCTCCACCACTGTCGTGTCCTCTTCAATAATATCGGTATCTCGGTTCAGCCACAGCCTTGTCTGCAACTCGCCCAGTCAAAGATCTATGAGGTAAGGTTGCAGCCCTTTTCTTTAGTCCAAACTACCTTCGTCATAAGTCGTGTGATCATCATGTCGGCAATGGTCATTGGCCTCTATTTCGAGCGAAAAGCTTCGGACGAACGGTGGTTGTAGCGCATCATTCCCTGTATAAGCCGGGGGGGTCATGATGAACTCTGTCTTTTTTCCTATCTGTCGTTTCTCGCTTCCTTGTTTCTTGTTCCTTGTTTCTCCACCGGGGCATGTCTGCAGCATATCCGAATCCCACCCAAGACGGCCACTCGTGTGAATAGTTCTAGTTCCCGTTCCCGTTCCCGTACCCTTTCCCTTTTTCCTTTTCCTTTTCCTTTTCCTTTTCCTTTTCCCTTTCCCTTACTCATTTTGCCGGCTGGACCTTGGCTGTTCTTCATGCGTTCACCATTATTAATACTTTCGCATAGGACGAGCCATATTGCTCTTTTCCCACAGCTGCTATTTCCACCGGCGACGACTCTTTTGCAGCTCGCACATCCGGATTGACCGCCTGCGCTATCGGAGCCTCTCGTTCCTGTTCAGCTCAGCTTTACTCGTCCTGCCTACTACAGTTTGGCCAACGCAAGACGACACTAGAATTCTACCAATCGGCCTCTTCCTGTAACCGCGAATCGGCGACAGTTCTAGGTCAATAATACTGTGTCGACTTCGGCTACGAGGGGCACGGTATTCTCTTCCTCTTTTATATTCGATTTTTTCCACACACACAAGTCGCCATGGATATAACATCGGCGGCCATGAGCCCCATGCTCGCTCTACGAGACGACGGCGGTCGTTCCGTAGTTGTCGACTGCGACAACGGCAACGGATTTGACGGCCGCTTGGGCCCGCGCATTTCTTCGATCTTTGTTATCATGTTCGGTTCCTTTCTCGGCGCCGTCGTGCCCGTCGTGCTAGCCCGCAAGTCGAAGATGAAGGTCAACGGTACAGCGTTCTTCATCGCGAAGCACTTCGGTTCGGGTGTCATCGTTGCGACGGCCTTCATGCACCTGCTCGCCCCCGCCTTCGAGGCTTTGAACAGCCCCTGCCTACCCGAGGGTCCTATTCGGAACTACGACTTCGCCGCCGCCATCTGCCTCATGACTGTTCTCGTCATGTTTACTCTCGAACTCATTGTTACTCAGTTTGATGTCTTTGGCCACAACCACTCTAAATCGACAGAGTCGTCTCCCGCGAGACGTAATACGGATGTTGAAGCGAAGGCGAGCTCGAGCGCTGCGGACGGCAGCGAAGGCTCGACCAGTGCTGAAGCTAGGGGTGCGTTCTATCCTCCCGGTCTCCCTAATGACGTTAGCTACCCTCCTGGAGGCCAGGACCATTTAGCTCATCAACACGATGAGGCCAAGGCTGAAGAGATTGCCGCGCAATTGACCGCCATCTTCATCCTCGAATTCGGCGTCGTCTTCCACAGTATTTTCATTGGATTGACGCTCGCTGTCGCCGGTGACGAATTTAACGTCCTCTACGTCGTCCTCGTCTTCCACCAGACCTTCGAGGGTCTCGGTCTCGGCTCTCGACTTGCCATCGCCCAATGGCCCGAGTCTAAGCGCTGGCTCCCGTATGCGTTGGGTTTCGGGTACTCCCTCAGTACACCTGTTTCCATTGCTATCGGTCTTGGAATCAGCTCGACCCTACAGCCCGGAAGCGCCAGCGCTCTACTAATCAACGGTGTCTTCGACTCCATCAGTGCCGGTATCCTGATCTACACCGGTCTCGTCGAGTTACTCGCACACGAATTCATGTTCAACCCTCACATGCGCGCTTCCGGCCTGAAGGTTCAGCTCTTCGCTCTCTTCTGGGTAGCCTTCGGTGCCGGCCTCATGGCCCTCCTGGCTATCTGGGCTTAAAATCGTCTCGATTTACAATCCCTCCCTTATACCCTAATGACACACGTACGAAACTACATATGGGGCCTGGGCCTAGAGCCTCCACGGCAACTGTGTACAGATGATAACGACATCTACGCCAGATTCACTTCTGGCTCTCACTCCCGACGATACGATAATGTTTCACTCTGATGTGTCTCCCGAAACCGCCGAAACCGCCGAAACCGCCGACCACGAATGCCGCTAGCTCGCCGTTTATCGCGCCTCTTTTTCTCACTCACGACAAGATACCTATGCGGATCTTCGCGAGAGAGGAAACTTTGAACCGAGGTGGAGATGGAAAGTAAAAAGAGAAAAATGACGAATGAAGGTTTCTTTTGCATTAACCTGGTCTGGTCTGGTGGCAGGGGTGTGGAGGGAAAACCATAAAGTGGTATGCGCGACGAATTGATCGGTTTGTTTTTTTTCATGGGCCTTTTTATGTTTGATACACACAAATCAATGATACCTTCAAGTTTTTGTTTTTTTTTCTACTCTACTCTTCCTGTAGAGCTAAAGCTTCACACGACTTGTGTCATGGCACTTAGGCTTTGCCTGGCTGGCCTGCCTGGCTATCTAGGAAGGGAGGAGGAAAAAAAGACAGAACGGAAAGCCGCGAAAAAATAAAAATAAAAAATGAAATGTTAATCATACAGACTAACACACACTCTCTCTATCTCCCCAACGCGTACTTGGTTTTGAATGGTTTTTTTTGTGTGAAGTGTCGTAGGAGATAGAATTATTACTAATCGTAGGATAAATATCATGTAGGGCAGTAGGCATTGTGGTGGATTTTTTTTTTTTTTTTTTTTTTTTTTTTTTTTTTTTTTTTTTGTTTCTTTTTGATTCTTTGTTTTTGTTACAACCGATGTCTTTCACCTTCTTTTTTTTTTCCCGGGGACTTTTCAATGGATTAAGGTAAGGTAAGGTAAGGTAGGTGCTTGAGGTAATATGCCTACCTACCTTACCTTACCTTACCTATGTACGCGGAATTTGAGTTCAACTCCCACGAGCTGATAGAATAGGTTTCCTAGGTAGATTGGAATTGGAATTGACGGGGTGTATCGATTCTATCGGCTTTTTACTCGCTACTCGCTGCTTGCTGCTTGGTTTATCCGATTCAGGTCAATACAGTCAGTTCCAGATTACGGCCCTTTGTTGCTCTTGTGTGCTTTTTATTTTTTAATTTTTTTTCTTGTTTGACTTTCATGTAGGTAGATAGGTGGGTAGGTTAGGTTAGGTATTCCAGATTTCCGTATGCATGGGGAATAAAGGCAAATCCTTCTTGCAGGCCTTCTTCGTCTTTTTTTTTTTTTTTTTAAAAAAAAAAAAAAAAAACTTTCTTTCGAGGGGACGGGGACGGGGAAGTTTCATTTTGAGGTCCGTGATGTGAGGATATATGTAGTGTTGAAACCGCATTAGCCTAATCTTCCCCAGAATCAAAAGCCAGGCGCAACTATCGAGCAATCTAATACTCAACCAAAATCATCCTTTGGATCTTGGCGAGTGTGTCTATCATGCGCCCTGGGGCTGGGGTCTTAGGCTTTTTTTTTCAACCACAGCTCTATATCATGTCATGTCATGTCAGGTCATGTCATGTATTGGCTAGACAGACAGCTAGACAGATGAGACAAGAACCGATCATAGATCATATGACCCTTTGTTTCTTTTTTGTCTTGTCTTGTCCCGTCTTGGCGTGGGAGGAGGGGAGGAGGGGAGGAAGGGGAGGGAGAGAGAAGAAGAAAGCTTGGAACTTAGTTTTCGAATGTCTAAAGAAGTTCAGCTCCTCCTGTGTGTCTGAAAGCCCGGGTCTGTTCGTTCACTTAGAAGGGAAAAGGGTCCCGAAGATGTAAAAGGAAGTTCGTAGCAAAGGGCCAGACCCGCCGTGAACATTCGAGCATAGTCATGTCTTTTTGTGAGTATTGTCGGGGGAAGCCCGACTTGATAAAACAATACGATAAGACAGAAAACCGAGACTTTCTGACTGGGATTTTTATTCTCAACGGTCTCGCTTTCTGGAACAAAGGTTCTTATTTCCTTTTTTTTTTTTCTCGTAGGCCCCTTGCGTCCTATGGTCTCAGGTTGGTTGGTTGGTTGGTTGTGTTTGTTGATTATGTTTGTTTACTGTTGTAAGTTGTAAATTAACCTTAACTTGCTGGGAACTTTCGGACTCGAGGTTCGGTGTTTTTGTCTTGAGTCTTGACTGGCATATTGACATGGTATACTATTCGGGTCAAATCGGACGCTCGCTGTGAGGATTCAAGTTCACTTTCCTCTGACTCGGACTAAGATGTGTTCGGAACCATTACCTTTTGAGACTACGTCTTCCCGTGATGGAAGGATATGGCGCGGACCGGGATATGGATGGAAGTTGTATTTCTGGGGGAAGAGGGCGTCGTTACCAATGTACCGGATGCCCCATTCAACAATACCTGGTCTTCCGTAGCATCTCGAAAGCTACTCTGGTAGTTCTACGTGTCCCTACGCCCATACCCGTCGGATTATAAACGAAAGCGAGTCTTCTCGGGAATCCATGCAGTGCCGAGTGATATATATATAGCGTCACAATGTCATGGTGGGCTTTGTTTGCTAATTGTGGCTGTCGACTGTTTCTTGATTCTTGACTCTGGCGACAGACAACCTATGGCGAACGCATGTCACGTCACTGGCGTTATCAAATGGGACAGCGACCTGGCATAAGGAAAACACCAGCTAACGGGCCTTGGAGCTTTACGTTTATTTCAATCCTGAACCTCTCTGTTCGCGCTCTAATGCGAGTGACGTTGCCTCCGCAGGCAGTGGATGAGGGTACGGCTTGTGGCAGCCCGTGGCCCCCAAACTCGCATTGCCATGGGCACGAACTCAGTGACTGTATACCTAGGGGCCTATCCTATAGTTCGAGATCTCAAGCTTGCCTGTCTTCCTCAAGGTTGGGGCTGTGACTCTCGACAAGGACGAAAGTAAATGAGCGGTCGTCGTGGTTCTGCCGTGGTTCTCTATGATACTGAGCATAGGGTATCTAGCGTGGGTTCATACGAGAGCCATTCCGGCACCTCATGTTGAGTTCTGAGGGGACACTAAGACGACGCTATCGCCTGAGGGGGGAATCAGCTGGTTCAACCGTGCCGGGGGTCGAATCACATACCTCGGACAAACAGCATTTCGGACTTTTTGGTGGTAGTCTGTTCATATGTGAGTAAATACGCGTGATAATATGCGTGATGAGGAGCTGAATGTTCTATTCACCTTGATTTCGTCTTGTTCGCCCTCCTCGTCATCGATGAAGTAGATGGTTTCCACCACGTCGCCCAACACTAGATTCATGTGACTGTCGTAGGCCTATGCATCCATTTAGTAAAGATTGCAACTTTTTTTTTATTACCACGACGGAAGGAGGCTTGTGAGCATACATATAAACGGCCCTTGAGTTCTCGATCACCACGGAGCTTTACAGACACAACCTCGTCGAGCAGCAGACGCACGAGGTCGAGCGGTTCCGAAACGGAGCCGGTTGGGCCCTCTTCGACGTCGGCCATGGTAACAGCGTAATCCTTGGCTTTGGTCTCAAGTCGGGATGGGAGAGACTATTCCGGCTTGCGCATATGCTTCCTCGTTGGATTCGGCTGGTATATCATGTATCGGAGATGATTAGATACCTATCCAGAGCATGTCATCGCCTAGGTAGGTAATCGCCCTTCATTCGTTGCACTGAGCGTGGGCTCCGGAGTGGAGACAAATTTACACAGACACAGCGACGGAGAGGAAAGCTATGACCACAGGCAGAAGCACAGGCACACTATGCATAATACGGGGTACCGTACATATAATACACTGTGCTCATATTTATACTGTGTGTTGTGCATGGTGCATTGTGTAACTACCTGTCTAATGCGAAATGCATGCTCAAGTCTACGAGGAAGGTACAATCTGTAACTACCGCTACCTATTCCCATCGCACCTACTCCAACGCAATAATGCCTGCTCCGACAAACAGAGGCAAGCGCATTACAATGTTACCGCATAATTTCCCAACTCCTCACTCGGGCGGCGCTGACTGTGGCCCCATTGCTCCCCGAATCTCCCTCGTAGCCATGATTATACGCAGGCGAGCATCTTGCCACGCTTTGGACTATGTGCGCGGCCGAGTATCACGGCTGTCATGCCATGCCTCTGCGAGTCCCTAAAGGAATCCCCTCAAGCATCCCCTCAATCATCCCGATCCCGCGGCTTCGTCGATACTTCCATTCGCAGGGGGCGCCTCGTCCGCCATTCTCTTACGCGAGGCCTTTGTATGCCTCGCACGTCGTACGTCGTACACACCATTGACTATCGCAACAGATATTCCCGAAACATCGACATCAATGGCGTTTCTATTTTACGATACTCCACGACAGATTCATCACTGTCGCCCGTCTCCGGCGGGGCTTTTGCCTATGTCCAAGTTTTGCTTGCCCACTCTGGTACCACTGCCCAGCCTCTTAGCCAACCCCGTGCCTCCAACACGCGTACCGATTATGGCCCGCGCGTTCAATCAGACCCGATAGGCGGTAAAGCCGGGCCCGATCGTGACGCTATATACGAAGCCCCGAATCCGATTCGAAGGATCATATTGGCAATGCGAGAGGGGGGTACGCGTAAACTTTTGATTCGAGTATAAGGTGATTGAGCGTATGAGTGAAGATCAACTCTGGGAGCTTGTCGAACAACTTCCCCGTACGACACTCACAGACCTATTTCGCGCTCTCGATCCCCTACGTGTTTGAGCATTACTGTGATCCTACCGATGACTCCCACATTCCAACAGGTATGGTGAAAATGCTTTGTATGGACTCGATACTAGATGATTGGGCTGTGCGGAAATTATATATACGCTTACTAAAGCGCCTTATAATTCTCATGAAGGCCTTACGGGACGCCGGCTACCCCTTACAGATGGAGGAATACATAGCACTAATCCAATGCGCCGCTGCTTGTTCTAATATCCAGGGTGCGAACAATATATGGAAAGAGGTACTTGCCTAGCGGCCCGTTGTATAGCAAAACATGGAGATGTATACCGAGTTAATCAAGGCGCGATTCTTAACCGAGTCTTTATACACGAGCCACGAGAAGACCTTTAGTTTAGGACGGTCACTTCGCGAAACTTACACCGATCTCGGGTGATGTTGCATTGGCGCTATGTTGCTCGATTGGATACCCCACGTCTGATGACGCGAATGAAAAAGCGACGATCGCCCTGAACAAGGATACCGACCACGTGGAGGAGTCAATGAGAGTGCTTCGAGGCTGGCACCCGCCGGTGAGGTTTTTCAACATTGTCGAAAACGTGCGCCTCTTTTCACCGAATGAGGACCTCCTATGTTTATCATGATTGCTCTAGGTCGTGCTGGCAAATTGCACCTGATTGATCCCGATATTCTATAGAAATATTTTGGAATGAGTCTGCCTCGCTTCATTCGGGACCTGGCCTCCATTGACCCCGCGACACGCTGGAAAAAAAAAAAGATTTGAGATTTGGGTTGTTGCTCGTTAAGCCTACGGTGCGTTTCTTGCGAGCTGCTGTGGAGGTATCTGGCTCCAACTCTGAGCTTAAATCCATTCTGCGACTTGTTGAATACTTATCCAGCACACACAAAATCACCATACCCTCTGATGTCTGGCGGGATTTACTGGAGTGGGCGCACATCACTAGGACGCCACCGATATCTACCGCGTGGAGAATGAGTAACTGGTGTACCAAGAGACCCCGTGGTAACTTGGCTCCAGCACCGCTATTCTTCAGTTCGAGCGCGCGCGGTTCAAGTAGCAGCAGATGTGGTATAACATCTCCGTGTGGTGTCGCGAGGTTCTCAGAAAGCTGGGGTTTTCCCGAACAAGTCCCTTCCCAAACCCGCTCATCCCCGACTTCATGGATGAGTTCCGACCCTTCTTCAAAAACGGAATCCGATATTCGACGCCGACGGGCCACGTCTCGCTGATCGACCCGACTCTCGAGCCATTCACGTTGCTGGATAACGGCATGCATTGATATGACGATTTTGATGAGGGACAAGAAACGGAAATGGGCGAGAATGTTGATTAGTCAACCGAAGATTGGCGACAAGAGTCGACTCACGCCCTGCTGGACTATAAACCGCAAATGCTTGGGGAGCCCATGAATCTCCTCGCGCCACGGATCACTGCGTTCCAGAGTCCTTACCAGGATTGGTCGGACTCGAAGTGGGATGAGTTGGACGATATAGAGTTTGATGATGAGTCGATGATTGATGAGATGAGCTGACGACCTTCACACGATACATGATGCTTTATTTTTGTTTCCTTGATAATCTTTGGTGGTACGGATGGTATTGTTGGACCTCCCTCCACGGCGATATGGCTCTTTGCTTTGACCCATTATTTTTGAACTTGGTTTGTATTGGGATTTGTAACCTATAACTGTAAATGAATCTCTGAATCTACCAAGAATCGAGACCATTTATTAGGCTCCTGATTATGACGGCTGCAATTTTTGTATGGGCATAGCAGCCGGGTGGTTCGCCGTTCTATGTACAATTGTGACAGTGTTCCCAGTGACCGGTACGAATGATAACGGTAAGTAGGTAAGAGTTGGGAGGTTTTTTTTTTCTCAGATCCCTTGTTCAGTAGATAGCCACCGCGCCACGTCAACTTTTTTTTTTCTCCCGTGTTTATCGTGTCCGTTTATTACATTTCAAAGGAGGTCGAGGAGAGTTTCTAATTTTTTTTTTATTTTTTTTCCCCCTCATGCGAGGAGGATCGATCGATCAATCATGATGTTCACGCCTCGACATGTTCAAGTCGCAAGTCATTGATAACCATGTACCGACTCAAGAAGATCCAGCCCCAGCGGAACCATACCATCTGACTCTTATGCGCGTCCGTCATTGCGCGCCGCGCAAGCCCGAAGCTCTCTCCACCGGCGCCGAATAGACTGCTCATGCTCAGAAGGGTGCCGGGATTGCCCTTATCGCTCGCCTGACGGGCCTTTTTGCCCCGGAATAGCACGGATACCATAGTCGTGAAGGCGTCGAAGTAGCCTGCGTATTTCCGGAATACGCCGACGGAAGTGAGGGTGTAGAGATCGACGGGGGAGGCGGAGCCGGGTTTGCCGCCTTTCAGGAGCATGGAGATGAAGGTGCGGGCGCCGTGGTAGAGGGAGATGTGGTTTGGGTGGGAGGAGACGCCGGAGTTGTCAAAGGTTATGAGGGCGTCGATGGCGGCGGGGGCGGATTCTTTGCGGTGAGAGGAAGAGGAGAGTTTTGAGGAGGTGGCGATATGTGGGGCGAAGGCACGGCAGAGGAGAGAGGATATTTGTTCTGTGTCCCAGGTTGTTGTCATGGAGTCGGGGAAGTCACTGATTGCGTGTGCGGTTAGTATTGAGGTATTGTGCAGAGTACGTAGTCCTTGAGAATAGCAATAGCTTGTCCCCCAGTTTCCATTCGGGACTTTCCCCTGCCATGACAGGAAGAAATATTCTCGAAACTTGAAGCATGGAAAGAAAAAAAAGATACTCACGGGCTGTCAACGACAAAGATGTCGTCTTCCCGCCGAAGACCCAGAAGCATTGCGCTCTGAACTAGCTCGCGACGGCGCGTCTCTCCCTTACCGTCCGCATTCCCCGTGCTCAGGCACAATATCTTGACATGGTTTCCAGTACCGGGGCGCGTCAGAGCGAGCACCGTGGGTGCGAAGAACATGGCTTCATCGTCCGGATGGGCGATGAGAAGACATACTCTCTTGTTGCGCAAGGTAGGAAATCGTGCCTGAACAGTCGAGCTCGTGAACGTGTAGAGGAGGGGTATGGCGACCAGTACGGCGGCCGGAATGCCGGCAGTGGCGAGGAGATTCGTAGAGAGCTGATCCATGGTAGTCTTGTCTTTACTCAGGCCAAATTAATACCTAATCAAAGCCTTTACTAAGACGCGGTTCAAAGTAAGCAATGGTAACGGGTGGGAACTATACGGCGAACGCAGGAGGAATCGCGGTAAATGCTAATGACCCCTCACCGCTCCTAAGCCCTAACTCGGCACGCAAGGATGATCACGGACAAGAGTGGAGGTATCGTCTCGGGTCGGGGCAGGGGGGCAGAGTTATGTGTGAGGTGGCTGAAGGGGTAGAAAACAAGCAGAGTAGCCTCCTACCCCTTCTCTGGCTCTGGGGGGGCAGGAACGTCACGAAGCAAGAGGCAGAGGTTGGGTACGGGAAGAGAGTGTCACCTGGCAGCAAAAAGATAGTGCGAATGCTACAGACTAGGTTAGCTTATTATGATTTCCTTGGCTTTGAGATGCCGAGGCGTGCCCTGCCCTGATTTGAGGGGAGAGGCCGATCGATCGGGTAGGAGAAGTGAGGTTAACCCCATCGTAGAGGTGTCTAGACAGGTCGGTAGTGTAGGGGCTAGGGCCCAACAATAGGAAGCACATTCCAGCAGCTGAACACCACTCGGAACGTGGGTACATAACGTGTTTCACAATACGGGCCGGTCGACCCCGTTGTTCGGCCACCCCCACCTGCTCAAAGCCTTTACTATGTAGTCCGTACGTGGCGCACCCATTAATTGCTGTATCGGGGAAGTCTGTTTGAGAGGTGGGGTTAGATACATAGTCGGGCAACTTTCAAGCGATGTGACGGGCCAAGCAGTGGGTGAACACGTCAGGTGTCAAGTTGGAAGAGTATCGAAGCCACACTCGCAAGTGCGAAGCGCCTATCTGGCTATCACACGCCGAGATCCTCCAGCTAGACCTATCACGGTAAGCTTCCCCGCCTTATACAGTGGGTACACAGAGAGAATGCGCGCGAGTTATGTAATTGGTTTTACGTAAGTCCCGTTCTGCCCAATTCACCACCTACCGGTACGTCTTCGCGTCAGCACATGTTCAGCTCACGTGCTCTAAGACTACATGAGAGGCACCCATATCGTCATCCATCAACAATGGTCCAGACCCGGAGAGAAAGAAAGGCGGCTGCCGAAATCAAGCTCGCCCAGCCTGACCGATCCGGCCCGTCCGAGAAGACTCTACTGGACCTGGCCCTGGAGCGCAACCTTTTCGACCAGGCCGATCAACACCCTGCCAATCGACGCAAAGGGGGACCCGGTCCACGAAATGGCAACGGCAAAGATGGCGATGACGATGACGCAAAACTGTCGCCCACTGCCGAAAGGGTCATGGAGACGATACTCTGGACCGTGAGCTTGGCCATGCTGCATTTCACCCTTGATGTCCTAGTGCAACACCAGTACGCCATGGACATAGTGTGGCATCAGATCGTAACACGCTCATTGTTGGCCCTTGTCGGTAAGAAATGTGACGCCCGCATAAGGCTCCCCTCCTGTAGCCGTTTGTGCGGACAATGTGTGTATATCTGTGGTTTATTTGAAACTGACGCTAAGCCTGGACAGTCTTTTTTGCTTTCTTCTATGTGCTCCATCCCCATGCCTCATCGCCCGTCTTGGTTCCCGGCCTACCCCTGAGATTCCAAGAACCTATTCGACAAGCTATATTCCTCATTGCGGGTACCATCTCCGGCTGCTACCTGATCCATATAACTAACGCCTACGGCTATCTGTACGTCATGAAGCGTTCGCCGCCCTTGGGCTGTCTGTGGATCTGGTCAATCATTGAACTTAATCTTCCTTGGGCCCTTCTCTCTCTGTCCGTCACTGGTGGGTATTTTTACCAGGGCGGGTATTCTTTGACTGCATAGATGCTACGCCTTTTGGGATATTATTGGCCGAGAGGCCGCTGTGATATGGTCCTTGGGCGGTATGAGGAACGAATTCTCTGATTCCTTGCGGCCTGCTCTTGGTATCCTTCTCTAATACGCATTGCCGTTCGAAACCCCAAAATCACGTTCTCGCTTCCAGTCTTCTCCATTCACAGTCGGCGGGAAACACGATGGTATGCAAATGTCCGGGGAAATGCTGCGAGTCTCCAGGAGAGCGTCGCCCCCGTTATTGGCAAACGGACGATACATCACGGAGATCACTCGCTTTCGTGATAACGGCTGTGATGAGGCATCAGCCTAAGGAAATTGCTGTTTGATATTTGTTTGCTAGGGTCCGACCCTTGTTCTAGGTCTTTCCGTCAAAGATATCGACACGCTTCATTGTTTGGTTCCAAAAAAGAAGCAGATCACCGATCGGTCACCTTTGACGAAGTTGCAAATCTAGTAATACTTGGTTAGTATTCAGCATCCAGCGAGCGGCGTTGACCGGTTTAGTTAGTCGAGATAGTGTCTGCCACTTCTACACCTTGAGATCTCCTCGGTCCGTCCAGTGGAAGCAATGCCAAATACGCGCCTGTCCTACCTATTTAACCTTACAGTAACAACGTCCTTATTCCATAGAAATAGAGACGAAGGCAGACGACAGTGAACACCGAGCGACAGAATCGAGTCATTTATCCCTTGCGTTTTCCGTCCGATTGGATTCCGTCCGGACAATCGGACAATCGGCTAATCGGATAATCGAATAATCGTCGTCCTATCCGCTGAGGGCGTGGCTGTCATACCCATCTTTCCAAGCCGTCGGCATCCAAAGGCAGTATGACAGTATGACGTTTCTGGCTCCCATGTGACCCCTTTTTGCACGTGCACGTGTGAATGTGTCTCTATCGTTCCTGCCTTGCGTTCCCCTTATGCCTGTTCAGGTGAATACCCAGCGTAGCTTCCCGAATCCCGTAGCTGAGACTCGAGGAGTCGATCGTAGCGGCCGAACCACTCAGGCCACCCAGGCCACCCAGGCCCCCTAGACAGAGCGTCAGACGTCTCCTTCCCGTACTACCTAGGTACTACCCGACCTCAATGATAACGCCAGGCAGGTCCGTATAAGCCATGCCGTGCGTATTAGGTAATCAAAGGCTATATAGTGTATAATTACACACTCGGGGGTTGAGGCCATCGCAGAACGTTTCCATGACCTGTGAATCACAACCCCAAACCCCCAAACCCCCAAAACAAAGCTAAATGCACCTGACAATCTTGCCACCCGAAGTCACATCCAATTCCTAGTCTTCCAAACATTCGTTCAATTCTTCTGCTCTCTTGTTTTTATTATCTGGAGTCGCCGTCAGCAACCGTCTAGGCACCGACACCCTCGACGTCGCCACGACGACACGACACGGGCACTCTCCCACATACACACACTCGCTGTATCCGTCCTTATATCCTAATACTTGCAGAGGCCTTCGAGTACCCCGCCGGCCCCTGAAACTCCTGTCACCTCTTGGCCAATTCGGCCTTTGCGCAAACGCCTTCCCTCGTCATCCTGATATCCCTCTTCCGGCGTTTGTCTATCTACAGTTATACCTACGCACTCCGCCACTCCCTACCCACCGCGATATTACTGTCTGCGGAGAATTGCTACACCAACACCTTCTAAACTCTTAAGGTATGTTTACTCCTCTATTATCAATTTGTATCACGGATGGGCACATCCACATATACATCGGTCTACCAACCACCCTAGCCGACCCATCTCCTATCATATCCAGCCTCAAGCAGTATCGCAAAGCCTTTCCTTGGGTTGTAAGCTGATAAAATCCCGTTCAGGTATCCTTAATCACCATGAGCTATTCTAACAAGGATTATAAGCCCTACACTACGCCTTACACTGGCACGGGCGCTATCAAAACGGAGCAAGGATGGGTTAACTCTCGCGACTTCGGTGCCCCCGGAACGGCTTCCGGTCCCGGTAGACGCCGCGCCACCGGTCCCCCCGTCCCGGCTTTTCACCATGCTGAACTTACCGGCACCAGTATCCCGCCTTCCCCCGGCTATCAGCATTCCTACAACGCGAACGCTCGTAAGAGCAACCGAAGCATGAGCACCAGTACGCACGTCTCGCGTTCTGGACCCATCATGCCGCTTGGAGACAACGTGGAGGTTAAAGGCATCATGGATCCCGAAGGTCAGAGCTTTGATCTGCCCGAACACCACAAGGATCTTGCCAACATGTCCAACCGTGACATCTCTCTCAAGCTTGGCCTGCTTCACATTAAGAAGGGTAACCTTCACGAGAATCTGCTCCAAGCCGCCACCAACCCAGAAATTTTATCCCGCGACCCTCAGGAGCAATTCAAGTTTCGCAACGAGAACACCCGAAGACTGCGCGAAATCGAGATGTCTATCCGCGCTTGGGAGGCGGTTCAAACCAAGCGCACAGAGAGTATTCCGAATCCCGGTCTTGTGGACATGTTGATGGTCAGTCAGGATTACCACGACAATGAAGAGGGTCGAGACCAGCCTGACGCTGGCACCAATGACGGCTCTTCCGCCCCCCGTGCTGGCTCTAGCAACGAGAAGAAGAAACGCGACAGACACTAAGGGATAAAATGAGAAATATGATTTAGCCGGATGCTTGCTTCTTTTCATGGGGAGGCACACAATTGTTGAACATTGAAACACGTTTGCTGGCCCGCGCTTCTTCCGATCTTGTCCTTCGATTTGCTCTGTCATATGCCTGTTCATCATGGCCTTGCTAGACCGATGGATGAGTCTTCGCGAACAGCAACAGGTGCTTCCACAAAATGTTTTGCTGCCGGATCCATGTTTTGCGTTACAGTTTGCTGTCTCGCCTCTGTTTATTGAGAAGTCTGTTAAAGGGTGACACGGAAGGAGAAGTAGGCTTTTGTATTGCTACCACTAATTACCTCTGTACTTATTTTCCATTTGGTTATAAAAACAGGAACAGGCAAAATTCTGTAGCATACTCGCCCTTACTTACTTCTCAACAGCATGTCTTGTAGTTTGCTAGGTTAGACAATTCCACGACCGGTTTTTCTTTTCACTTGATATGGGTTTGTGGCTCGTGTGATTTACTATGTTTGAGTTGATGAAGTTTCAAATTTGTTCAACTAGCTAGCTCCATGAAAAAGCATGGATTGGTATCTCGCTCATGATTTCCCCCCCTGAAAAGACACTGATAGCTAAGAAGAGCAAGTTACAAAGATCCCCCTTTGATTCTTGCCGATGATGATGCGCTCAAGACGGACGACGCTTGATCCATGACGGGGAACATTTCATCCGCCGTTCAATGGTAGTCAACTAGAACAGCCAGTCTATACCTGTATCGGACAGGTAGGTAGATGACTAGGTACCTATCGCTGTGATTCTGCTGATGTAAAGAAAGAAAGAAAAAAAAAAAAGCAAAAAAAGCAAAAAGGGGCGCTGTTAAGTGGAGTTTTAGGGGTTCTTCAGGAACGTCTGGCCGTGATATCAAGAAAAGTATTATACCTGACTTTCCCAATCTGAGCCAAAACGACCTATTTCTTTTTCTTTTTTTTGTTCCCACCCCCCCCCTTTCAAATCTGAAAGCGCTGTGCTTCTTCTACCAATGTCCCAAACTTTCTCTGACGACGGAAAGCTGTCCGCCTACTCGACTTTTGAGCAGTCTGTTAATCGCGTCTATTGACTTGGCCGCCATATCCACGTGACTGTAGTACTCGATCCGAATGCCCTGGTGGCGCTCCGGGGTGAGTTTCATCACGAACCTCCGCAGAGAGATGTACGACAGAAAGAAGGTGGCCGAAATTAGCTTCAGCGGAAGCTGAAGTACCGGTTCGACATCCGCCTCTTCGAAGAGGTCGCCGTGAAACAAGAACTCCTGTAGATTAGGGAGATGGTTCGAAAATTCCTCAACCAATTCAGGCGATACCCAGGTTTGACTGAGATCGAGTGAGGTGAGGGTCGTTAGCCGGCAAATGGACGCGACCAGCCCGCTCTCGGCCGCTACCGGGAAAATGCAGGCGTTGTCGTTCAGTCTGGCGATGGTAAGAGATTTCAGTCGTTTTTGTCCGCCGAGCGCAGTCCACGCCTCCCTTGCACGCTCTGGAATTCTGGGCTGCCGGAAATTATGGATGGAGAGGATTTCAAGCTGGATTCCGGGGGCTTCGAGGACTTCCTTCAGTACATCGATGGCTTCGTTGAAATGGATGAGACGCAGCTCCCGTAGCGCTTTGCAGTTGCCGATCCATTGACCGACGTCTGTCGGTGATACTTCCCGGACAACATCATGAGGGTCTTCGTATCGCGGCTTCTCGATGACGAGGCACTCGAGTGCCGTCAATTTGAAGAGCGGATGCTTAGGAAACCGGCGTACTACTAGGCGCCGGATTTTCAAGGTCTTCAGAGACTCGGCATGATAGCTGAGCGCATCATAAGTAACAGTGGTAAAATGAAGCGCATCATTAACCTCGAATGTCTGGAGGCTGTTCCGGGGGATAGAGTAGAAGAATTCGGCCATGTCGGTAGCAACCACTGCGCAAGTGAACTCATCACCGATGATCAGTTGATTGAATCTGGGGCAATAGGTGGTGATGGCCATGCCGATTCTCTGGCGCAAGATAGATGCGTCTTCCACCTTCAATGACGTGAGCGTTCTCAGGCGGCTAAGCCAGGTTTCAAGGGAAGATTCAGGTATATGAGCTCCGATCTCGAGGCGAGTCAAAGATGGGGCTGTACCGGTGTTGTCCGCAACCTCCTTGATGTATTTCGTGATGGACTCGCCGCATATCTCAACGTTCTGGAGAACATTTGGGCTCTTCTTTAGATGTTCTTGCATCACCCCGTCGAAGAAGGCCTTACTCAAGTGCCTATGATGCCGAAGGGAGTCCAGAAAATCGGCGAGACGACCCAGTGGTAAGACACGGAGATAGGCGCAGTACGGGTAGGCCGTGGCGCCAAAGCTGGACAGAACCACAGCTCTCCACTGTTTAGCAGTTTGGGATTTACCTTCAACGAAGGGATCGGCGAGATTGATATTGCTAATGATCGAGCGCACATATATTAGCAGAGAACGATGAGCGGCAGAAGTCATCGTTAGGTACTAACCCATAGAGCTCTTCCAAGGCGATAGTGGAAACTCTGCGACTGACCAAGGCGCAATTGCGTAGAGTCGCAAAGTCGCCTTCGGCGCCAAGCTCCTTGCATATCTGGAGTATCATCTCCTGAGGCAGCGATTGTTTTGCCATCTTGTCGGTCAGTTGTTGAATTGGTGGAGAGAGAGAGAGAGAGGTAAAAGGAGACGAAGCGGTTGATGAAAAGGAGACGAGGTGGTTGATGAAAAGGAGACGAAGTGGTTGATGAAAAGGGGTAGAGTGGTTGATGAAAAGGGGATGGAGTGTAGGTGTGCGTTTTTGTCGAATGCCACTACTTGAGAAAAAAAAAAGAGTCGCTGAGAGGAAGAAGCGCATAGGTAGGAGGGATAAAGGATGAGATGAATCCGAGTTGCCAGAAAGGAGGAGATAGGGGACTCGGTAGGCGTGTTGATTGAGAGGGAGAGGGAGACGTAGTCCTGTACAGTGCGGGATGATGGATTGTACTGTAGATTGTGCGGTTCTTAACTGTAATTATAGCTGTCGTTGGCGGATCATGCCGCTACAAGTACCAGTTGCGCCAGGGGACATGGCGACGATTCCCCAGCAGCAGCAGCAGAAGCCGCCTAATCATGGCTCACACTGTGTTGGCCAGGCGGTACCGGTACCGGGCAGGCCACGATTTCCACGACCATCGCGCCTTCCCTCTTTTTTTGGGCCATGAATCTCACTCGAAGATAAGAGAAACCCTTCCAGAAATATCTGACGCAGAGCGCTGTCACTGTCGTATCGTCGACATTTGATGCTCGTAAACATACTTGGCCTAACTCTGGCGTCGGATCTGCCCGCGCCACACGTGGCATCGGAGATCTCCCGGATGTTCTCGGTAGAGGCCATCTGGGATCAGAAATCATGGCTGTGCTGAAGTTCACCCTGAGCGAGGATGGGGTGACTATTCTACGAGATGCGCTTACATGTCTCGGCAAGTTCAGTGATGAAGTGTCTCTAGAAGCAAAGAAAGACAAGGTACGCTTACGCCATGTTCAACGCCATATACCTACCTGATGTTTAACACGCACTCAATATATGACGTTTTCACAGCTCGTCTTGACGGCCCTGAACACATCCAAGTCTGCGTATGGCTCCCTCACCTTTGCCACCAACCGCTTCTTCTCAAAGTACTACTACGAAGGCGTTGCGCAGAATCGCGACAAGTTCTTCTGCAAACTCTACAATCGGGTGGGTTATGTCCTTACTGCATTATCTAGTCATCTCATCTACCGGTTGCTCACGATGCTTGACTCAGGCACTGCTGTCCCTCTTTCGGGGTCGCACCGGAGATCCTCTACACGAAAGAGAGAAGGATACAACTATCGACAGGTGCGACGTCGTCATCGTTGACGAGCCCGTCAAGAAGAGCAGAATTGTTGCCAAGATCGTCTTTCGAAACGGTGAGTTTGACCTCGAATCTCGCCATCAGTCCTTTCGTCTTTTGCTCATGTCAGAAGGCATCACCACAAAGTACCGGCTACCCTTCGAAGTCAGTCCACCCGTCCATGCCAAGTTCGACAAGTCTGCGGCGGTGAACGGCTGGATCATCTCTTCGAGGACCCTGCGTCAACTCATGGATCATTTCGGGCCCGGGATCGACTACCTGGACATTCACGCCGAGGATGACATTGTCAATTTCACCTGCTTCACTGAGAAGGTCGCTAATGGCGATGGTGAGTCTGTCTCGTTACCAAAACTTTATGGCAGCCACTAATGAATACGAATATCTACCAGAGGTCTTAAAGAAGCCGCTGCAAACATCTATTGCCGTCGCGCGAGATGAGTTTGAACTTTTTCACGTCGCAGAAGAGGGCCTCCACATTGTCATCAGCGTAAAGGACTTTCGGGCCATCGTTCAACACGCTACGATTCTAGGGGCCGATGTTATAGCTGACTACTCAACGCCCGCCAGCCCAATGAAACTGAAATATGATAGCGATGGCGTCAAGTGCGAGTTCTTGTTCATGACTATCGGGGAGCGCCGAGCAGTTGACCCCAAAGCCAAGACGACTCGGGGAAACACGAAAGCATCTGCCAGACCGCAACTCGAATCAATGACTAGTAGGGCCAACTCTCGTGCACCTACGACGGAATCTTCAACTGCGCCTAAAACAACATCTTCCCGTCAAAACCTCATGCCTTCTCTAAGACCACCTATAGAGCGTCCCTCCCAGCGTCCCCCGCCGGCTACCCTTGAGTATGAGTCGCTGTTTGTGCAGGATAACGACGAGCAATGGGAGCCGGTCAACGTAGACGAAGATGAGGAAGGAGAGAATGCACGTTTAGGCTGGGATGCTAGTGGTGATCTGGTGAGTCATCTCTTGTGTGCTGGCTTTCAGCATCAACATACTGACGATATCATAGAATACGGCTTCGGGGATCAGGCGGCCTGCAATGGAAAACCAGTCGGGCTCTTCTAGACCCGGCGCAGCTCATGAACCTGACCATGATCTAACTCAGCTGGAGCCGACGCAGCGTCTTTCTCAGGCCCGCAAGTTCGGCCTCTTTGGCGATTGAACGTAAACATCGAGAGCTTGCTTGACGGCGCGGAGGTCATTGCTGTGTTGATATCCGCGCGCTACGGAAGTTAGTAGGCTAGGTTACTTGATAGGGGTGGAATCTGAGGGACCTCATGGTTGTTCAATATCACAAAAAGATACCATCTGTCTTAATATTAATCCAACTCGTAGCACAGCCCGCTCCAACAGCTATTATACTTGATCCTTCTGGTAGATACTTCAACGAAGCGAGCACGTTCCAACGGCCTTTAACGTCTCCAAATTTCTCATCGGTGCGAGGTCCACAGTTGCCATGTTCCCCCCAACCCCAGGCCAGTACCTCGCCGGCCTCTGTCAGAGCTACGACATGCTCACTTCCCGCCGTGATATCGCATACCTCCGGGAGGCCAGGTGGAGGCAATTGGCCATGATCATCTCGGCCCCAGGAGACGAGCATCCCATCTCGTTTGGCGATATACATACTCCCCCAGCTGGCCGTCAAAGCTTTCCAACTAGGTATCTCGGATGGTGCTTGACTCTTTAACCCCCATTTATCTGCACCAAGAACCATGATCCTCCCATCCCCGGGCTCTGCAATGAGACAAGTCGTGTATTGACAACATGCTGCTTTAGCTACTTGAAACGGAATACCAGTAATCTTCTGGGGCTTGATGACCACACCTCTGCTGCCGTTGACCGCAGCATCATCTAAATCGCCAAGCTGTCCCTTTCGTCCATTGCCCCATCCGTAGACATCACCATTGTTGAGAACGGCGACCACATGTCTAAATCCAGCGGCGAGGCCTGTTACCGCTGTTCCAGCTGGCGGAAAATCGGGTATGAGCATCGGAA
Organism: Xylariaceae sp. X187; assembly: GCA_028637585.1. Lineage (NCBI taxonomy): Eukaryota > Fungi > Ascomycota > Sordariomycetes > Xylariales > Xylariaceae > Xylariaceae sp. X187. Next base: position 1,584,704 of record JAJIZN010000010.1, on the reverse strand, counting down.
TCCCTTCGGGCTGCGCGGACTTTCCAGTCCCATCCTCTGTGGCCCCACAAGTATATACCCGTGTTGCCTGTTGCTTTTCATCCCCGAGGACTAATATCGTGGAGTCCCACGTGCAGGCAGCATACACAACGGGGCCCATTATATCAGCGGACGCCGAAAGACGCAGTTCCCGGAACATTGGAGAAACATCGGGCCCCTTATTCTCGGCCGCTATGATTCCACAGCAGCCGCTGGTAGAATCGCCGCTCCAGTATGCCTTTCCCGATGCTGTGATGAGAATGGTATGGTTGCCGCCGCCTGCTACTTGAGTAATGGGGTCGTCGCGAGGAGCTTGGCTGAACAGGACCAGTTTGGGCACGGAGACGTCTTCTTTGTGACCCAAGCCCAGTTGACCTGAGCCGTTGGATCCTAGCGCATAAAGACCGTCCATTGCGACTCACAGGAGGTCCGATATGTGTTTTTGACCTTTTTTGGGCTGCTTCAAGCTCGAGGAGTCTCGGAGTGTTTTTGATATTCACTGTTGTCGCACGATGCAAGTGTGGCTTGTCCCAATCCTAAGTAAGACACCGCCTCACTGCCTCACCAGCCACAGTTTAAGGGGAGTCATTTTATCCGATGCCGGTGCTCCATTAGCCTGCCCCACTAATAAGCTACAGGTTTTCACATAAAAAAGACTCCAAGCTTTTCCCTCCAGCCGGACGTCTTCTTTCCCTTTTTTTTTTCTCTCATCCTCATCCTCATCCTCAGCTTTACCACCACCACCAAACGATTCGGTTCTCCTAGGAATTCGTGGTGATTGGTACAGATTTGCATGATGTGATGCACTTCTGGTAGCCGACATACACCAAGCTTGCAAGCAATCGCGCTTTTTGGGCTTTCGTAAATTTCATTACGAGAGTTGTCTCTTCGTTACGAAGTTCTCTGGGGGTTTGCGAACTCAAGAATGACCGCAAGCACTGTGGCCGGCGTACCTCCAGAGATGGAAGGGTTTATCGTCGGCATCATCGGCATGGGCGACATGGGAAAGATGTACGCTCGGCGGCTCAGTGATGCTGGTTGGAAGTAAGCGAAACGCCCCAACATGTCGCAACCTCATCCGGAGAATATTTAGATAGGCCATCTGGCTTCATCTGGCTTCTCCAATTGTTCTTGGTAAGTTTCCCACTCCTCCGTCTTTCTTCACCATCCACCTTTACCCTCCCTTGCATATGATGACTTGAGTGCATTTGGCTCGAGCATTGCTTTCGGCCCGCTGGATCTCGGCCTTTTTGGTCCCGGCGCGGCAGTTGGCATTCCATGATGTCAATACTCAGCTACCTTATCAATTTTCTCTGAAGCACAACCTACATCTTCTTCATTAGCATGCTACTCTCGTCGTTCATCGCAAAGACTAATGAATTATCTCCAGATTCCGAAACCATCTGTAGAAAATCGAAAAGCGCGTGATATATATTTACGTCGAGAGCGAGAGAGAGAGAGAGAGACAGAGAGTTGCTAACTTATTATGCGCGACGGGTTAGGATTAAGGCTTGTGATAGAGAGGAGCAATATGAGTCCCTAAGTGCAGAGTTCTCGAGCAGGGTGAATATTCGTAGTTTTGTCTTTCTTCTCTCGGGAACGACCCCTTTGCTGAGATTTCGCTCTAGAAAAATATACAAATCCTTCGCAATGGTCACCTGGTGTCGAGAGCGAGTGACTACATTATCTACAGCGTGGAAGCTGTGAATATACACCGTATTGTCGCCGAGTATGGCCCTTGTATGCTTGAATTGTTTCTCCTCTTTTTTGAATCCTTTGTTTTGATACTATTTACCTGAAGTTGTGATTGCTAAGGCGTGATGTAGCGACCAAACAGTACGCCATCGTTGGCGGCCAGACATCGTGCAAAGACCCCGAGATTAAGGCATTTGAGGATCATCTACCCCAAGATGTAGACATTGTCTCCTGCCATTCGCTGCATGGGCCGAGGGTCGACACCAAGGATCAGCCTCTGGTAAGCTGCTACCGCAACACCTCTTTCTCTATACAACCGCAAATGAAGACATCCATCTAACCGGCGTCTTAGGTCCTGATCAAACACCGTGCCTCAGAGGCGTCCTTCAACAAAGTAGAAACCGTCCTCCGCTGTCTCCAATCCAAACACGTCTACCTGACCGCCCACGAACACGACCGCATAACCGCAGACACGCAAGCCGTCACCCACGCGGCCTTCCTGAGCATGGGCAAAGCCTGGCACTCCTCCCGCCACTTCCCCTGGGAGGGCGGGCGCTACGTCGGCGGCATCGAGAACGTCAAGATCAACCTCATGATGCGCATCTACAGCCAGAAATGGCACGTCTACGCCGGCCTCGCGATCCTGAACCCGGAAGCCCGGAAGCAGATCAACCAGTACGCGGAGTCGGTGACGGAGCTGTACAAGCTCATGCTGGGCGGCCATCACGCCGCGCTCCGCGAGCGCGTGTTGCGCGCGAAAGAAAAAGTCTTCGGGACGGAGGGGAGTCCGAAGTGGGCGGACACGCCGCTGTTGCGAGACGATGTGCTGGATCAGTTCAGTCTGGGTCAGGGCGCTGCGTCTTCGGCCCCGCTGCCGAACAATCATCTCAGCTTGCTCGCCATGGTGGATTGCTGGAGTATGCTGGGCATAGTACCCTACGATCATATGATCTGCAGCACGCCTTTATTCCGCCTCTGGCTGGGCGTCACGGAGAGTCTGTTCCGGAATCCGGCGCGGCTGGACGAGGCGTTGCGGGTCGCTGTGGACGACAATATGTTCCGCAGCGACGATCTCGAGTTCACGTTTGCGGCGCGTGGGTGGGCGGAGTGTGTTGGACTGGGCCACTTTGAGACGTGGAAGGAGAGGTTTATCGATACGCAGCGGTTCTTCGAACCGAGGTTTCCGGAGGCGATTCAAGTTGGGAATGCCATGGTGAAGGCGGTGTTGGAGAGTACTAAGAATTAGAAAAGAATGATTTGTTCTTTTTTTCTTTTTCATCTCCTTTCCTTTCCTTTCTTTTCCTTTCTTTTCTTTTCTTTTCTTTTCTTTTCTTTTCTTTTCTTTTCTTTTCTTTTCTTTTCTTTTCTTTTCTTTTCTTTTCTTTTCTTTTCTTTTCTTTTCTTCCTTGAAGATCAAAGGGCCTCTCTCTCTGTATAGGAGGGTCCAGGGAATGAATGATTCGAGAGAAACTAATTCCGAGGGGAAACTGTTTCGTCCCGTTATTTACAATATGCACATATTTTACGGTCTTCAATTATCAAAGCTTTGCAGATGGAAATAAGCAAAAAGCGTTGTATTATTTAATTTTAACTACCCGAGAACTATCGAGGTATCTTCTTTTGATTCTGCCGAGGGGGGAAAAAAACCCCTCCATTAGGTACACCAATTTGCCCGTTGATGAAGTTGCTCAACCCGCCAGCTCAGCGAGGTCGAATCCCTTGCGAAGCGGGTGTCTTAAGTTGACTGAACCGAACGACACAGCGATGAAGCTCCACAAGGAAACTCAAAAGGTCGAAGCATACCTACATACGTACATACACACATCAGAAGGGAAGTTGAAAACTTTGAAAAGGCCCATGATGTAGATGCTAGACCTCCTCCGGATGTGAAGTGAGACGGAAAAAAAATGTCAGACAAAAAGGTGAGATGCTTTGGTATTGCTTCTTTGCGGTCTTTGCTACGGGGTTTGCATCCCGGAGAAGAAGAGGAGAGAAGCCGAAGGACATGGTGGTCATCACAATCTTTCTGGTATTATTTATTTATTTTTTATTTTTTATCTTTTATGTTTTTAACCTAGGGGTTCATGATGTAATAAATGTATCGAAACACTCATTCTCGTCTTCCGTCTCTTTTTCTCCCGGGGAGTTAGTTATACCACTTTCGGTGTTTTCCCTCCCTTACGTACCTCTCTTCTACTTTTTTTTTTTTTTTTTTTTTTTTACCTTCAAATAGAGTAGAAGACCGATAATATCGCCGATTCGATTGAACCCGACTCTCCGGATCACGCTATTAGTCGGTCTTTATCGAGCTGCGGACCTTTTTTCATGGGCCTAGAATAGCAATCTAGCTAGACCTCGTGGCAGTTGATCACGGGATCAGTCTATCTAGCCCTCGACTCTTGGCTTTTTTTTCTTTACAATGGTAGTTAGTTGTGTACGGGACGGTCGGGCGAGTAGGTTAGGTACGTAAGCTTCGGGACGATATACACTATCTCTCTCTCTGTGTGTGAAATCCCCCACGAGTGAGACTAGATACCTTCATACCTAGTTCCTATCTAGGTATGAACAAAACACGACTATTATCTGATAAAACCACGACCAAGCCTATTCCATTCATTCCATTCATTCCATTCATTCCATTCATTCCATTCATTCCATGATCTTTCTCTTTTCAGTGAGCAAACTCCTCTCTACTCAGAACCAGGTAATAGTAAATACTATTAGTTAGTATTGCCGTCTCTCTAATCTGATAGACCACCCGAAACCTAAACGAAACCAACTAAATTCCCTGCTGTGTAGGCGTAAGTAAGGACGGCTTTGATATGTGGGACGTCTGACCCGGGTATATAAGCCATCTTACTCAACAACAACGCTCGCCGAAATGACTGAGATAAGATGGGAGGGAGGGGGATAGAATACGGCGTGGTTTGCCCTTGAGTTCAGATCTATCGAACGTAGGTTTCCTTTTTTTTTTTTTTTTCTTTCCCCCGTCAAGATAAAAACACTTCCTATAGATGAGTTCACCAGTAAGGCCAAAAAAAAAAAAAAACATCCGACGCCGAGCGATCCGAATCGCCCCCCCTCCCCCCAAACTCAGGCGGTCAGTCTATCGGAGGGTTCACCATGCCTCACCATGAGTGAAGGGGAGAGGTACAACGCAAATAAAAAGTCCGCCCGTCTAACGGTTGAACAGGAGTAAGCTAGATAGAATAGATGGGCACGGGGCACACTTGTCGAACCGCTTTTAGTTCAAAGTTGCAAGGAACGGACACCATTTCCTATCAGTGTGCTCCCGGGCACAGATACACACAGATACACACAGATACACACAGATACACACACATACACACATTCAGCTGGGACGAGCTGACCTGTTCGCAAAAAGCTCCAAGTCCTACATTCCAAGTCCTACATTCGGAAGAAGGCAGACGGGTAATGTCTGTGTGGAACCCGGAGATGGGAAGAGTTGTACTTGCCGTACCTATGCTATCATACAATGCAATGGAAGTTCGTGTTGGGATGGATGGATGGTGGTGTGCTGCATGCGCATCCTCACCGGCCGCGATGAAGGGGCACGGCACGATGAACTCTGGGGCCTTCTGTTCAGCATCGATGAGGGGTTGGCCTATCCATCGCTCTTGGCTTTTCATACTTGAATACTTGAAGAGTTTCCTCGAGAGTGAACGGCACTCGAATCTTCACACCGTTGATCTGTACGTTGATCTGTATAGTACCGCGGAGAATCTGGAATTTAACACTTTGAAGAAAAGGAGACCAAGAGAAACACCGAGCAGGCCAATGTTTCGAGTTGAGAGGCCGATGTCGGCATTTGTCGTCAGCTAGGTATCCTGTCGTCTCCTTCAGCAGACCGGCTAGATAACAGTTGCCGGGTGCCCATCTCTTACCAAGCTCCTAAACTTTTAAGCAGTCGCCGCGGGACGCGATAGAAAGGTTATCTAGGCCGTACGACTCGGCCTTCAAGGACTTTTCAAGAACGATGGAACTCAATCGTCTGAACACGTTCCTATGCTCTCTTAACGGATACCGTCGTGCCTGAGGAACAGTGGATCGCCGTACCCGCTGCATGCAACCGTAGCATGCGGTGGACATTTGTTTTGGAGGGGGAGAGGTTGGATAGTAGATATGAGCTTCGACTTCAACCCCCTTATTTCCCCGGACCACTATAGGTCCTGGAATGGTTCATTGGTTGGGGTGTAGGACTTGGTCGTCCCGTTGCATCTCAACTCATTGCTGCCCAAGTCGTTGGGCATTCTCGTTCGCGAACATGGTTGGCTACCACAATGACGTTATATTGCCTTATTCACCGCAAGTCCCAAGGAAGTGAGATTCCATGACTGTTGGTGCGGATGATGGATTTTGACGATTGGGTCTTCCTCGCGGCTCATGACCTAGGATCTCTATAACTCGCATTGGCATCCGTACCGCTATGTCGGCGTCGCTGCTCAGTTGATAGCAGTTGATAGGATGGTACTGGTAGTTGACCTGCATGGGCGAGAACAGCGGCGGCCAGTCAAACGTGAAAATATCGTCGAGTGCGACAGATAGCAAAAGATATAGAGCGTCACACATGGACTAATATATGTCGTAAAATGTTGCTCTGAGTGTGTTTGCAACGCACAGGTCATACCGCGTATCGAAAGCAGTCTTCCAAGCTGCGCGCCACACAATGTGTGGATGGTGTCCTAAAGCCAGGTAGCGAATGGTATAAAGGGGGGTTGGTGGCTGGCGGCACAGGTAAGCGAAGCTGTCTCCGCCGCATCGTAATGAGCCTCATCCTGAAAAAGGGCTGTGTGTCACTACTAGCACACTCAAAGGGCATTCCAGGAAGGAATATGAGCAGATGACCATCGGCCAAGCCAGCTAGACGGGCAAAGACGAGAGAAAACGAGCAAACATGCGATTATCTGATATGGCCACGTTCCTCACTTGTCTACCACCACACCGGTATACGGCACAGAGAACAGCCGAATGCGACTCATGTGTAGGCAGGCGAGTATCTGGTTTGCTGGCATGTTTTGCAGGTAGCTATCCGGCACAACCTTGACGACTTGAGGGTATGGTTCCAGCTCGATACCTCTTTCGAATGACTATTGTCTGTTATCTGTTGATTTCAAGTTTCGCGAAAGCAAGCATGAGCCCACTACCCACCATGACGGGGGACAACAGACGAGCCATTAGCTATTTCTTCCCCTCTCCCTCTCCCTCTCCCTCACACCCACTCCCACTCACACACACACACGCACACACACTAACACTCACACTCACACTCACACTCACACACAAGACAGACAGCCGTAATGTGTGGACGTACGCAGACGCAGACGCATGCACATGCATGCAGAGCAGGCCGTCGATCATCGTTGACAGTGGCGACGGTGAGGGGCAGAACAGAATAAATTGAAGCGTGGAGAACGTTCCTCCCACTTCCTTCTTCCGGTAATGAGTAATGGGGGCTGCTGCACTCGATCGCATTCCCTGCGAAAGAGTATCATAATGTGTAGTGCACAATTAATCTGGTTGCCTCTGTGAGAAGCGGCGGAGTTCTCATGAGGCCAATCATCAAGAGGCTTCACGCCTGATGAGCAACTGGCGATGTCACTACCCATGGTATATCTGGGGCATATTTGCCATCAATAAGATGGCAAGTTCCTGATAAGAATTCTGATGGTTCCCCCATCAGTTGGGGTTGTAGATCTCACGATCACGACAGACAACCCCGAAAATCAAAACATCAGAACATCGAAACATGAAATTGATGAAGAAGGAGGGGAAGGAATTCAAGATGTCGCTGCCAGGCACCGGAGAATTTGGGCAGGTATCGACGCTAGTTTATCACTCGTTACGTCAATAAGCTGATAGTTACATAGCGATCTCCATTGTGTAGATAAATACAGCCTGTAGTGCTCTAAACATAACTATCGGCAAATCCCATATAACTACGTCACCGGGCACCTAGCATTTTCTATCTACCTAGATACCTGCCTAGGTAGAGTAAGTAGAGCTCGCGACTAGTTATTTCCGTCGCTCCTCAGCTGAAGGGCGACCAACTTCACATCCGTGTTACCCCATGCAACGATGATCATACCGGGATCCTGACGACCTCCGCATTCGTCAATGTAACCCGTATTCATTCAATCGGTTATACAATGGTTGCAACTTGGAATGCAAGGTATGTTGAAGAGGCTTTGGGCTCGGGCGACGTCTTCTTAGATAGACCATGGCGGTCATTCATCCTCCCGCTGCTTATCATGCTTCACAACAGTCGACAGCAGCAAGGTCAGCAGTGACAGACCAACAGCGTCGGCATTCTCTACTACGTACAGGTGATCAATACCTGGTACTGAAGTACCCGACACCAACTTTGAACTGACTGACTTGTTGTGCGCCCCCATCAACATGCCTTCGACTCCGGACATGGCACTATGTGTTGTTGTCTTTTGCCTCCTTCCTCTCCTCTTGTCTCCTTTCGTGTTGGGTCGTCCACGTGCCCGCTATAGCGCTCCATACTACACATATAGACACCATTTCCCTCATTTTCACTTTCCTCGTCCGAGATTCACCCCCATCACCTAGTCTTACGTTGGTTGTGTAAAGGGAGAACGGTCAGTACCTAACGACCCCCAGCACAATCGTCGGTCTCTATTGTCTTAGTATATAGACACCTCTCATATCACCTTGACCCCTCCGATTCCATCACTTTATCTAGTGCAAACCAAGCTTGCTATTTCTCTACCCTCGTCGCCACCCCTACACCTCTTGACATATTGTCGGCGGGGATTGGGTGAAACTTCGAAAGGCGTACCGTACCGGCCATGACGACAGGTGATCTTCACCGTGCAGTCGACGCCACCTTTCCCACCGCGTTAGCCACCGTCGATACTGTGGATGACTTCGCACGCAAGTTGTATAGACGAGCACGCAATGCCGGTCCTGACTTCGAGGATACCGCTCCCATGGTTCGCGACTTGTATACCGTGCTGAAGCACTTAAAAGTCGAAGCCGAAGACCCGAAATCTCTACTGAATAGTGACAGAAGTGGCGTTCACTTACGCCAACTAAGTCCTATCATCAAGGACACCGAGTTGGCATTGAGGCAGCTGGATGGCGTGTTGGAAAGCCACTGCAATGGTACCGGCAGGGGGGCAAATGGCAGACGGCATGCCCCCGTGAATGGCCGCGGTAGGGGCTGGGGTATGCTAAGTAGTATGGGCTCGAAGATCGACCAGATCCATGGCAAGCTCGATTACCTGAAGCTGAGGATCGGTGTGTTCCTCGACACCATTCTACCACATAACCCAAGCAAGTCGCGCCAGCTTATGCTCACTTCGAGTACCGGCTTTGAGAATACCCCGTTCCTTTCCGCTCTTACCTTTCCGACCAACCGGGATAGTTTTGACATTTTCAACGAGCCTTTTTTCCAGACCACGGAAATCGACCGCTTGGGATACGCCGATATGGCTTTGATATCCACGAGGGATCTCCTGAAGACGAGAGAAATAATGAATCTCTCCACCGCCATGGAATCTTGGCAGTTGGGTCCCTCTAACCCACCAACCCACTGGTCGCCTTCAAGTTCGCAGACTTCGCCTCTCGACAGGATATCTTCAGATCCCTTACTGCTATCGGCACCTGCAAGCCAGCAACAACTGGGTCGTTTAGGTCCTGATAGCCAGGGAAGAGAAATCCCGCCAGAGGCAACGTGGACACGAATTCAGCGAAGGCTGGTATCGCCGGATGTCCTGGCACGAGAGGGTTTTCGCTATGAAGCACAACCTGACTTCGTGGCTGTACTTGGCGAGTTACGGTGGGAAGAAGTTGCTCATCTTGCTCGGAAAAGCTCTGAAATACGACGCGAGCGCAAACAACGAGCCACCACGCCCGCTGCCAGGGATCTAAGACGTTCCAGAGAGAATGTGAGAGAACAACAACAACAACAACAGCAGCAGCAGCAGCAGCATATAGATGGATATCGTCATGACGAACTCCGGAACTGGGATGCCATGGAAGGTCAAGCTGTCAACCTGCACGATCGCCATCGCGTGAACAACAATACTCACAATCTCTCGAGTCAACTATGCGACTCTAGCGATGACGAATTACGTGACGCTAACACCAACCGCTATTCAAAATCATACCCTCTCTCATCTCGTCCACGTTCGTCGTCTCGTCACCAGAACAGCAACAATCCTCACAGGGCGTCAAGCAACAGCGTCACGTTTGCATCAACACCCACATCCCATGGCGACGATTCCACTATCCATCCAGTAATCGTGTCGCCACCAGTAGAAAAAAACAGCCCTCACCACAAAACCAGCCCGTCAGCAACAATCAAGCCGAAACCCATTCTCAAGAACAAGAATGAAGATCCCAACGTGCGATTCGATCTCGAACCGCTTAACAACCACGACAACGGCTCCAATTCAGCGTCGCCTGGTCGACGAGATAGATGGAGAACAGAGTCCAACCATAACGACCGCGGGCATCGAGAGAAAGAACGGGATAAAGACAGAGAGCACGAGAGGAAGCATCGCTTGTCTGATTATTTCAGCCGAGAACACCATCGCGAGCGGAGTCGGGACCGCGCGGAGCATGAGTACCGGGATGGAGGTACTAGAATCAGCAGTAGTAACAAAAGGCATCACGCCTCTGGAGGTGGGCGTGAGGAATCCCGTAATGGTCAACAACATGGGCATCGTCGTTCCCATGACCGATCCCGATCACGATCCCGATCCCGGTCCAGATCCCAGTCCAGATCCCAATCCCAATCCCGATCCAGATCCAGAGACAAGGACCGAGACCGAGACCGAGACCGGGAAAGACGCAGAGAAAACGGAGACCGAGGAGGAGGAGGAATCCACAGAAAGTCCCGAAGCGAAGCCCTCCGCGTAGCCGGACTCAGCGGTGCCGCAGCTGGTCTGATGAGCATACTGACAGAGGCAGCTGCTAGCTTGTAAAATCGTTTTACGACCGACGATGGGTGTTCGTCGTCTTGTGAAAGTACTTTTTTTTTTATCTTTTATGATCTCTTTCCCTTTTATGTATTACCTTCCAAGGTAGGGTTGATTTGATTCATCTTCATCACATACATTGTCTCTCCCAAGTTTAAACCGTCCACGATACTAGGCAAGCGATTTTGATTTTGATCTAAAAAAAAAAGTGTTATTATTAGTCTTACCACCCATGATCGGGATTGGGGGAATTGGGGGATTGGGATTCGGGGAACAGATAGAAAATTCGGTATGCCACGCCACCCGGTGACTATTAAATACCTATTTACCATATATACACCCAACACCACTTTCCCGCGAGAGGGACTCACTCGACTATACATACCCATGTGATTCATTCACTTGACGTGAGGTGGAAGTGACACGAAGTAGTAGTATCATTCATTGATGGGCTTTTTTCCACATACCTGGATTCCATAATCCAATACCTACCTTACCTTACCTTACCTAACCCATCAAAGACGGAGTTAAATTGAGTTGTGATCACACAGACGTTCGTTTGAACCGCATTCATTCCATTCCATTCCCTTCCCTTCCAGATCACAAAAACCCAAACTAATCATACCTTCATACCTTCATACCTTCATACCTACCTACCTACCTACATATATACTATCCACCAACAAATTACAATATTCTAAATAAATTTAGAAAAAAGACCCAATGATTCTTACCAAAAAAAGAAAGAAAGGAGAAAAAAAAAGAAGACAATGCGGTGAGTGTGGATTGAACACACGACCTTCAGATAAACTATCTAGAGAGAACTAGATAACGGAATGAAAAGTTTTCACTTCAGTCTGACGCTCTCCCAACTGAGCTATCCCCGCTCTGCTTTTTTTTTGCATTTTTTTGCATTGCTTCTCTTGCAATCTTCTACTTTTGGAAAAGCCAAACAGAAAAGTACAAAAAATAAGCAGAGAAAAAAAAAAAAAGAAAAAAAAAAAAGTCATCTATTGGTTTTACCTACCTACCTACCTAACATGAATCCATCCATCCATCCATGTGGATGTCGCCTACCTCATGTATTTAGTACATCATCATCATACCCGTCACCATGCGTCATCACACCCATACATCATGTAGCAGGTACGTGGCACCGTACGTTTGTTGATCTATGTATTCCCTCGCCTGAGATATCTCTTCTAGCTTCTCTCCTCTTAGTTATTCAATTCAACGTACAAGCTTCAGATCAGATCCATCAGTCTCCCATCGTGAGACTACTGGGTCCGTAGAAGCGGTACGTAAACGCACAAATAGCTATTTGCTGCAGCTACACAGCAAGCAACCCAAATTTTGACCAAATTGGCGCGGCCATCGCCATACGACAGCCCCTAGTCCCCCAAACACCTCCACTACACGATCGATACCATACTCCTCCGCTACACTACACTAACCCCCATACACAACAAGAAACGAGAAGCTAAACGCCACGGCGCGACCTCATTGTCGCCCCGGAAGCCCAGAATCCAGAATCCACATTTGTCATACGGACAGTATATTCACCCATCTCGCACTGTCACATACACTGTGCTTTACCTATACACACATACACATTTACACTCATTCATATATCTAGCCACACAGTCCACTCACACATACACAGTCCACTCACACATACACAGTCCACTCACTTATACACAGTTCACTCACACTGTCATGCACACTGTGACTCACCTATATACACTTATCATACATACACAGTCATGTACCTATGTACACAGTTCACTCACACTGTCGCACACTGTCCTTCACACTGTGCATCACTCATAAAGATGTGCACAGCTAGAAATGCCTTAGCAGGAATCCATACAAGTCTCGGCGAGCCTAACCATTTCGGCTCTAGTGTATTTAGCTTGGCCTCTTAAGAATGTCTGAGCTCCCTTAAGTGGGGAAGGGAAACTTCTTCCTGTTCAGCACATTCTTGTGGCCCATACAACTTCATAACATGTGGAATACACTATTCTTCCCTCACACATTCTGGCTTCATTTCCCATGCACCACCCCATAGTGTATTGAGCTACAGCTCCAAGCCCCAGTAGACACTGGCCCTTGTTACATATGAAGTTGTACACGCCCGGGAATCCGCTACATCATTCATCAATTATCCCTTTTATCTAGAATCGCCTTACTATTCATAACTGCCCCAGAGCTGGACTCATACCGATGTACCAGCAGTAAGGCTACCCTTAATTATGGAAAAGGGACAACTCGCTTTTACGGCTCCACCACGACGTCGTAACATTTCACAATTTTGTTGCATTGTTTACTATATTGCGGCGGTTTTGTTACACTATTGTGGCCTCGCAATCCGGCCACGATCTCGAGACCTTGCCGCGGATTGCAACACTGGCACGGTCTCAACAGATTAGTTACAGCTTGGCAATTTGACACCCTCGCCACGGCTTCAATTACTGTGCCGCCGCCTCGTTGCCTCCCACGTTGCCACGACTTCAATTACATCATCGCAGCCCGTCACAAACTTCTTTATGTGGCGACCATCCTTCGGCCGCTGTACCTCCGCGGGTTTTAAAGCTACGGAAATGTGGTTTTCTTCGCAGCATTTTTCTCTTGAAGATGAACAAAATGGTACATTTGCCGACCGTGAAAAGCTTCTCAGCGCCCCGGAATCAGTCTTTCCATTCTCGCATTACTGTGGCCTCGGAACCTCGATATCTTGCGACTTCTTAGCCAATGAAGATACGGCTGACACCATAGGCTAACCTTTCCTTGGCCCTATCGACAAAAAGGTTTGACGGGTAGAATTTCTAGGTCCGGTTCTACTTGACAAAGCAAAGCCCGACAATGAAATTTGCCGGGTTGGTCAGAAATAGATTGCCTCACTTTGCGGTTCTCCCCCTTTGAATGTGGTGGCTGGACTACCTATCGGTTCAATCCCAACCTCGTCACAGCCCCATTATGGCCTCATCATGTTGCCTCGGCACATTGCCACCACGACTTTAACTGCCCCGTCGCAACCTCGCAACGCTACCACGGCTTTGCAACGTCGTCACAGCCATATTGCAGCCTCGCCACGATCCTGTAGCGTCGTCACGGCCTCGCAACCTTGGCCACGATTTTGCAACCTCGCCACGATCCTGTAGCGTCGTCACGGCTTCAATTGCCTCGTCACGGCCTCGCAACCTTGGCCACGATTTTGCAACCTCGCCACGATCCTGTAGCGTCGTCACGGCTTCAATTGCCTCGTCACGGTCTCGCAACCTTGGCCACGATTTTGCAACCTCGCCACGATCCTGTAGCGTCGTCACGGCTTCAATTGCCTCGTCACGGCCTCGCAACTTTGGCCACGATTTTGCGACCTCGCCACGGCTCCGCCACAGCTTCGCAACCTCGCCACGGCTTCAATTGCCTCATCACGGCCTCGAAGCCTCGGTCACGGCCGTATTGCAACCTCGTCACGGCTTCGCAACACTGTCACGACCATATTGCAACTTCGCCACGGGTTCAGGTGCTTCGTCACAAGCTGGCCACGGTTTTGCAGCCTCGGTCACGACTTCGCTACGTGGCCACAACTTCAATTACCTCGTTGCGCAATCACTACCTCGCTACCCTGCCACAATTTTGCCACCGGAATTGCCACAATCTTCGTTACATTGCCACGGCTTTGCAACACTGTCACAGTTCCGCGACTTCGCTACAATCTTGCAACATTCTGCAACTTCGCTACAGTTCTGCAACGGTTCTGTAACCTTGCTATAGCCTTGCAACGGCCTCGCAACCTCGCCACGGTCTTGCAACGTACCGCCAGGTCTTAATAGACTCGTCACAACTTTGTCACAACTTGGCAACGCTGCCACAGCCTCGTCGCAATCCCGTTACAATATTGTTGCAGCTTCGCCACAGTCCTGCAACCTCGTCACGGTTTCGCAGCCTCAGCCACAGGTTTGCAGCCTCGTCACAGCCTTAATCGCCATAGTTTTGCCACGGTTTTGCTGCAGCAGCGCTACCTCGTTACAGCCTCATCACAAGGCTCTCTACCTCGTCACAACTCTGCAACCTTGCTACGTTGTTTTGTCACGCCGCCTCGCTACGTTGCCTCGCTACGTTTCCTCGTCACGTCACCTCGTCACACTATTTTATCACGCTAATTTGTCACGTCACGATCCCGTCATGCTGCCTCACCACGCCACCTCGTTACATTGCCACAGACTTAAATTGCTGTGACTTCATTACAGGATTTGCAACCTCGATCATAATCCCGCAACTTAGGCCACAGTTTTACAACCTTGACTACGGATTTGCAACGTTGCCACGACATTATTGCGCTGCCTTGTTACCATTTAAATCAGCTAAGTGTCATTCTAATCTACCTGCTACCAGTTGCCGTTATCTTGATTGAATTAACTAACAATATTCTGTCGCTGCCCCTCCTACTTATGGCCGGCACAATTAGATCATCTCGCTACATTATCGCACTCTCCCTACATTACCAAGCTCCGCTGTCCCTGTTATGCTGTCCTCGATACCCTGAAAGACTCACAGCGTTCCGATAATATTCTAACCTTGCCACGATTTTGCAGCTTTGTCTCTGCAACCTCGAAGAAGTTCTACTTATGGCTGACACAACTAGGGGTTTAATGTCGTTACCTTACCTTTCCCGACATCCGCAATGCAACACAACTTACCGACATCATCCTAACCTTGTCGACTGTGTTGCCCTCTCGTCAACCTCGTTGACTTTGTTGACCTCGTCAACCGTGTCGCTCCCTCGACCTCGTTCTTCCGACCTCGTCGACCTCGCTGGCCTGGCCTCGTCACTTATATTTCAACGTTTTCAATGTTGCTGCCTACTATCATGCCTGAGGACAGGCATAGGGGAAGAGGAACATACCCATACTTAGAACACTATGCCTCTTTTATTGCTTTTTCTCTGTTGCGACCCTCAACCTCGTCACCCCCTCAATCGTGTCGCTCCCAACCTCGTTGTGTTGACCTCATTATCACGACCTCGTTGACCTCGTCAACCTTGTCAACCGTGTCATCTCTCGTTAACCTCGTTAACCTCGTCAACTGTGTGCCCTCGTGGATCTCGCTGCCCTTTCCTATCGCATTTTCTCCTGTTGCATCTTCTTTATTCTACTGCTTCCTCTACGTTGCTTTTCCCTGCCGCGTTCCCTCTATCACATCTCTCTCTATCGCATTCTTCCTCCTATCGCGTCCTCTCCTATCGCCCCGACCTTACCACTCCAACTTTGTTTCCCTGACCTTGTTGTCCTCGTCAACTTTGTTAACTCGTCTACCTTGTTGACCGCATCAACCTTGTTGGCCTTGTCGACCTCTCGTCAACCTTGCTGCCCTGACCTCGTCAACCTCGCCGCGCCCTTGTTGACTTCTCGTTGACCTCGTCGCCTTCGCCTCCTCGTCGACCTTGTTGACCTCTCGTTGACCTCGTCAATCTCGTCGACCCTGCTGTTCCCGTTGACCTTGTCATCCTCGTCACTTTGTCACCTATATTTCCAGTACCCTTCCATTCCGCTTTTCACCTTGCTACTGTTTAATTATCTGTGGTATGCCTGGCCAGTATACTACTCATACTTCTACATTAGCATACTATTATACCCTTAAGAGTCCTTCTCTATCACGTCCCTCTATCGCGTCCCTCTTCTCTGTCGCGTCCCTCTCCTCTATCGCTTCTCTCTATCGCGTCCCTCTTCTCTGTCGCGTCCCTTTCCTCTATCGCTTCTCTCTATCGCGTCCCTCTCTATCTCGTCTCTCTTCTCCGTCGAGTTCTCTCTGCCGCGTTCTCCTTGTCGCCCCCTCTGTCGCTTCACTATAGAATTGACATTCCAATCACCGGTTGACGGCAAGGTGTCAATACACTTCTTTGATCCCTAGCAGCTGTTAGGAGAGTCCACGAGCGGACTTCTCACGAGCGAGCTATGGTCCTCTCAGTTGCGAAGGGTTGAGGTATTGTGGTTGCGGTTTGAATGACTGTTAGGGAACTTCACGAGCGAACTTCCCTTATAGTTATGAAGACCCGGACCAATGTACTGGGGGAGAGTCCACGAGCGGGCTTCTCACGAGCGAGCAAGTCCCTTTGGTATGGCGGTTAGCCATGAGTTAAGTGTTGCGACGTAATACTTGCCACACCTAAGGTTGAAATGTTTCTTCTACCTCTATCTCACACAAGCGTGTTAGCCCATCAATCTACCTGCCACTACAGCCTGTAACTGACTCTTAAGCACCTCGTTATATGTGGCCAATATAATGTGTCTGCTTTAGTGTTGGAATCCTACTGTTAATATCACCCCAGTGCCCCAGTTTGTTGCCCCAGCCTGTCACCCCTATTCCGTTGTGCTCAGCCTGACACCTTAACTTGCTATCTATATCCTACCGTCCTGGACTATTACCTAGTCCACTACCCATTCTAGCGTTCTCAACCTATTACCTTTATTTTTGCAATCCTCATCACGGTACCCGTGCCATGCGTCGGTCACCCTGACTACCATACTGCCACGTTTGCCTCATTCATTATTGTGTACCCTATTGTTACCTGAATCATGCTGAAGTCATCACCAACATTGTTGCCGCCATCACTACGCTTGCCTGACTATCACGCTTTCTTTATCATTATGCTCCCCATTCTATTGCCCCAGCTTGTTAACTCCGCTTGCTATCGTCATCACAATATGTGTCCCTTGCTATAGCAGCTACCATGATGCTGCTGTCATTATGCCACTGCAGCTATGTCACTGTCATCACTATGTTGCTGCCACTATACCAGTGTATTGCTACGTTTCTCTCGTCATCGCCACATTGTATTCTTTGCTACCGCATCTTTCTCATCGCTATGCCTCTTTTGTCACTGGCCTATCGTATCTCTCATCTGTTGTAAGGGTTTTTTCCTTGAGATTGTGGTTTTCCACTTCCCACGAAGGGAGTGGTTTTACATAACGAAGGTTTTTTCAACCCCCACACTGTCTCGACTCTATTGTTGTTTCAGTGCCAGCTATCCTAGCGGGACAGATTGACACTATCGCGAACATTGCTGCCGCCGCCATTACGTCGCCATCATACTGTGGTGACTCCCTCGACATCGCACTCCTCTCGTTGTTGCGCCTCTCTCATCGCGCTTCCCTTATTGCTACGCCTCTCTCGACGTCATCACGTTGCGCTTCTCTCGTCGCGCCTCCCTTATTATTGATGCGCCTCCCTCGTCGTCGTGTTTCCCTCGACGTCGCACTTCTCTCGTCGGCGTCGCGCTTTCCTCATTGTCGCATTGCACACCCGATACATTTACAATTAAAAAATCGCTACCACTCCCCGTTGTAGCTTCCCGACGCATATATTCTTGTCGCAACTTCCGATTTTGCGCATTCTCGTCGCGCTTTCTTACCGAGCCTCCTTAAGTCTTCCTTCTTCAGAAGCAAGCCTTAGGGGAAGAGGAACATAGTGGAGGATTTCTTTTGTGGAGGACAAATCCCCCTTTCATTATCAGCCATTTTCTCTCATCAGCCATCCTCTCCCATCAGCAGCCTTTATCATCTCTCATCAAGTTAAGGCAGCCAGTCTGCTCATTTTCTTTCGTGCTTTACGTTCATCTCAGCTTCCACTCAGTTGATTCACAGTCTCTCATAACCAGTCAGTTTTAGAACAAGGTGTCAGCAAACAAACACTCAGTCAATCATACACAAGCATACATTCAAGAAGTCTCTAGCCACTCCCTCTCTCAAGCTGGTCAAGTCAATCAGTCAGGCCTGAGTGCCAAGTCAGTCAAGCAGTCATTTAGGCCATAGTTGCCAATCAGAGTCAGGCCATAGTTGCCAAGCCATTACAGTCTCCCTGGGTTCTCTCCTTTATCCTTGCCATCTCATGCCAAACCTCACTGTTGCCAGTCTTACCTCAGGCCCCAAGGGTAGTGGGTAGAATCCATGTGGCCCCCATCAAATTGCGAGGTACTGAGGACTAGTTAAATGGCTGATCTCACTGGTGCTGATGGATCTATCTGGGTAATGCCGATTCCCACAAGAGGGTAAGCTCCAGAGGTGAAGGCTCCTTTAGGGTGAAGCATGGTGATAGTGAATTGTTACTTGGTCAAGCTTAATGTGTGCCACACAAGGTGGATAGAACATGCATTAGGGGAGGTCTTGTAGCTGGTTGTTAATGCTGAGGTCCTTCTCTCCTTTTTCCTGGTCCTCTCTTAGCTATTCATTCACTGCTATGCTAGGTCATAGTGGGTTATGTGTTAGGGGAGGAGCAGCCTACCTGAGGGGATCACAGTCATGGGTACTGTGGCAGTAAAGTGAGGTTACCTTCAGTGAAGTACACACTCTTATTACAGAAGACAGACAAGACCATGAAGCCCATCATAGCCTAGTAAGCTTGGGGACCAAGCTTGGGGAAGAGGAACATATGTCATACGGACAGTATATTCACCCATCTCGCACTGTCACATACACTGTGCTTTACCTATACACACATACACATTTACACTCATTCATATATCTAGCCACACAGTCCACTCACACATACACAGTCCACTCACACATACACAGTCCACTCACTTATACACAGTTCACTCACACTGTCATGCACACTGTGACTCACCTATATACACTTATCATACATACACAGTCATGTACCTATGTACACAGTTCACTCACACTGTCGCACACTGTCCTTCACACTGTGCATCACTCATAAAGATGTGCACAGCTAGAAATGCCTTAGCAGGAATCCATACAAGTCTCGGCGAGCCTAACCATTTCGGCTCTAGTGTATTTAGCTTGGCCTCTTAAGAATGTCTGAGCTCCCTTAAGTGGGGAAGGGAAACTTCTTCCTGTTCAGCACATTCTTGTGGCCCATACAACTTCATAACATGTGGAATACACTATTCTTCCCTCACACATTCTGGCTTCATTTCCCATGCACCACCCCATAGTGTATTGAGCTACAGCTCCAAGCCCCAGTAGACACTGGCCCTTGTTACAACATTTCCCCGCACTTCAAATCCATCAAAATACCACCCTCAATGCAGTCAATTCATCATTGCAAAGGCATTTCCATTGCCGTACCGGCCAACTAACAACCTAACTGACATCAAACGCGGTATCAACTAACCTACCCGCCGCCGAGATGTCTTGTCAAGCAAGTTGGTGGGGAGAGGTGTATTACGATACATCAATCCCAGACTACAATCCCCCAAGCTACCATTCTGATACTTCCAAAACCTCGCTTGACACACCCGCTCGAATGTCTGGTCAAGCAAGTTGGTGGGGAGAGGTGTATTACGATACATCAATCCCAGACTACAATCCTCCAAGCTACCACACAACCGCTCGAAACCACTCTGTAAGCGGACAGGAGGAGATACTGGCCATACGTCGCCGGCTTCAGAATATCAGGAATGACATACGCGAGAACCGGCAAAAGTACAGGGCCAACATTCCCATCAAGATCAATACCCCCATCTGGAAGCCAAAGCTGGCAGGGCACACGGTTGACACCGACAAGATCAATACCCCCATCTGGAAGCCAAAGCTGGCAAGGCACCACAATCTTTCTCCCACGATTGACAACAACGTGATTGATGGCAATGCTGTCCCTATTGTGAAGCCAAAGCCGGCCGACACTACACCAACACCTCCTATTGACAAACCTAAAATTGAGGAATCCATCATACAAGTTGTTGCCCAGATCCAAACCATCAACGAACCTGCTATGAAGCCCGCCGCGACACCGTCGGTGCCCATTAACAAGCCCGAAGAACTCATCATGAATACACCTTTGCCGCCAGTTGTTGCCCAGATTCAAACCGCCAACGAACTCGCCGTGAAGACAGCACTGGCTGTAACCCCCCAAACCACTACCTCTGTCACCGGAAACCAGGCAAAACCGCTAACAAGTGCGCGTAACCTTGTCACCACCATTGCTTCTGTCTTAATCGCGAAATTGACCCAGAACGGCAAGCATTACACTGATACCTCATCTCGATGCAATATCCAGAACGTACCCGGCAACATCGCCGGCACCCCTAAACACACTATCTCGGAATGGCTATCTCGACCTCCCCCTCAACCGCCCCCCTCGTCGTCGCCAACTTTTGAACCGGAATTTTACTTACACCGTACTCAATGCGACTGCGAAGTGGAAATTTTTCACCATACTCAATGCGGCCGCCAAACAACACCTCATCTGCCCGTAATTGAACCCCTAAAAGTACTCTGATTCCCGTCCCCTAACCACGCTCCTATGCGTCGCCAAACAACACATCAATTAACTCGACATCAACTAATCAATTTTTCGGGATTCATGTATAGTTATTTGCTATTCGCTTCAAAGCGACATGTATTTTGGAATGACTGAGGACAGTCATTTGGACGAAGGGGATCATGTGGATGTCGCCTACCTCATGTATTTAGTACATCATCATCATACCCGTCACCATGCGTCATCACACCCATACATCATGTAGCAGGTACGTGGCACCGTACGTTTGTTGATCTATGTATTCCCTCGCCTGAGATATCTCTTCTAGCTTCTCTCCTCTTAGTTATTCAATTCAACGTACAAGCTTCAGATCAGATCCATCAGTCTCCCATCGTGAGACTACTGGGTCCGTAGAAGCGGTACGTAAACGCACATCCATCCATCCATGCTTGCCAACATAACATAACATCACATCACATAACATCACATAACATAACATAACATAACATAACATAACATACCTAGTTTAGATACTGACCACATTCACTTATTTCCATTTATTTCGTTTCCATTTGCTTCGTTTCCATTTATTTCGTTTCCATTTATTTTATTTATTTATTTATTTTTTCTTTTCTTTCTTTTGTTCAAGTATTTCCATTTATCTTCCATCTATCTTCCATCTCCCATCTTCCATCTTCCATCCCTTTCAACGTCAGGAATATACGCACGCCTCACAATCCCAAATCATTCTATAAATGCATCCATGATTTGCCGGCATGCCTACCTAAGGTACCAACCAGTCCGCGGGATCCGGTAAACTAGGTAGGTAGGTTACCTATAACCGCCCCCCCGATCTGATAGAATCGGACCTGACTCCCGTGACACTGACCCCATCCGATTTGCGATTTGCGATTTGCGGATGAAGAAGAAGAAGATCATACATAGAACTAGAGATAATAACCTACTAGCCAGATGAATGCAGTTCGGTTCAGTCCAGTTCAGTCCAGTTCAGCACATACTTTTATCCATCGCATCCTTTCTATTCTCTCTCTCTCCCAAACTCCCCCCCCCCCTCACCCCAGGCCCAAAAACACCCACGAGCAGACCTTTTAAGACCCTTAATTAAATTCTCATCTCATCTCATCTCATCTCATCTAATCTCATGTCCAAGGATCCTGATCCTGTCCCCCTCCGCCGCATATTCCGTTTCACCACCGCCGCACCCGAACTCGCAGTCACGAAATCCGCAAGTCGGAACCCCTTCTTCGTCTGATCGCTTCGCTCGCTCTCACCCGTGCTAGTAGAAGCCGGTTTAGAGGTCCCCATGATCCTCTCGAGCACGACCTGTCTCTGCCTCCTCGCTTCCGGATTATCATACTCCAGCTGCGTAGACGGCAGCCCGGATTCCTCCGCCCCCAGATTCCCATCCCCCACTTCCTCCTCGAGGAGCTTTTCAAACTCCGACCCGCCGCCCGATGCCGATATCGTAGATCCGGCTTGTTTCGTTTTTGCCGTCGTAGTATCCCACGTAGGCGCCGCTGATTCAGCACTCATGCTAGATGCCGCAGACACATTACTCGCCGCACGACCTAATACCTGCCGTTTCCGACGTGTTGGTCTAGGGGGTGCTGAGGGCAGGCCTTCGAGACTGTCATTATTGCTATTATTATTATTATCTTCTCGTGGTGGTGGCGATGTCATCTCATCATTCGCCATGAGAGAATTTAATCGTTTTGATAACTCGCGACGCTCGAGGTCCTTGGCCTGTTGCGCTAAGCGCTTTCGTTCAGCTTCTTCTGCATCTGCGTCTGCGTCTGCGTCTGCGTCTGCGTCTGTATCGGCGCAACCAGACGGCTCTTTACTGTAAGTTCGCGGAGTAGGCGTATCTGATTCTTCTCCTGCTTCCGAGTCACCTACCTCCGCTTCGCGTTGGTGGCATGTGTCTTCGCTTGGTGGTTGTATTTGTTGTTGTTTGGGGGATGATGTCGACTTGTTTAAATCATTCACCGTCGTCTCTGAAAGTGGTCCTGATGCAAAAGCACCATCGAAGCCTGGTCTATGAGCTGATGCCGTTTCCCGTGGTGTCTTACGTGTGCTCGAGGTGTGAGAGGTATTAGACGGCTCATGATTTACATCAGGATTATCGCCATCAAACGCAGTCATATCCACACCAGCCTTTGCAGGCGGCGCCGGATTCCGGCGGCTTGGCTTGTCGACAGGCGGTTTTGTAATTGCAGGTTCTTCTGGTCGTATTGGCTGATTGACCGTTTCTTTTCCTTTCTTCTTGTCCTCCTCCCTACGCTTCAGGTCGGCACGGATAGAATCCGCACTACGGGCCAGTTCTTGGAACTGGAAGGGTTCCCATGACATAGAGCTCCCCTTTGTGATACATTGCCACAGCCATTCAACATTGATGACTGGTATATTGTGGTAAACGGCCAGGTCGCGCTTCTGCTCTCTTAACGAACGGAGGTCCGGGCAGAGAAGTAAGGTGACCTGTCTATTTAGTTTCTCGGAATACGTAGCTCCTAATTGAGTCACTGTCTTTTCAACTTGATTCAATTGTTCGTTGACGAAACCAGCTGTGCATATCGTCAGTTTCCGGAATGCCTCAATTGGAAACCGTGGGAAAGGCCGGCCTAAGACGTGATCTGTTGGGGAGAAAAGTGTCTTATTATGGATACAGCGCTCGATGAAGAACTCTGTGACAACGTGGACGTTGTCTGGGGGTTCTGGATAACTATTAGGTGGTGATGCCTGCGGCACCAGTAGATATCGTTGGCTTAACGGTTCACTACCGCCTAATGACACACCGTCCACTAAAGACGAGGAGAGTTGACCACCATGGGATGTAAGAAAGTTTAGGAGGACCTGCTTTTTCGGCTCTAGGAATCCGTAGACATAGAACCGGCAGTTCGTGAATACACCTTTATCAGCAGCAGGCCAGGTAATATTGCCCGACTGTGGCGCTATAGATGGTATTGCGGGTTGCGCTTTAGGTCGGGAGTTCTCGATATCGGATGAGACCGAGTTGGCGAGAACTGGAGTGGCAGGGGTGCTAGATCTGTCGGGTCGCGAGGGTTCGCCGGCAGACTGGTTCAGTATGTCACCCCATATATCGTTGTTTTGGCTGTTCATTCTCATGCTCGCGCTCTTTCTCAGCTTTCTCCTTCCCGCCTCAGAAAGGGCGGCTGACCCTTCCCGCGTTCGTTTGCCCAGAATGATCTGTCGAGTATCCCTCCGTGACCAGGCGTCTTTGCCTATCTCTTCTGGCGGGAGGGTCGGGTCGTAGCATGCTTCGTTAAGGATCATGCCGCGTTCGACACTGTCGTGTAGCCATTCGATAGTAACGCAGCGGACGTCCCACCTGCGGGCGGCGGCGTACTTCTTGCCCTCGGGCTTGGCGACAATGAGGTGGGTAACGCGCCTGGAGAGGTCGGCGACGTATATGCCGCCGTTGGAGTTAACCTTGTGTTCGATCATAGCGCGCACATTGTCTAAGAGGGCGGTCAGCACTACAAGATCGAAGACCGAACCGTGGGGAGACGAACTATCTTCAAACCCGGTCAGACAGCATACCAATCTCGGTCGCTCGTGCTCGTGCTCGTGCTCGGACGATAGAGGGCTATTGGGGATGTGGCCGGCCGACTCAAAGGTTCGAAGTTTCCATTGTTCCTCGAGCGCAGCAAAGTCCATCTCTTGGTCCTCGACCCAGAGTCGCCGGACAGCCTCGATCCAGCCAGCAGCCATTGGCTTTATATCGGGTCTTTCCTTGGCGACATGACGGTACTTGGGTGTGTTGTAATCGCCAACAATGAGATGGGTGACATCGAGGGTGAGATCGTACTTGTGGACGCCGCCCATATCAGAAATGCGCTGGGCTATTTCGCTCTATATCCACGGTAAATATGTTCGCGTCAGTAAATTGATCATCCAAAGCATCCAAATCATCGAGATGTATGTAGTAAAGGCAGTATTCATTACACGCTGATCGGCTTCTATGTTGGTGCAGCACAGCACGACGCCGCGAAACGGCCGGGATGGGTCAAAAGCGCCAACGACATCGCCGGAAGTGGGCGGCACCTCCATGGCCAATTGAAGTATGCCGGGCAAGTTTTCAAAGCATGTCAGATAGGAGTAAGGCGACAATTCGCAGGGCAATTGTCGAGGACCTTTTTGTTATGAACGATGCACGCGATGGCTTTACATGGAAAAAGAGAAGAATCCCTATCTAGGTTAAAGACGAAAGATCAACCGCGTTGAAAGAAAGAGCGGGGCCGCGGCCATGAATCAGGGGTCGCGTGTTTAGGTGACGTAGCGAGTCACAACTCACAAGCAATGCAGAATTATGCAACAAATCAAGTTTTGCTTTCATTACCTAGGTAGGTACACGATTTCCGTTAGTCAGATAGATATCGCATTATATTGTAGTATGCATTTAACAAATGTTATTAGCCTAATGGGTCTCCTCGGCCAATGGAATCGCGCGAGCCGGTCCAGTCTTGTTGACCTGCGTTCAAGATGAAGACAAATGTCATTTGGATCCGTTTTGAGATCGTCGACTCTCTCTGATATGGCAGCATGACAGGTCAATTGAGAACACCGTCTCATATATGAACATGTCGCCCTGCCTCGGGAGAATCAGGGACCCGCGAGGCCAGGTCGGCTCGAGATGAACCGCCTCGGTCTTTTTCTAGACCGATAATGTTGGAATGAGCCTCTCAATGAGATGATATTCGTCGCTGAGTCGAGCACCGATATACGAACTGTGCTTTTGTACGCTTCAAGCATTATCAAATGATTTCTGAAGGGACAGGTGATGCCTTTATAATAATGGGGGTGACGCTTCAGTCAACAGAGATGTAAGCGAGGATTGATATCACGGAGAGACGTTGCCCAGTAAGTCATCAATCATCCCATTTCATATAAAACTTGAGTGCATTTTTTTTGGTTCCCTAAAAATCTAACAAAGCCCCCCAAAAGAAAGAAAAAACAGAACTGAAGTGAAATAGTAAAAAAAAAAAAAAAAAAAAAAAAAAGTTATATAACTTTCCGTTCAGCTCTAATAAGTGACTTCAACCAGTCAGAAAGACAGGCCCCCTAGGGCATTTGAATCTCTTGCCCATCTCAATGATGGGACTTGGCATGAAACCCATTCCCATTACTGTGCGCCCTCCCATTCGCAACCTTGCCGTTGGAAACAGGAATACCCTTGTTATCAGGAACAGGAGACGAAAGGTCGACCTCGTCCCCATACAGCCACTGTCTCATCTTCTCATACATATCCAACCATAGCGAGTTAGCAGCCCCCTTCTCCGGCCCTTGCAGCGTCGGCAAGAACTCGTCAACATCGTGGCCGAGCATGCGCTGTGCGGCGCCAAGGTACCGATACCCCTCAGGGCACATCCGCAGCACGTCCGACGAGAACGTCGGCGCCGTCTTGCCGTCGACGGGGACGATTTTATCCTTGTCGTATATGAGCTTGACGTAGCGGACCTTCCACTCCCGGCTCTGGCCGGGGTATTGAGCCGGCTCCTCGAGGCAGAAGAAGTGGAAGCGGCAGTCACAGTCGACGTCGAAGACGACGGGCTCGACGCCGCGGGCCTGGTCGCCGGGAATCTCGAAGCGTTGCGTGATGGTCGCCTTCATCTTGCCCACGGCGCGGCGTGTCTGCGGGTTGAGGTCGACGAGAGTGCCGCACTCACGATGCATGATGAAGTCACCGCGGGCTTTGCCTTCTTTTGAGACCTGGATGAAGCTGTCGATGGATTGGCGTTTGCTCCAGGCTAGTTTATTTACAAGTGATGTCAGTGCTGGGCTTTTCTTTTTTTTCTTTTTTTTTCTATTTTTTTTTAACTTTTGGAGAAGAAGAAATGCGAGGGGAAAAGGGGTCTCAGACTCACTTGTCCAGACAAAGGCATCCTGGCAGAAGAGTGAGCGGAAATTCTTCCATTCTGATGCGTCTCTATAGACAGGCCATCCCTTGCATAGCTCTGAAATAGCAAGGCGGTCAAGGAGGTCGGACGTATGGCCGTTGACGTGAGAATACACGTCCATTTGGGGATCGAAGGGGGAAGTCATATTGTATTCGTTCAAGCTTTTTTTTTTGCTTTGTTTTGTTTTGTTTTGTTTTGTTTTGGAGTTTTAGATTTGAGACTTTCAGAACATGGGTTAAATGCAGTTCGAAAGAAAGAATATATAGAGAACTAGAGAGACAGATAAAAAGGCTATCTCGTCCAGAAGAGAGAGAGAGAGTGAGACTCGAGCGAATAACTGACAGGAGTGACGAGATTAAGGACTGACTGTACAAGACATACTTCCCTTTTTATTCACCCATCCATCTATCCATCCAGAGACTCATCACCTCGGCCGAAGGAAACAACCCTTACATTTTAAAAAAGAATCTCCACGCGGCGTCGCAATGTTTTACGACGCCACTTTTTGCTGCCGTTTGCCTACGCAATGCTCTCATCACTAGCCAGGTTCTCGTCCCATTACATTACATTACATTATCTATCTCTAGTCAGTCGAGTCGAGTTGTCTGCGTACCGAGCTCTGTTGATTGACCGACCCCTCGCAATGTTTTGCTCTCTGATTCTCTTCTCACCGCTCCTACCCGCGAGTGTGATAAGAAATCTATGTTCTTTTCTTTTCTTTCTTTTCCCCTTTTTTTCCTTTTTCTTTTCTCAAGTTCCCTCTTGTTCTTTTTGCCCTCGATCGAATCTCGATCAAACGCAAACAAACGCAACAAAGCCCCACACGGGGAGAAGCAAGTATGCGCACCGGCCCGTTCAAGAAAAAAATCAGTCCATAACACAGACTTGGGGCCTTGGGGCCTTGGGGACTTGGGGACTTGGGACTCTGGCAACTTTGCCTGTTCCAGCGAGAGCACAGAAAAAAAAAGTAAAGGAGGGTAGGAAAGCAAAAAAAGGTTTCAGATATTTCTTTTTCCCTTCTGCTGGCTGTCAATTGAAGAAGATACGAGACATGTTTGAGGCTGAACGGTTTGACGTGGACACACCAGGAAAAAACTAACTCGCCTCGATCTCTCTCTCTATAGCAATAGCAATAGCAATAGCAATGGCAATGGACGAGGTCGTTATTGATACGCCACGTTGGTCTCGACCACCCAGATAACATACATGATGCAGCCAAATTATCCCGGCGGGAGCTTGCATGGGCTTTTGAAATCAAGATTTCGGCTTGAATCTACCCCTTTTTTCTTTCTCCATTTTCCCTTCCCTCCTTACTCACGTAAGAGCTCCCCCCGTCGGGGACGGACGGGCCGTTTTAATTTTTTTTTTTTTTTTTTTTTTTATCTTCTTCTTTCTTCCTGTTTCGATCTCAGAGGTTTTCCTTGCGGGCGTGTTCTGGATTTCGTTTTTTTGTTTTTGGACCATCCATGCTCCCCGGCAACCGCCTGGACCCGGCCGTTCCGTCGTTCTCGTTCGCGTATTATGTGGAACGGGCGCGGGATCACACTGACGCAACGGGGGGGCTGGTTGAGGTTTTCCCGCTACTGCGAGATGGCGTTGCGAGCGCACCGTCGATCGTTTCGCTGGCTGACTGGCTGGCTGACTGACTGACTGGCATGACTGCTGGCGCGTCCATGGTTTCTCGCACTTCCGGACCAAGAGATAAGTAAGGCAGGTAATCAGCTTCCAGAAACGTCAAAGGCCTGGAGACATACCATACGAGACAAAGATTCCCCGTGTGATGGTGGCATATCATCTCACAACCATAATTTAGACAATGGCGCAACAGTTTCAGGAGCCCGTCGATGGGATGATCATTGGTTCGATGGGCCCCTCCCGGTAGTATGTAGATGGGCAAGCTGTGTCGATATTTGTTCTTCTTACCCGTTGGAGTGTCCCGTTCCACCTTTCCCATTGGGTCCGTCGTGACTCGTGGGACTCATCCAGCTTCTGAGAGTATCAATCAGGCTTGCATGGCGAGCAGGCAGCAGGCAGCAGACAGGTAGAAAGTAGAAGCGGCTTGAGACAAATCGAACGAGTTCACTCGACAACAGCATAGCCGTCGGCTACAGCGGCTGCGGCGTCCCTATCTACGTATTTCATCTCTTCATCTCTTTATTTCGGATTGATGATGACATCTCTGATACCCGGCATTCTCATTCCGCAGGATACTGCAAATTTCTCAGGTAGCCGCTCTTGTGCCAAGATCTCGATGGGAAACAGACCTCTCTCGACGAATGAAGCACAAATCCGAGGAAATCCGTCGTGCGAGCTCGAACGAGCATCTTGCTTCGGTGACACGGATCATGTCATCCTTCCCCGTGTCATAACTGTCATGCTGACCAACGTTACGTCGATGGAGGGACTTGTACCGGTGCTTGTGTCAATGTCAATGTCAATGTCACTGTTACGGTTACGGCTACGGTTACGGCTACAGTTACGGTTACGGTTACGGTTTGGAGTCTAGATGGTCCGACCCCCTTTTTCGAGGGAAACGGGAAATGGGAAACGGGAAGGAGAAACGGGAAGGAGAAACGGGAAGGAGAAACGGGAAGGAGAAACGGGAAGAGGAAACGGGAAACTCATCATCAGGACGCGTCACTTTCACAAGACAAGAACCTGAGTGTGTATCTTATAGACTAGGTAGACACAGCATCGCATCGCATCGCATCTCACCACTATACCATACCATTATAATAATGACAAGGACTAACTACCTAGACGCGTTACATTCACTAACGACAATTTCAATCAAGTGTCAGGACACACAAAACCGACTTGGAACGTCTTTTATCACACTTCGGACTCATCACTAATCATCATTTCCCAAGCCAGGAGACCAAGCCAGGAGACCAAGCCCATTGATTGATTGCTAAATACGAAATCAACTCAGTCATACCAAAGAACAAGATCTGTAATATGTCATTCTCTGTCTTTCTCCAGAGATAACGAATTATTCAAATGGGCTGGACTGACACAAAACGCAAGCCAAAAAAACCTACATACGTCTGCAGCTTCACCTATACATTTTTTGTTTCACCAAGGAAAAAGCAACAATAACGACAAAGACAAGACAAAACGTCAGCTAACTAACAGGCCCGGCATATCGAATATGAAGGTACGCTTGAAGAAGAAAAGTTTCATACACCTCAAAGCCAACGTATGAAGTACCAGAAAAGAAACGCCATGCATACCTACCTATACCTACTTATACACCTATACATCTTACACCTTTTCCTCTTAACCCGCCCCCGAAAAAGAGCCGCAGAAACGAAATCAACTCACCCTTGAGCGCCACGCGTACCGCCATAAGCCAATCTCACTCACTCATCAGAGAGTCATCACCAACAAAAACACCTCGCCAAAGCCAAAAGAAAAAAAAGAGCAAGAAAACGGGTTCATTTCCGCAAACATACAAACCAAAAACCAAAAACCAACAAAAAAAAAAAACCACCGCATGCCTTTTTATCACGGAACGGGCCCGACAATACGGTCGGCTCTAGAACCAATAAATAAATAAATAAATCGCTGAACCCGTAAGTCCCAACCGAACAGAGGCAAACCAACCAAAAAAAAAAAAAAAAAAAAAGACTATTCCTCATCTAAATCTAAATCTACGTACAACAAAAACCCTCCCTCATCACATACACACACACGAGCTCCGACTCCATCACCAACCATTGAAATCCAGCCCGCCATAAAAAGTTTGCAAACGAGGAAAACCGAGCTATAAGTTCATCCAAGGTGAGTGAGTGAGCGAGGAGTCACACCTCACCTCACCTAACCTCACCTCCCCACCCCCCACCGGGCGCTCGCCAAACCCCAAAATCCCAAACCTCAATACATAAGATAAGCCGCCACTCGCCACGCCAAGTACAATA
This sequence comes from Xylariaceae sp. X187, assembly GCA_028637585.1. Lineage (NCBI taxonomy): Eukaryota > Fungi > Ascomycota > Sordariomycetes > Xylariales > Xylariaceae > Xylariaceae sp. X187. Next base: position 1,553,939 of record JAJIZN010000010.1, on the reverse strand, counting down.
ATACACTATCTATCTACATCATACTCCTACCTACCACCTAGGTTAGGTACACTTAACACTCACACTTAACACTTAACACTTAACACTTACACTTACACTTACACTACACTACGCAAGCCATGAAAGCTCAAACCCCCTCATACGCCCTCATACGCCAATCTCGTCATTGTTCACGTCTACATTTTCATTCCATCAAACTCGTCCCTTCTTTGCCTTCTTCCTTCCTTTCCGTACACTTCTAGGTTAGAGTGATCTTAGGCATACGGCTTCAACCTTGAAATGACTGTATAGAAGACCTCAAGGACGTGTAGGCATTCAGAGTAAACAGACACATTGGGTGAATCGGTACCTAGGCAGGCAGGTAGGCCAGGTAGGCAAATGCACACACACACACATATATACGTAGTTAGTCCTCAACGAAGATCTTCATGATCATGATCAAATAAACTCAATATCTCCATTAGCAAATATGCTACTTTAACCCTTCTCCGATTAGCCCTGGTCCGGTCAGTCGCCGCCGAGCTTTTTTTCATCGGGAAAAAGGGCAAACCCGGCCCGTATGCATACCTACACACGAGATACAAAAAAAGAGACGGCAAAGCAGAACAGAACATAGTACGCCCGATATTCGTCTAACCTCGAACAGCACCGCCGAGCACGCCTCCCGTAAATTGCGTGCCACCGGCCTGTCTCTGTCCCGTTCCACCCGTTCTCGCTCCACCCCGACCCGTCTTCTGCCCACCGCCCCGACCGCCACGCTGGTTCTGACCGCCTCTCCGGTCGAACGCGTTGGCTGTGCCTTGAGTCCGCTGTTCCAGTGTCCGCTCGTTCGTCTCGATAAGCGCCGCGGCCTTGTCTGATAATGTAAGAGCCAGACTCTGCAGGCGGGAGAGCTCGACTCCTTTTCGGAAGATGACAGTTGATGTGACTTGGTCAAGAGCGGCCGCTAGATCTTCATGGCTGATCATCTTGCTCACGAGAGAGGCAACCTTGCGGTCTTCCAGTTCGAACATGGATGATAAGGTGGACACAGCAAGGGTGTCGTAGAAAGGTGCGTACGTAAAGAGATATGTTCGAAGGCCTTCCTCTTGAATCTGTTTGGAAAGCATAACCTTGATCTCTTCTGTGTTCGGCATGAGATCCCAAATCTTGATGCTATGGATAAAGTTGATCGCCTTCTTCCACTCGCCGGCGGCCAGAGCGCGGGATGCCTGCATAACATGATCGCGAGTGTTTTCGGGAGGGCCAGTGAAGATTTGCCGCTCGTGGTACTCGAGCATACGACGATACGTCTTGCTGATGACGCGCTTCTTGATGTCTGGGGAAGAGCCCGTCTGAGCCAATAGGGGGATTTCGAGAAGCATGCTGCATGTTAGGTAGACACACTCAAGAAGCTCCAGGTTAATGTGCATGTGGAAGGGAAGTTGTCTTTGTTTCTCAAGACGTTCTTGCTCTGGCGAGATTTGGGCATAGCGCTGAATCACAACGCCCTGGGCCAACAATTCCTTTTGTCGTCCACTACCGCAAATCTCTTGAAGAGTGTTTTGAGCGTCGTAAACAAGCCCTTTGCGGAATGCACAGAGCCCAACCTGTACGAGAGTACGGTTGTATAGAATTTGGGTCTGCACATCAAAGCTGTTGATTGTTTCTTGCAAGTGGGACATGAGCATCATATCCCGAGCCTTGTAATACTCGTCATGTAGCGCAAGGAAGTAGATCTGGCAAAGCATGGCACGAGCGCGAATGATGCCCTCGCTGTTGGTGAAGAGGTAGTTGCAAAGGACGTTGAGGAGTTGTGTGGCATCAGAGATTGACCCTTTAGGCGTGATCACGGACGTAACGTCAGCCGGCACCGGTTTCCAGGCATTCTCCTCAAGGATCTTTACCACTTGTGCAGGCTTGAAGTAGACATGCTCTAACCGGCGCATGACAATTCGGTTGAGGCTGTCCTGGGGAATTTGTAACGAAGAGTCCTTGCCAAGAGTCTCGTAGTAGAGCAAACCACGGAAAATGACATTATACAAAGCACCTTCGTCGGTCAGGCGCTCAATGTACTCCGAAGTATGAGGGTCGATGTTTTGTAGCGAGCGAGTCAGCTCGTCGTCCAAGCGCTCGACGTATGATACCATGCTACCGGGAACTCTGATGTATTTTTCTCCGGGCTGTAACGTGGGAGGCTTCTCATCATCGTCCCACTCTTCGGCGTTCTCCAGGACAACATGGTCTCGGTTCTTCTCAAGCACCTCAAACAAAGTGGATAGTTCCTTCTCAGCAGCCTTCCACTGTTCAAGAGGCATAGAATTTGATGTACCAGTTCCAAGGTCGAATCTAGCCGACACGAGGGTTAGCAAAACACGAATAGTCTGGTAAGGCGTGTTCGCAACGGCATGGAGCTTCTCCATGATGCGAATCTGTTCAAGCCTGTCGGTATTCTTTTTGCCACGAGACTCGAGAATGGTGCGCAAATGCTTGAAGATACTTTCGGGTGTAAATTGAAGAGTACGACCGCCTTTGATGACGGTCTCGAAGCCATCGTCATCCTGCTGCTCAACCTGCGCAGTGTAGGCCTCGGCCTTGGTCTTCTTCGGCTTGGGGGCCGGAGCTTCCTCTTCTTCCTCGTCAGATTCGAGGAAGTCAAGCGGCGACTCTCGGTATCGATCGACGTCTGCTTGGTGGTCTTGCTTGAGCTTCTTGATCTTCTGCTTGACGGCATTGAGACCGCGAGCGCTGGTGGCGTTCATCTTTTTCGGGGTAACCTTCTGCTTTGAGAGGGTTTCATTCATAGCATCTTCGAGTTCGACAATGGCCTTGATGTAGAGCTTAGGGGCTTGGCCCGCCTCAGTCATCTTGACAGCCTGACGGTTGAGTTTATCGAACTCTGCAAAATATGTTAGTTGGCCATGTCATCAATTCGCGTGCTATAGGCGTATTGTATATGGGCTTAGGTGGTCGCATACCATTGGAAACAGCACCCCAGTCGTTGATCTTCTGCTTCTTCTCGATGGTGTCGATGATCGCTTCGAGCTCGGCGAAACGCTTGTCTTTTGCACTCTTTACGGTCTTTGGTTGGTCCTCATCGCTATCCTCGCTCTCGGAAGAATCGCCACGCAAGAAACGTGAGGCACCGGTTTTCTTGGCGCCCTCGTCGCCGCTCTCGTCGGAGTCGTCTTCATCTTCAGAGTCCTCATCAGAGTCCTCCTCTTCAGATTCTTCTACGTCCTTCTCCTCTTCCTCCTCGGCCTCAGAGTAGAGCTCCTCCTCGTCGGAGCTGCTCTCGCTGGAGCTATCGTCGGCACTACGGAAGAAACGAGACATGTTGACAGCCTTTCGTAGATCGATCGCGAGATTCGGTAATCAGGATGCGGCGGGGCTGAATTTGTCGTCACTAAGTATTAGGGTAGGCGACAATGAAGAAATTAGGCACCACCCAGGCAGAGAAATAGGTGTGGGCGTGGGGGTGGCGACGGAAGAACAACCTCTCAAGTTGGATGAATTGAGGGGCAAATTTGGGTGGATTTGGTGTTTTCGAAAATTCACAGCGAATTTTTACTGGTGATGGTGAACTTGGTGGGGTTTTGCCACTTGTGCCAGTGTCAGATGAGCCGCCCCGGCACCAGCTGCCCCAACAGATGCAACTACCATTTTAAGCGAATTTTGTCTTATATGATACAACACAAGCATATGTATATAAAAAGATATTGCATTTATTGAGTATTTTGTGTGCGGTACCCGTGGGCCGTGACGTGCCTCAACAACGGCAATGACATTGTCAACAGAGCCGCCAATACAACAGGTCTCAAGTAGCAATGCGGTACCGGTAATGATGCCTATGTATCTAGTCTAGACATTGATATTGTGTAGAAGATCATTTTCTCTACTAGGTCCCGATTCTCCATAACCTCTAGGTATACTTCAGTTCTTGATCCAAAAATTACATTCAAAAGCACCCAGAGCCGAATTAACTGGGTAGATCGTCTGACCAACGTAGGGTATTAGTCGTAAAGTCGTAACAGTGATTCCCTTTTCTTTTTTTTTCTTTTTTTCTTGTTTTCAACGAAGAACATCCGCCCATTCCGGCTGATCTTGAGAGCGCCAGGTGCTGATCCCCAAGGGATTGGCCTCAATACTCTTCTTAGCCTGCTCTAGAATCTTTTTACTTTCGTCATTGGTATACAGCACAGTAAAGTCTTGGATTTCTGTGCCAGCTTTCTTCATCACCTCGACTACTTCGCCGAATAAGACTTCCGGCGCTGTGAATTGAAATTAGCAAGCAAGTCTACCTCGAGAGAGCGAGGACTCTGATTGGGCGCATGTACAGTCTGGGTTATTCCGTGCCATTGCCGACATATCGCTCAGCATCCGAGGAATGGTAGTTCGTATATCTCGAGCCTGGAGAGGACAGTCGCAGTTAGCTATCCACTTCGCTTCCAACCGATGGGTACACACACCCTGAGTAGCAGAAGATCCAGATGCTTCAAGGCATGCTGAAGCTGCTCTTCTTCTGGTGCCACCCCATTTTTGGATGATGACGCATCGCGCGGCTTTGCACCCTGGGCGTTTGATGCCATCCTGTGATATCTGACAGGAGTGGTAATACTTTTTGTTTGAAAGATGGAAAGATGGTGTCGTGTGCAGGTAACTAATTACTTCGATTATAAAGTGAGCAACGTGTAGTGTTCAACTCAAGTAGGTACTTCATCACAAATGCCTGACAGACTGCACATTCCATCAGTGAGAGGGAACGGAGCTACCTATCAACCTACCTCCGATGTTCTGATCCTGTTCCCCGTGTGTGCTCTTGCCACTGCTATCTAGTGGTTATGCACTGTGCTGTGAGCATCTGCACATTACATAACACAGTGACTCATCGGTGCTGGGGCCACGTAAGTACATAGCAGGTACATTTCCAGGCATACAACGCCGCAACTTTTGAGTTGACATGCCCCGTACCTCCGGCTTCACGGGGGTATTATAGGACAGTGTGAGGCAATGTTTCACTATGTACTACGTGTGCCGATTGCGTATTGGTCGGCCGCTGCATGGTAGGAGCATCGCGCCCGACTGGATGGTCGAGCAATTCGGTACATAAATCAAACAATACAAACCGAATTCGAATTGCTGTCTGTGGCGTGCGATTCTAGGCACATCTGTTTTATGGGAAAAGTTACCTATCTCTGCTCGGCGCAGCTGTTCGTTCCGCCTTTTGCGTTGATAATTCCCACCGATGCCCTTCACTTCACTTCGACAGGAACAATCGTAGTTGTGTATACCTATCGCTCTCGCAGGGCTAAGTACCTGTAATTCCAGACGCCAGCGCGTTTCGAGCAGTTTCCGTCTCCGCCTATCTAGTCTTTGTAGGGAAGAGGCAAGATTGGGCCTGCCCCGTGTCAGAGCTTGTCAGAGTTTGCCGGCGGTGACGGTACATGAACATTGTTGACAGGGAAAGCACGGTACGCGGTGGTAGGCACGACCCAAGTACCGGTACGTACCGATACGTACCATTGGCCGCAGGCAGGTGCGCGTACCGCCTCGGACGCCACAGTCATTGGCCACATGCCCAGCCACATGCCCCACTGTGCCTCCATTCCTCAAAATCAAGCACACGGTCCACACCCGCCCTTCCAAACCTACCTCCCATTTCCTACCGTACTTACTCCGTGTGTGCTTTGTGGGGACCATTCGAAAAATCCTCCGTCTCGCACGGTCTCTCGTCGCCCATCTGCCTATTACTCCCACTCCGTATCATCGCTCATCACACACGGTTTCAGTACCGTGAGAATCTCAATTTGCACCACTAACAACGTCTGAATAACACGTCCTCCACGGTGTCCGCGTCTTGCTCAACTTGACGATAACGCGATCCCCCGATCCCCCGATAGGGAGAACGAAGAAGAAAACCGACGCCCAGATCTCAACAGCGTCCGCGCAATCAACGCCCAGCCCGAGGCTCGTCCTCGTCCCTTCGTTTCCCCCGGGTTCCTGTCAACACCGCCAAAATTTCACTCCAACAGAGTTCCCACCACCCGGCCGTGGCCGCGGGCGTCGTCGTCCCCAACGGCGCGACGAGTGCGTTGAGTACACCTCGCCAACATCCACCAGCCGTCGTTCCGTCAGCAACCGCTACACCAGTCCATAGCACACCCGCTCCAATGGCGTCGGAGCCTGGCACCCTAGCACCCCCTCCCGAGGGCATCTACAGAAGCTTCGAAGACCTTTTAAACGCCGTGCAGCGCGTCGCCAAGGACCAGGGATACGGTGTGGTGAAGCTCCGCGCCAGCAACTATCGCGATGGCAAACCCACGCGTTACGATTTAGTCTGCGACAGAGGCGGCGTCAAGTACAACAGCACTGCGAAAAAGCGAAACCCCAGTACGCGCAAGGTTGATTGTCCTTGGCGCGCCAAGGCTGTCTGCGAGGTCCAATTGAACAACCAGTGGCGCTTCGCTGTCCAAGATCCGCGACACAACCATGAAGCTCGCGTTCCCGCCGCTCCACCAGGTCAAGAGAACCTACCCATGGCGCAGAGCATTCGCAGTCTGACAAACAAGCTCGACCGAATGAACCACGAGATTACGCAGGGCTTCATGAGTGTCACCCAGCGACTCGAGAGCGTCGAGAAACGGCTGGAGGCCATAGAAGTTCGCATTGGCACAATGGAAGCCCGTATGGCAGGTATGGAGTCGCGCGGCGCTGGAATGGAAGTCGTCCCCATGGACAACATGGAGATGGAGAACTCCATGCTCGGACCACCCGTTCTCTAAGTCTAACAACAACAACACGTTGGCCGATCCACCAAAAACCTTCCTTCACGAACCGAAAACCTTCACGGTATCCCCTCCATGACACTGGCAGCAGCAGCAGCAGCAGCAGCAGCAGCCTGCCATATCTCTTGCATCGACTCCCCGTCTCCCAAGGTTTATGGTGGTATTTCGACGTGCGATTTCATCAGGGACTCAAAACGGCGTACAGGACAAATGTAATTTTTCGGGCTGGGCTATTGTGCGCGACTGTAATTTCTCTCTTAGGCAGGGGTTAGGATTCCGGGACATGCACGACAGAAGGCAAGGGGTATTAGGTATACTTTTACGGTTGCTCGATCCGGGTTGATCAAGGCAGATTCCAAGATTCCAATTGTTGTGCGGGCCATTGCGCCCCCCTTCCAGCTTTTGCGACACCAAAAACTGCCGTTTTACGGTCGACATGGCCCTTGGAGCCATTCAACAGTTTTCTCACGAAGCTTTTACTCGCTCCCCGGTTAATGTCCGTCCATTCCTCTCACCACTCACTTGAGTTAATAGGCATAATTCCCAACACACCCCAGAGAATATTTGCCAGGCAGAAAACAATGGGTATAAATAACTGATAGGAACCCGTATCGAGAAAGCTTCCTCAAAATGCTAATTACACCAAAAACAAACATTTTGCCGTTCTTGTCGTGACTTGGCCGACGTGCTGTATTGATTTTGGTTTCCGTCTTTGTGTGAACCATGTCTCTCCATTCCGGAATGTGCATTACCGAACCGTGGTTACATTCCAATGACAACCCGAATCGAGAGACGCTGGTAAGTAACCATCTAGATAGATGATGCAAGTAGCTAAACGATGAGGACGAGACCCGACTCCGATTCGAGTAGGTACTCGCCTGGCCGATATTTGACCGGACGAGTAACCACTTCGTGTCTTCAGGCAGACCAAGTCAACAAGATAAGGCAACAAATCTGAACCGACCCATCCATCACCACCATACGGAGAGTAATATGCGTGATCACGGCCACAATGCCCGTAAACCCCCATCCCATCCAGATTAGCCAGCAACCCAACTTATAGATCCCAACAATACGATGATATCCCATGCTCTACCTACCGTCAAGCTTCCACGCCAAGGCACAGCTGGAAGATATATTACCACAAGACTTCGCGAAGTGAGGCAATGGATTAGTCTGCGGGGGCTTATTATACCATAATTGAAGCACGAGTTCCCGGACCGACCCCAGATGAGAAGAAAAAAAAAGTAAGTACCTTGGGTGACTCGACGGTCAAGGAAATAACTTCAGGCCTAGCTTTTTTTTTTCTCTTTTTCTTTTTTTTTTTTTTGTTTTACAAGTTATTTTAACGTAGACTACTTTTGGGGATTTGATGATGTGGTATTTATCATGTAACTACCGGCCTGAATACCTAACATACCTCGCCATGTTTACAACGTAGATATTTACCCCAAGAATGCTCTAGTTAGTCTCCAAGTCTACAGACTCTATACCTTCCGCGCCACCCGTCCGCCCGTCCGCCCGTCCGGTCAGCCAACGCAAGACATGTGTAGAACTCCAAGAGATGATTCATCCCCGAAAAATCACCAACACGTCCCCCAAAATAGATGAATCCCCATCTCGGACTCCGATCAAACCATGATAATTCCATACAATGTAGTTGATTCATCTATACATCTTCCGGTCTAGTCTATCTAGTCTACCTAGGTAAGTCGGGTCGGTATACGGGGTGTTTAACGGGATGAGTGACAGTGAGTGAGTGGAGGATCTAGGCGTGTTATTCGAACTCAGCTTGTAACACTACCTGTCGTCTATCTCACCACCACCATTACCACGGTTCTCGTTACCATTGCGCATCACAGCCATCATCAACGCACGCACATAACGCATTACCAGTTATTCTCATCTCATCTCACCTCATCGTATTTCTCACCTCATCCCACTTCCGTCTAACCGCATCTCATCTCACCATATAGATCTTATCCAACCCACAATATTGCTCTCCAAACCTACTCAAAGTACACAAATATTAAAACCCAACCCCCCTCAGACTTTCATTTTCCATTTCACACGTCGCCAAAACCACCATATAGCATAGTATAGGCACATAAAACAAACATTTCCATCCCATGACAACCAACCTAGTCAACACCATCAAACTTTCTCCCAATGTAAACCCCGTACGAATCACGTTTTAAAATCTACCTATGAAAAGACCGAGTAAATGGCAAAAGCGGATAAAAACTTAAAAAAAGCACTTAATATCTATATGTAAAAAAAAAAAAAAAAAGAATTCCCCGGGCATCTTCTTTCGTACGGTATATACATACATACATCCATACATACATACCTACGTAGGTAGTTTACTACCTAGAAACAATCAAGCAAATAAGCAAAGCAAAGAAAGGCAAGGCAAGGCATTGTAGCAAAAAGAAAAACAGGTAAGCATCCCGATCGTTCCCGGTATCATCGGTAGGTAGGTAGCCTGTATATATATATATATATATATATAATAATAATAATAATAATAATAATAATAATAATAATAACCAACCCCCTATCCCATCATATTCAATAAACCATCTCACGATATGCAAACTACACCGCCCCCCCCTTTTCTTTTTTACCAAATATTTTTATCCCAAAAAGGCACCCGTAGAGCAAGAGCAAGAGCAAGAACAAGAACAAGAACAAGAGCAAGAGCAAGAAAAAATGCCATAAATTCGTCTTTCGTCCCCATCTCACATCTAACAGAAGCCTTCCCCCCTTCCTCTCTACCATCTAAACTACCCTACCCCCTCCTAACGCCCAACGCCCCCGACATCTGCAGGTTGAACTGCAACTGCAACTGCAACTCCGGAATCGGCATAGCCGGCCTCTGAATCTCCAAACTCCGACTCGGCACTATCCTACCCCCCGGGGTCCTCGGAGTTCTCGGGTGCGGTACATTAACCCGTCCCGATCGTTCCGTCAATCTTCCCCTTCCACTACTCGTCCTAATCGCCTCCTCATCTCCGCTAGTATCATCCTCCTCGTCTTCTTCCTCTCCATCATAATCCGCCAATCTAGCAAAATAGTCTGCTAGCCCATCCACACTCGGCGTCCCCACCACTAAATCATACTGCGGAGGCGGCGTCGGGACAGGTGGCGGCGGATCATCCGCGTCGAACGCAGGCGGATTATGACTCGGAACACGCAATAAATGTATAGGCCTCTGCTGTTGCTGTTGAACATTCAGAATTCCATTTCCATTTCCATTTCCGTTCCCATTCCCATTCATAAATGGCGGGATAACGATAGCCGGTATACTCCCCGTACCATTCGTCGGACTCGGATTCGGATTCGGATTCGGATTCGGACTCGACACAACCCCCGCATCAGGACAACTACAACAGGTCTGCTGATGATATCTCGGTAATTCCGGCCTCGAATACTCCGGTAAGGAAGTATTCGCCTGTGTAGCCCGGCAATCTAGTACCGTAAACGGCGAATCGATACTGATCTCGAAATGCCTTCGTCGCTTGCCCGCCCGGTCCTCAGGATCAAGTCTCGAAATCCGCATGACGACCTGTATTATGACAATCCCACGTTAGCTCATCTCACACCTTACGTTAATCCAAAGCACATCTTTTTTTTCTTTTTTTCAATGCCCCCGACCAGAACCAGCACCACCACCACCACCACGACAAAAAAAAAAAAAAAAAAAAAAAAAAACTTACCTTGATCCAATGATGCACATTGACATTCTTCCAACTACAATCCGGATGAAGCCGCATATTCTTGTCCTTGGACATCTGTTCACACGTCGGGAGCTGCACATGCATCTCCATCTCCGTCGGTCCCCAATACGACTCCAATCCCAGATCCAAATCGCCCAACATATTGTCCGACGGCTCAGGTAACGGTTCCGGAGTCGTATGGTTCATCGTAGCATCCATCCCCCTCCTTCTCTCCGCCGCCGCCCGCGCTTCGTCTCTCTCATCCGGCGAAAGCTCCCCACCACTGATGATGGTAATCCTCGAAGTCTCATATCGCTTATCAATCGGCTTTCCCGCCGTCTTCTCGAAGAGCAAGACCTTCCTCCCGGGATCCTTCCGCGTGACTTTCCTGTCCGTAGTCCAGTATTCCACCGACTCGGAAACCAACACTTTGACTTTATGCACCTGCACCTTCGCCAGCGGCGTAAGTTTAAAGGCAATGGGTATATGCGTGCCCAGCGGAAACGACTTCCCCGATATCATAATATCATAGTGAAGCTGGTCCTCCCATTGCCTGCTAATGAATATCGGCTCCGACATCTCCAGCGAGAGCTGGTCCGGAACACGCACAATCCGGACTTCCTTCGTCCCATGAAGATTCGGTTTAAACGTGCCCGCCCGCTCCACCACGGCTTCGAGTTCCCATTTCACCGACGCGAACTGTAATCTCGTCGTCTCCAGCTGGTGGTGATCAATCGGCAACTCAAACGAATACTCATACCGACCAGGCGGGAATATCTTGTACGTCTTCGGCTGGACTTCCTCCGGCGGTACAGGCGAGTCATCCTTTCCAAAGCTGCGCGAGCTGGTGGATTGCAGTGACAGTCTTTTCCGTTCCTTTGCGCTGACGTTCACCGAGGGACCTCGCTTCAAGGCCGAGGAGATAGTCGAGGATATAGGTATGGCCGAATACCTATTCGTATTCGCGGCGTCTGCACATTGCCGGAGTGAATAGCAGCATTGATTCCCAAACTCCGTCTCCCACGTCTCATGCATTGCGTGGAAAAATGTCAGCACTTGTGTTCGCAGTGACATTTCTTCATACTGCTCGATCCTGATGGGCGGTATCCCCTCGGGCCACTCCGTCCTGGCTTTCCCCTGGAGCTTCAGAGTGACGGATCGCAGCTTGACATTTTTTGTCACGTTGAGTTGTAATTCACCTCGGAGAAGGGCGGTAGAGCTCGTGTTTTCATGCTGTGGGTGACCGTCGTGTTCGAAGCCGGTAAGAAAGACATTCGGCTCGGCGAGAATGATGGAGCACTGCACTCCATTTCCAGTGGCCACGGGCTTGGGGACTTCCGTTACCGAGCTGACGAGATTCTTCGCGGGACGGGTCGACATGACGCTGTTCCAGGTCGTATTGTGCGTCGCCGTCGCTGCCGTCGTTGCCGTCGCCGCCGCGACAGGAGGTGCTCTCTGCGGCTCGGGCATAGCAGCGCTAGGCATGGGTGGCGCGCTAGGAAAAGGAAGAGAAATCATGGATAAAGGTCGCGCACCAGGCGCAGAGGAAGACACAGCAGATGTAGGTTCGATGGGAGGAGGCGCCTGCTGAGCCTGCTGAGCCTGCGGCGTTGTTTCCGGCGGCGGTAATGTGAGTAATATGTCCGTCCCGGCGGGGGATGACGTAGAGGACTTGAAAGAAGCCAAGACTTTTTCGAATGCACGCCGTGACGGGCTGCTGGTGGCTCTGTCGCCACTCGTCGCCGCACTGCTACTACCGACGGCCCTGATGCTTTTGCTCTTCTTCTTTTTCGCTTTAGCCGCTCTCCTGCGTTTGGCGAGGTCGGCTTTCAGTTCGTCCGGGATGTAGCCCGACGGGTATGAAAGTATGTGAATAGACTGCGGCCGTCGTGGGCGTGGCCGGATGGCTGGACTTGGAAAGATGTCGGCACTATGTCTCCGTTCTTCGTCGCCGGGCCTGTAAGTGACGCCAAGAGGACGAGTGGAACGCTGCTCGATAGACCGAGGCCGGTTCCAGTCAGGCCTTGACATTTTTTTGAAATGTTAGAGCTGCTGTCTATACACTGAGATTAATGGATGAGGTAAGGTAAGTAGTTGTAGTAAGTAACAAAAGTGGCAGCAGTAGTAGTAGCAGTAGTAGAAGCAGTAGTAGTAGGGAGTCCAGGGTGGGAAATTATATCTGGTAGGGCACAGATGACCCCATACGATTGAGATAAGGGGGGTGTCCGAATATTCGGCGTCAACAAGGTGAGAGCATAGGGAAGTAGAAGATGAAGAATGATCAGGGTATCATAGGTCTGGCGGATTAGGCATAAATATATGTGTATTACGCAGTAGAAGAGGAGTGAAGCCGAAAGAGGCGAAAGGGCGAGCGCATGAACATGTGAAAATAGCCGGATACAGGTAGGTAGGTAGGTAGGTACACAAAATGGTTGGACGAGGTTGATTCGGGTGAAGAGAGGCGAAGGAGACAGACGGAGGAAGATCAACCGTACGAGTGACATACGAGAGTGGGCAGGGTTAGAGGGAAAGAGAGAATGAATAGAGATTGTACACTTACAGCAGGAGAAGTACACTGCCAGGTACTTACTGGTAGGGGGGTTAAATTGGCGATTTCGTAACTCAAAAGACTCGGACGATTGTATTGTATTGTATTGGAAAAAAAAAGGAAGGAAAATAGTCACAGGTTGTTTAGGTGATATTGATATTGATAACGGTTGGCACGCAAGCCCAAAAGCTGCCAGAGAATCCAAACAACTATCATGTTTTGTTTGTTAGCGCATGACCAAAACAACTAAGACCGGCGGAGACCCGGAATATAGGAGTCAGAACAACAAGTTATTGCCGCCTGGGCTTTACGACGGATGGGGAATTGTGGGTGTGGGCAAGTTGCCGGGGAAAGTTGTGTGCAAACTTCAAAGGGGGCTACGCCTAGCCTGGGCTTCTTCTTCAGTATCTAGATAGGTCATGTATTCTGCTGCAGCAAGAGGCCGGTCTTTTGTCTCAAGAAGATCTTCAATATCTAGCAGTATAGGTACCATAGTTACTTGATTCCCTGGGTTAGATATGGATTGGATGTCTTTTTCCCCCCCGCCAAAGATCCACTGCCAACGACTCCGATAATGCCCCAATGAGGTAGGTCTATGAAGAGGGTGGTCGAATGCGACCAAACCCTGCCGCAAATCGCCTTCATATGGGAAGTATTGAGAAAGCAAGGCGTGGGAAGTTGGGTCATATGACACGTGCAGTTACATACAAATGTTCAAGCGTGACAACTGTCGCGCAGATTGTGAATATGAAGAACTGTAGGGTAGAGTGATGTATACGTAACGTATACTTTATAGTGTAAAGTGTTGTGGGAGTCTTGGGGGAGTCTTGGAGAACTGGCAGAGGAAGCGAAGGGGCAAGGGGGGGGCCATTGGCGATTGGGCCGGAAGGAGAAAGGGATAAGCAGGAAGGAGGAAGTCCGAACTCCGAAGAGAAAAGAAACACCAAATAGAGAGAAGAGTCCAGAGTCCAGAGTCCAGATTCCAGACAAGGGGGTGTTGAGTATTGATGAAAGATGAGAAAAGTTGAGAAAAGATGAAACTACTAACCTTCTTCCCTAATCTCAGGCAGGTTAGGAGGACAGGATGGACCAAAGTCAAAAAGTCAAGCTATCCGCTGTGTGGATGGACCGATGGAGAGAGAATTAACGTTAGACCGTATGATGAATGATGAATTTGCAGGGCCGAGACGAGACACGTCGTAAAGGCACGGTAGTTGTAGCTTTTGTAGGATGGATGTAGGGTACATTGACCGTATTGTATGTGGCGCCGGGTCAAAGAACTTGGAAGGCAGGACGGTGGCTGTGAGTGGACAGTGGACACTGGGAAGACTCGAGAGCCGAGAGAGAGAGCCGAGAGAGAGAGCCGAGAGAGAGCCGAGAGAAGGAGAAGGAGAAAGCGAAAGCGACACCATCCTTGGCATTTTAATGAATCGTCGTCATACATTTTGTTAATGTCTGCGGTCCTGGGTCCAGCCCCGGCTGCCAAATTCCAATGGCCTGCCCAGTCAGAAGCCCAGTGTCCACCCGTCTGACTGTGCCCTTAGCCCTAGACCCCTAAATTATCTCGCGGTGACGAATGATGACGACGGCACTTGGTATGATGGCATCGCGCAGAATCGCGCCAAGCGCCCAAGAGACAAGACAGACAAGACAAGACAAGACAAGACAAGCGAGGCGACGCTAGATAAAGACGTGGAACTTTTATCTAGTACCAGCTAATACCAACCAATAACCCTGTGGCCAAATGGTAAAGAGTCGAAGACAAGACTTCCGCGAGTGTCAGACCGGCCCCATGGCTCAGCGGGCTCAGCGGGCATTCATTGCCTTTCATCCTGCCTTTCATCCTGCCTTTCATCCTGCCTTTCATCCTGCCTTTCATCCTGCCTTAAATGATGTGCATGTGCACTTATTGTATGGTACGATGTAACCGTGTGTAAGCTGTAATAGTAGGTAAGGTAGGTAAGGTAGGTATATCGTAGGTGCACGTAGAGTCCGTAGTATATCTGTACCTACTCTGCTATCAGTCTGTCCCCCGACTCCCGCGAGTCCATTCGCAATAACTGACTTTGTTGCTGTTACATTGCAATTATATTCGGGCCATCAATGATATGAGTTCAGTGAGACATCATGATCTGTGATCTGTGATGTTTTTGTGAGATGTAAAAAGTAATAATGGCTTGTAAAGTTGCAACTTGTAAGTCGTAACTTGTAAGTTGTCAATGCGATCGATCATTTACCGGCCGGCGACAGGCGGCAACGGACAAAGAGTCGCGCAGTGATGATCTCTCCCTGCAGCAACCGTCCGAGATCGCTCATCGCCGTCGCACCCAACGGTCGAGGACAGGGTTTGGAAATTGGGCATGTGTTGCTTTGATTGAAGATCTAGATGGATGTTTACTCCGCTGGTTACCAGACACTGGCTACCAGGCACTGGCTACCAGACACGGGTACTGTTGGTGCACCGGGACGTCTGGGATGATTCAAGAGCTGCGATTCGCGAATTGCATCTGTCGGTCGGCTTGCGAGCAGTCATGCCGGTACATGCATTCGATGCAGGCATCTTCAATCAATCAATCAATCAATACCTACCATACTTGGTACCATACCATCCCGTCAACAATGTGGATATGTGGATATGTGGATATGGTACCTATTCGGGCCCTCCAGCGAGTCCAGCCTCCAGGCCTGTTAACCGGCTAAGATACCTACCGCATACCTAAGCCGAACCGGATTGTATACCGGGCTTATCACCAAATGCGGCGCCACATGACTTGAAAGAAAAAAAAAAAAAAAAATAAGAACTTTTCCATGAGAACTTCTCGTCGTCCGGATTCGTCGGAATGTTCATGGCGCTTGTCCCCGGTAGCTCTGAGGATCCCGTCCATCGCCATCGGCCCAACCCGAACCAAGAGTGGATTGTGATTGTTTTGTTGTTTGGTGATTGGTGATTTATAATGTCCCCATGCATTATTAGTCGTTGGCCGAGACGGCCTTAGCAAGACCAAGACCAGGACCAAGACCAGGACCAAGACCAGGACCAAGACCCAGGGTCCCCGCCGAACTTGTCGCTTCTTGTCGAACCACGTCGCCAACTCGCCATGGCTTGAACCGCGAAACAAACCCCGAACATTCCGTTGCCCGTAGACGTAGGCACCTAACCCAATCAGTCCCTTCAGTATATCCCGCATCTGATCAGTTTCTCAATCATGCGCATATCCAGCCTTCCATCGTGCCTGTTCGCCCGTCAATGAAGATACGAAACACCGTCGGCATTGGAATGTGCCCGTCAACTGCCCTGCCATTTTCGCGTAGGGTTGACAGTTCGATTTCGATACCCTGAAGGATTTCCTGTCCCATCCGCGGAGTATGGGGCGGCTAAATGTAACGCCGCTCGAGTCGGAATACCCAGATAGATACTTAGGTACCTTCATAACCCGACCTCTGTGACAGACTGACAGTTGGTAAGAAGTATGTCGGAAATGGCCTCACTGCATTACAAAGTCGTGTAGTCTAGTACACGCAGTTTCTGAATAAATGGCAGTACGTCCGTATATTGCCCACGATAACTTGGTGTTTATGTACCGATACGATCGCCAAGGCCTCTAACGTGTAGATGTTTGGTACCAAAAAAGTAGGTCGATCGTCGATGGGGCTGCTTACCGTGTTCGATCCTGAGTCTTGACACGGACCCACTTCCACCACCATACGGAAACTTCTGTCGTCCACCTCGACTTCAATCCTCTCGCCTGGACCAGGACAACCACGAGTAACATCACAGACTCAATCAACCCCACTTCATGTTGGATGGAAGTTTTCCATACGTTCCATATAATTGCATTCCGTGTAAATTAATTCTAAACTCTCAAAACAAACTAACGACTGTAAAAATCCTATTACCAGGTAACTTCCATGGGAGGGTGGAAATTCAATTCAGGATACGTGACATTATGTAACTATCCATATCATGCATCAAGAAGATCTTGCAAAAGTCGGGGGCATGCTGTTGCTGAAATATGAATGACCCGCTCGCCAGCGCGACGTGATGAAATCTAGTTATCCTTCATTCACCCTTTATTACTTCCACGGCGAAAATGCCCATCAACATAAACCACCATCACGACCGCATGTCCCACACCATTGCTCTTGAGCGATTACGAACCTCCACGAGAGCCTCGAGACTGTGGCGGTTATTCAGCCGAAAAAAAAACAAAAAAAACATGTCGTAGCCAGAATGCTATTCCTTATTACCGCCGATGACGATGGCCCTGGTCAGCGCTGTGACTCTCCCATTCATTCCCACTCACCATCTCCTAGATTGACGGGCTTTCCATTCTTGGAGTCCTCCATAATCTCGTCAATGTTCCATGGCTTATAGTGATAGCCTGGCGGGTAGTTGGGAGGAATGCCTTCGGCTTGATCGAATGGTATCCCCTGCTTGATCGTCTCCGCCATCTTGTGGTAGTTCTCATACGCGTACGCTTCAGGGTCATGTTTCCAAATCCAGCTTGGCATCCTCGGCTGCGCGAGCTTAGGGTCCGCCTTCACCTTGTTCCAGTTCGTGTCCTGGAGGAGCTCGGCATTGGCAAAGCCTAGCTTCTGTGCACAGGTGCATCGGATGAAGCGAAATCGGATGTGGGTTCGCACAGACAGCGGAATGTTGTCCTTCCCGCCAATCTGAAGGCATGACGCTATAGACACAGCGTCCTCCATTGCCTGCGTGGCACCGTTACCCGATGCCGGCAGGAAGGAATGTGCAGCATCACCAATCTGGACCACGCGCCCGCCAGGGGAGCACCATGACGGCTGTGGGTTACGCCAGAAGAGCTCAAAGTTGAGAATCGTCTTGGGAGGGGTGATTTTGATCAGCTCCTTGAAGATGGGAGCCCACGGGGTCGGGCCAACTCCCTTGTCCATGTTGCTAATCACTTCGTCAAACTCGACCGTGTGAGTCCAGCTTTCCTCTTCGGATCCTGTCACCTGGCAAAAGGTTAGTAGCCGAACGGGTGTACATTCGGAGAAGTTCTTACATCGTGATTCATAATCCAGATGAGGGTTCCGGGCCGAGTCAAAGCCAATGCGTATGTCCCAGGCCTGCGAATCCGGCATAGTTAGAGATCAGTTCGTGAAATGATGCAATTTGTATGCAAACTCACCCGAGAAACGTTCTGACGATCGGCTCATCATTGTTCTCTCCAGCCATGCGACCGAAGAACTCTTTCACTTCAGGGTTCTTGTCAAGATGCACCGAGTCAAAAGCTGCTCTCCACATAGCTCTGCCTGAGCTCCTCGCCCTCACTTGTCCACCAACGAGCTTCTGGCTTTTGGAGCCCACACCGTCCGCGGCGATGACCACGTCCGCCTCATGATGTTCTCCGTCCTCCGTGATGGCGGCAGCTTTCCCGCGTGCTTGATCCTCGGTGTAGTCAACTACTTTCTGGCCGAATTCTATCTTGACGCCGAGCTTTTCCACTTGGCGGACGAACATCCTGTACACGAGGGGTCGCAGCTGGAATAATCCTGGGGGCGTATTTGGGTCCATGCCTGCGCGACGCAGTCGGTCTGAGACCTTCATAGCAGGGATCGTAGGTTCTCCATCATGCTTGTAGGTCTCGATCCATGCCTTGCTCATGGAAATCTCATCATACTCGCGGAGTAACTCTGGCCAATGTCGGAAGAACTTGATGGCGCTATGGCCCATGAAGTACATGTCCCCTGAGAATGAAGGTCAGAACTATGATACCCAAGGACACATCAAGGAGGAGGAGGAGGAGGAGGAGGAGAATATGTTACATACCCGCAGTATTGACATCATCCATACGCTCAAGCATGCGTACGGTATGGCCTTTTCGAACGCATTCGATGGCTGCTGTCAAGCCCGCCAGGCCCGTGCCCACGATCAGGACATCGATACCAGTCGATGGGTAATACCCAACGGGTCTAAAGTCGTCGTCGGCGCCAATTGAACCCATGTTCTGATCTCAAAGAATAGTTTGGACTATCTCAAGAATGATGAAGCAATGACAGACTTCTCAACCTGGAGCAACGGACGGAAAGGCGCTTACATATCATCAAAACAATGCCAAGTCAAATAGACTTAACGAAAAAGTTCGTGTCTCACATCGGGCTGGAATTCAAATAATACGAAATTCTGAGATCGCCAAGCAAGCCGACAGCGTATCATGGCGCCGAGTCCCGGAATTGTTCTTCGCCGTGCATGACTTCCGCGGCCAGAATGCCAGCGATGTGTCAGGCTTGGAATCAATGAGAGAACCTGCGCCTCGGAAGGGCCGGGATATGCCTGCCGGTAATGGGAGGCTGCATACATTCGAAGTGTCTGGAAAAGCTTATAGACATATTGGCGAATCTGCTCCGGTTTATTCTATGCCTCCAGTTGTGGGCCAAGTGCCGATTTAGAGAAGTCTATTTCGGCAGCGGCTTTGATAAAGCACACGATGAAAGGACTGTGTCAAGAAGAACTACATGGCATCGACGCATGCCTTGCTGTGCCACTTCTAGCTTGACGTACAGCTGGATGTACGTTGCTTGGGAAACTCTATCTGCCCAGGGCCGGGCCTGACGCAATGTTGACGGACGTCTTGTTTCAAGGGCCCTCTCCTGTTTCTCAACCGGAAGCCATTGGATATGTCTTCGACGGCTCCATTATACTTTAGTTGACACATGAAACATTGGAGAGAGGCTCTTGGGCTGTTAAACGGTATCAGGTCTATGGCTGGTGAGATATACCCTCGTTTCAACCACAACACGCTATGTCGGACGTACGGCACGTTGAAGTTGGTCGACCATGGGACGATGGATACACAGTGTTATGGCTATCTACGACC
Organism: Xylariaceae sp. X187; assembly: GCA_028637585.1. NCBI lineage: Eukaryota > Fungi > Ascomycota > Sordariomycetes > Xylariales > Xylariaceae > Xylariaceae sp. X187. The sequence goes on along the minus strand of JAJIZN010000010.1, from coordinate 1,534,066 downwards.
TACCCGTACCTGGGTAGTAAGCCTCTGCTGTTGCTCTCGATGAATTAGTCATTGCCTCTTAGAAGCTTCGTACCATATATGGATATATGAGGGCTTAAGGAGAGTGGGTAAGAGCCAAACTTCCCGATTGCGGCTCTTTGCTTACCCCCTATGTTGATCCAATACATCTATCTGAGCCGCCGACACGAATCTCTTGTTTTGGTAGCTTATTCGAACTTCTCCTATGTTCTCAAGGAGCCTGTATATCTACACTTGAATCATTGCTCGCTCTCTCAAGAGTATCAGATTTCCCACCGAACACGAGAAGAAGCGCAAGCTGGGACAACGTAAGGCCATCACATAACACCGATCTTGCAGAAAAGCTTATCTCCGCTCGCCCCTGAATCGCCAAGCGGGAGCAACTTGCAATAATTACGTTGTTTCTTTCTAAGTCTTAACGTTCATATATCAACTGGCCTTCAAAAACGCATAAGAGATTTAAGAAAAAAAGTTGAGAATCTCGAAAACTGACAAGTTTAGTTCTTGCTTGTGGTGTTCTTGTTCTTCAAGATCTATCTAGCTATCTATCCTATCCTCTCTCCCTTTTGCATGATTGTGGGTGATTAATATTTTTTTTTTTTTGGGCATGCATTACTCGACGTTGGTGGCCTTGCTGGGCGCTATTGTCGTCTTGGCTTGTCTTCGTTTGTACAAAACCTTCAGGGAGATCAATGACCCGAAGAAAGTGCCGGGTCCGACGCTCATTCCGTATCTCGGGCGCATTCACGACTTGCCGATCAGCTACATGTGGCTCAAGTTCTATGAATGGGCAAACGAGTGTATGTGAAACCCCGTTGGGCCATGACTGCTCATGAAAGCTCATGAAAGCTCATGATCTGCGTGAGAGAGGAAGGACCCTGCTGACTCTTGACTTACAGATAGCGGTATAAATGGCTTCTACATGACAGAGATACTCGGCACAAGCATCCTCGTCGTCTCAGATGAGGAGGTCGCCGAAGAACTCATGGTCAAGAGAGCTAAATACAACTCGGATCGGCCCATGATAAAATCGATCCACGACTCGAAGAGTACCGATGGTTCAATGGAATATCTGCCGCTGATGGGCAAAAACAGTGGGAGCCATGCTTGCCCTTCTTTTGACTACGAATATACTAACTATCCATCGTCTTCTTCTAGAGTACTGGGCACGTCAACGACGCCTAACGCACTCCTATCTAACGGAGGCGACCAACGCCCACTACTACGGCGTTATGTATCACGAGGCGAAGCGATGGCTAGTGAGACTCCTCGAAGACCCCGACGACTTTCAGTTCAGCCTGGAGGATATGGCATCGAAGGTGATGTGTCAACTAACGTGGGACGACCCATCTCTGAGCGAGTACTGCACGAAGAGCGCCTGGGGTCTCCTCACGCAGATGTCTCCCGCCGGACCCATCACGAACGTCTTCACCCAGCTCTGGCATCTCCCCGAGTTCATGAACCCCTGGAAAAAGGCCGAGCGCAAACGTCACGACGAACAACAGGCGTGGTGGATGGAGCGACTAGTCCAGACGCGGGCCAAGATGCTGCTCGGCCTACAGCGGCCATGTTTTGCGCGCCAGTACCTCGAACGCGGCGAGAAGCGGTCGAATCTCTCGGGTGACTACGAGGCGTCGTGCGTCGTCGGTATGATTGCGCTCGTGGGCATCTTTACGGTGGCGGGACCCTTGTCTTACTGGCTTGTTTCGATGGTGCACCATCCCCGTTGGCAGGCGGCCGTGCAAAAGGAGATTGATGAGGTGTGCAAGGGGCGGATGCCGACTCTTGAAGACGGGCCGAGATTGCCTACGTTGAGAGCGTGTATCAAGGAGACGATGAGATGGAAACCGAACGTTCCGACCGGTTAGGGAAATCCTTTTTTTTTCCTTTTTTTTTCTTTCTTTTTCCGTTATGCTTTTATCTCCAGTTCAACGACTGTGTGTGATCATCATAAGTGACAACTAACGCGTGTGGGACTATAGGGGTGGCCCATGAGATGGAAGCGGACGATGTATATCGGGGTTATTATCTGAGCAAAGGAACCCGTATCCTCCCTCTCGACTGGTGAGCCACAACATGTCCACCATGCCCAATTTGACTCTTTTTTCCACCGAATTAACAAGAAAACATGACAGGGCATTCCTCCGCAATCCCATCAAATACCCCGACCCAGACAATTTCCGTCCGGAGCGCTGGCTCGAGCCCGGCTGGCCAACGTACCAAGAACCGCTCACCCAATTCCCCACCATCAAGAACATGACCTCCTTCGGCTGGGGCCAGCGCCAGTGTCTCGGGCAGAGTCTAACGCAGGACGAGCTCATCGTGGCCTGCGGGGCCTTGAGCTGGTGTTTCAATCTCAAGGCGAAGAGAGACCCGGTTACGGGGGTGGAGTTGCCGGTGCCGGTGGACAAGTCGAATTCGCTGTTGATTATCAAACCGGATCCGTTCCAGATGGCCTTTGAGCCGCGGAGCGAGAAGAGGAAGGAGGAGGCGCTTCGGCTGTGGCGGGAGTCGCGGTTGAGGGATGAGGGCGAACGACGGAGTTTTGCGGAGAGGGCTGCTCGTGCGGCTACGAAGATGAAGACTTCTACTTCTACTTCTACTACTTCTTCTACTACTACGGTGGAAGATGGTGATGATGAAAAGTCCAAAGGAGATGATGGGGGTGAATTGGAGTGAGGCGACTGGAGTGAAGAGACATTTTGTTGTGTTGGCACATATCGAAAAGAAAAAAAAATTCAAGACTCTTTTTTAGGATCTTTATTCGTCTTTGGGTTTAGAAAAGATTTGTTTTTTTTTTTAGTTTTTTATCTTTGGTTTACAGGTTGATATTCGCTCTTGCATTTTGGGACGGAGAGGGTTTGGATTTGGATTTGGATGGATGGAGGGGGGGAGGGGGGGGAGGAGGGAAGGAAATCCTCAAAATGAGGTTTTTTTTTGGTAAGGTTAGCGATCATGTCCTTTCATCTTTCTTAACCTCTATCTTTGATTTTTTTTTTCTTTTTTTTTTTCCTTTCTCTGCAATAGATACCATACCTAGGTAAAATTAATTCCCACGCATAATATATATATATATATATTTCCATGTCAATTATCATCGAGTTGGAAGTTGACCGATTGTAGACAATAAATAGACCTAGTTATCCCATCAAGCCGGGAGGAATGGATACGGTGTAATTACTTCAACTTTCTTGTTTCATAATTATATCGAGCACTCCAAGCCTACCCCCAAGAAGAAGGGATCAAATCACTATCTAGGTAGGTAGGTAGGTAATCCGAACCGAGAACCATGTTCGCCGGGTTTACTGCATCCAATGATTCTTGGGATGAAAAGAAGAAGAAGAAGAAGAAGAAAAAAAGAAAAAAAAAAACGTTAATTAAACCGTACGCGCTGATAACTCTAATCATGGATTTCATAGCCTGGATTTTATAGCCTTGCCAAGGAAAAGGGATGGGAAGGTAAGGTAAGGTAAGGTAAGGCAAGGTAAGGCAAGGCAAGGCAAGGTATATTCCCATACGAGAAAAGCAAGATCACTGCGCCTCGTGTAAATGTAAGCGTAAATGTAAGCGTAAGTGTAGGCGTGGTGTACGAGGTTATCGTTCGGACGTCTTCTTGGAAACTCCGTTACTTTTTTTCGCATACAATGGAGTCAATATCAACACAACATGAACGTTCTTCTTTTTTTTGCATCGGCCCCACGCGTCTGCCACGAGATTCAAGGTTTTATGTTAAGATCAAGTAGCATCCCGATCGAAGATGACTGCAGATGAGAGGATATCTAGATGTGCATAGCCGGCGAAGAGAATAAGGTGAAGAGGGGGGGAGGGGGATCCTTGAGAGTGAAGGATAAGAGGGGGGAGGAGGAGGAGGAGGAGGAGATAATCAGCAAGGACTGTGTTTCATGGAGATTCCGGATTCGTTCACTCCGTCGTATTTTAGCTACTTGTTGTCTTCATGGTAAAGGTAGATAAAGTTTAAAACTCCCCCTCCCCCCCCCCCCTAAAAGAAAAACCTGCCCGAGATCACGAAGTGAAAGTCGAGTATCGAACATTGAACATCGTATTCATGCAACGCGTGTTCAACTCATGGAAGTCATTTTCACTCAACCTTACCTACTACTGAAGAGGGATACGACACAGTGACAATATCCCACCAGACCGTTTGCAACCTTTGTGGAATCGTAGGAGAGGGCGAAGTCGGCGTCTAAAGAAAAAGAAAAAAAAGAAAACTCATAACATTTATCATATACGACATACCCTTGACCTGATACAATTTCGAAACCCCAAAAAAAAAAGAAAAAGGCCACGACTCTTTTACGTCACGAAAGACAAAGACGTTTCTGAAAGTTTTGGAAGTTTTTGGAAGTTTCGAAGGGGACGATTTAAGACCAAAGAAAAGACGACGAAGAGATTTCTACTACAATCAATCAATCAATCACTCACTCACTCACACAATGGGGGCCCCCGTACCCGAAGTAGTGGTCGGCACCACCATCGCCTGCTCCTTCATTCTCTTCGGTAAGCCTCGCCAACCCAAACCCACCATCTCCCATCTTCCCCCTTTCCACTTTCTCCTCCCTCCCCTTAACTCTCCTTCTACTATAAAGAAAGAAAAAAAGAAAAAAAGAAAAAAAAAAGATTAACAAAAACCCCCCCAAACGCAGGAAACGCAATAACCCAATCCTTCATGGGCGTGCCCGCCCTCCTAGTCGACTTCCCTCCGCCCTCCTCGCCCTCTCACGCCTCCCGCGCCCAACTACTCGGCCGCCAATGGCCCACTTTCTGGAAAGTCGGCAACGTGTTTTTCCGACCGATCAGTACCCTGGGTATCTTCGGCTACGGATACACCGCCTACATTGTCTCCTCTTCCGCTTCCGCTTCCGCTTCCGCTTCCTCTCCCTCATCCTCATCGCTCGGTAGATTAGGAGGGGACTGGCGCCTCTACGCCCTATCCGCCCTCTGTCATCTCGTTACTGTCGTCCACTCCGCCGTGAACATGCAGCCTATCAATGAGAAACTCGATGCTCTGAAATACGAGAAAGGAGAGGGAGAAGCAGCGGCAGCGGCAGCGGCGGCGGAGGCGGAGGAGGACGATGACGAGGACGACGAGGAAGGAAAGAAGAAGAAGAGGAAAAAGAAGAAGGAGGGGGGAGGAAGGAAAGCGGTGGACGTGGATACGAGATTAGCCGAGGAGTATGCGAGGCGGTGGATTCGGTTCAATACCGTCCGCCTCATCACGCCTGTTGTCGCCGGTACGATTGCCCTCACGCAGGTTTTGAGACGTTGAGGTTTTGATCTGTGGGAGATAAGAGATGGGAGATGGGAAGAAATTGGTTGGAGTGAATGCCGCGGGATGAAGAAATGGTTTTTTATCTTATTTTTATCTTTTCTTTTTCGACATACACAGGGATATACTAGAGTTTGAAACGGTTATTGAAAGATAAAAGAGTCGCAGGAATGGTAACTTTGCGCGAGGTTGAAAGCTTCATGTTTATTACAGGCAATATATGATGTCTTGGATAAATCACTGCTGGAATTAATCAATTTGTAAAAAGGGATAGGTTGGAAGAAGTGTGAGATTATACCATCGTGGATTCTGCCGACTCTAGGGATCCGGAACTGTCTCTATATCGCTACTCTTCCTCCCCTCGATCATGGGAAGTGGTTGCAGTAAACGACAGGTACCCGTAACTAAGACGATTGACGGTTTGTTGATGGTTCGAGTCCAGTGTAAGCGGAGTCATGCCCCATGAAGATTCATCCCGTATACCATCTCCGAACAACATCCCCCCTCATCGCAAGCTGTTGCAGACCAAACAAAACAACAACAAAAGCCCCAACATGAAGCAACAACTCCGGATCCAAAAGCCACTCCCAGCTCGAAGCGCCCTCATCTTCCCCATCCCCATCCCCACTACCACTACCACCAAAATCCTCCGGGGCATGATTCCTCGCCATCTCCAACGCCTTGGCACTATCCACAAACTCCTTGATATCAAGAACATGCATCCCATCCTCCGTCAATCGAATCATCATGACGCATTCATTCTTCCAATTCCCACCCCCTCCACCACCCCCCAGCTTCAACGTACCCAGCATCTGCGCATTGACGACGACCGTCTCGCCGTCGTCGACGATCCTCTTGGCACGGATTTCGAAGGCGGAGAAGACGCTAAAGATGCCCACCGCGTGCTTTTCGAATCCCGCCCGATCGCGCACGGGCATCCCCAGGCTCTCAGGGAGGATCTGGTGATGGAACCCGGCGGGGGCGAGGCACGCGAGGAGTTGCTGGACCGATAGACTGCCGTACGCGTCTAACAGCGCCGTGATGGTCTGCCTGCGACGTGCTCTGTTGACGTTGGCGTCGTCCATTCTCTTTTTTTCTTTTCTTTTCTTTTCTTTTCTTCTTCTTCTTCTTCTTCTTCTTTTTGGGGGGAGAATATGAGGATTGTTAAAATTTGACGACAAGAATTTCGGAAAATCGGTCGAGATAACTAATTGCCTTACCTTACCTTACCTTACCTTCGGTAGGTAGGCCCATGACCATACGGGATTACATCTGTCTACCTATATCTACCCACCTAGGTAATACGTACTATCTAGATATCTAGAGTTCTATGAATCTCGTGTAGATAGATAGACAGATACCGAGATAGACACTCCCATAGGTGGTGACCGGGACCTACGGATACGAGCATTTCCCGAGGAGGAAGCTGTGAAACTCGTCAAGCCCGATCAAATGTCTCACTCTCATTCAAGGTTACGACGCGCATGTTCAACGGCGCCTATCCGCTCGGGCTTTGGGAGGAGTGGGTGACAAGGGAAGCGAGAGGAGAGGAGAGGAGGAGGAGGAGGAGGAGGAGGAGGGGGAGGGGAAAGGGGAGGGGGAGGGGGGCTTGTTTTGGGTTCATCATGTACTGACGTTAGACGAAAGCTTAAAAATAAAGAAGAAAAAAAGGAAAATGTCATCGAAAGATGCAGTCACGTTGAGGCATTAAGTTCTCAACTCCCCGCCTCCCGGCAGATACCATTCCTGGAAACAAATGTCTAGATGGGGCCTGCTCGGTATACCTGGTAGGCAGTTAGAATCATTCCTCACGGGCACCTTTCTATTGTGAGCCTTCATTCACTATTACCCACCTAAACCTCGAGTCAGATTTAAAATCCTTCCTCATCTTATCACCATCATGTCTAAAGTCATCCTCGTCACGGGCGCTACCGGAAAACAGGGCGGCGCCGTCGTCAATGCCCTACTCGCCCGGAAAGACGAGGAGTTCATCGTCCTCGCCGTCACACGGGATGCCCTCAAGCCCGCCGCCCGGAAACTAAAGGCCGCGCATCCTCGCGTCTTGCTCGTCGAAGGCGACCTGGACGACGTCCCCAGCCTCCTCCGAAGGGCCGAGAAGATAGCCGAGCAGCCCGTATGGGGCGTCTACTCGGTACAAGTGTCCATGGGCAAAGGCGTGACTGTCGAAGGGGAGATCAGCCAGGGCAAAGCACTCATCGACGAGTCCATCAAGACTGGCATCCGTCACTTCGTCTACAGCAGCGTCGAGCGCGGCGGTGATGAGGCTTCCTGGCAGAATCCCACGCCTGTCCCACATTTCCAGACGAAGCATGCGATTGAGCATCATCTCCTCAACAGCACCAGACCAGGAACGCCAGGCGAGAAGATGGGCTGGACTATCTTGCGTCCGGTTGCCGTAAGTGTTTAATTGAGCCTCCTTTGCCACCCAAGTTTTATGGGATTCGAGTGTGGCTGCTGAATCTCAGTCTCGGATATATAGTTCATGGACAACCTCGTCCCCGGATTCTCCACCAAGGTGTTCATATCCGCGCTGCGCAACCGGCTCGGGGACAAGAAACTGCAATGGGTCGCCACGGTGGACATCGGCATCTTCGCAGCCAAGGCCTTCGCCAACCCGACGCACTGGAACCGCAAAGCCGTCGGTCTCGCGGGTGACGAGCTGAACTTCGACGAGTTGAACCAGGCCTTCGAGTCGGCGACGGGTCACCCCGCGCCCGTGGCATTCTGGCTCTTCGGCAGCGCGCTGACGTTCATGGTCAAGGAGATGGATCTGATGATTGGTTGGTTTGCGACCGATGGCTATCGGGCAGATGTGCCTGCGCGTCGGACTGAGCACGCTGGGATGTTGACTATGGGTCAGTGGTTGATGCAAGAGAGTTCCTTTGAGTTGGCGCTTTAAATACTGATTTGATGCCAATATGCGTCCTTTGTTCATCATGGGGTATCGGATGATCGGATACTTGCCTAACCTAAATAACCTAAATAACCTAGTTTTAATACCTTTGCTGTGATTTTTTGGGTTTTTTTGTAGATTTTTTTGGGGGAGTGGAAGTGGTTATTCGTACACGATGCGATGGATGAGCTTTGCTGGAATGATTTGCTCGTGAATCTGTATCATCGAATCGCGTGAAGAAGCTTGAATGAAGCTTGGTGATTATTGTCATGGAAACCTTACGTCATATTAACTACTACCCAAGTAGGTAATTAGGTCGGCAGGAACTGAGTCAAACCGCCAACTATCTACCTAACTAACTTGAACTAGCAGCACTGCACTGGATACTTAGGTAATCAAGCGCTGATTGGTTATCGCAAAGGGCTTAGACGGTAGACTGCTGCCCCTGACTGACTAACGGGATATGGCTAGTTGACGATCTATCTGGACCCACTATCTAGTTAGATAAATATATTGGCCAATGAGAGTGATGGCTCTTGTAGGTGGAGATGTGTGAGCCCCTGAGATGAAAATGATTGGACAGTGAAAAACGAGCAGATTTGAACTAGAAATCTTTGTTTGTTCAGTCCGGGAAAGAAGAAGGTCCGACAGGACATTTCGAATGAAGGCATATTACAAGAAGAGTGTGATAGAGCTTGTTAACTCGTAAAAACCAGGTGGGACTCCCCGAGTATCGCCCTGGACATAGAGAGGTCTAAAGACATATACCTATGTTCAGATCTACCTGCCTATGAAGAGATTGGCATCTCGCTGAATGATGTTTATGAACAAAACAAGATAATTACAGTCTACCCGGTCTAATGACTAATGACTGTCTTATCTTCCCTCCTATCTTCCCTCCTATCTTAATATCCCTTCGCTCTACTGACTTGATTAATAAAGTCTGTCTTGCCCTCGCTCAGTTTCTCCAGGTTGATTTCCAGAATCGCGAGCAGACGGTCGTAATAGCTCAGGGTGTTGCCGCTCACGTGAGGCGTGATGATGACGTTTTTCTTGGTCCAGAGAGGGTGTTCTTTAGGCAGGGGTTCAGGGTCCGTGACGTCCAGCGCGGCACCGCCGATCCAGCCCTCGTCGAGCGCCGTGACTAGGTCGTCGGTCACGATGGTCGGACCGCGCCCGATGTTGGACACGTACGTCTTCTTGTTGGCCAGAAGCTTGAACTGCGCTGCGCCGAGAATGCCGTGGGTCTGCGGGGTCAGCGGCACCGCGACCACGAGGAGGTCGAGTCCGGATGTAAGGAACTCGTTTATTGCCGCCTCCGAAGTGCCCGAGAACCACTTCGACGGCAGTCTTCCGTCCGGATCGCCTAGTCCCGGGGTGTGGTAGGAGTAGTTACGTCGTGACTCTGGGGTTGGTCTTGGGCTGTTCGTGTATGCGTATACCTCCATGCCCAGAGCTGTCGCTACGCGCGCTATCTGTCGCCCAATGCTGCCATAGCCGAGGATGCCGCTGGAGCAGGGTGGGAATTGGTTTGGTCAGCTCGAGTTGTATTGCGTTCTCTTTCCCTCTTTCTCTCCCGGGCATGGATAATATCGGGGACGAATAATTCTGAAATACCAAGGTATTCATTCGTTGATGTTGACTCACACTCTTTGGCCGACGGCGTCTGGCGCGTCTAGACTGTAGCTTGATCCCCATTTGCTATCCCGCATATCTTCGAGGTATTTCGGAACTAGCTCCAAGATAGTTGGATTAGAGACTGTTCAGATGCTTGATACATGTGCACCCTGTTGATGGGGGTGTGTAAAGGAGACTCACTGCCGTGTTGATAGGCGAGGTAGGTGCATATTACCCACTCAGCGATGGGCGAACTGACATAGGTAGGTAGTCGTGGTTAGTCTTTGTCAATGCAAGCAAACATACGTATATGAATTATAGATCTCGGCCTTTTCCCTCTATATCGTGATACTGCCTTGACCCCGGCTATTACTCCAGTGCTGGCTAGAGACGCCCGACCCTGTCAAGTAGAACAAAGGGATACAATCAGGTCCATCCTTACCTAGCAACGCCATTCGCCGTACAAAACGGGATCTGAGTCTCCGTAAACAGCGGGTTTTCGATAACGGCATTCGCACCCGCAAGGATGAGCTGAACCAGCTGCAACTTCGGCGCCTGTCCCATTGCGGGGAGCCGCGGACCCGTCAGAACCACGGTGATCGACTCCCAGTCTTCAGCCGTGACATTTGGTAGAGGCTCGGTCAAGTAAGTGAAGGGGTCGACGGCAGAGCGCACGATCTTCAGGCCCGGAAACCGAGCTTGTAGCCGATCCAGGAGAGCCGGGGCGATGGTGTGGTGGGATATGATCAGCAGCTTATGCCCTGTGAGATCCTTATTCGGAACCATGGCAAGAGTGCTTGTTGTGCCCGCGTTTGTGCCTGGGGCTGCTTCACCGGGAGGGATGTCGTGCATTTTGATTAATTTATTTTAACCCAGTAATTTAGTGAGTCGGATTATTCGTGGTGGTGAGCGTAAAGAAGGGATCGAGGATTCAAAGTGTGCTCACTTTGAATCCTCGATCCCTTCTTGTGTAACTACCAGCTAGTCGCCGAGTTAGGGACGGAATTGCGACATCGGGAGTTATGATTCCTCTGATCATTTTTCTACTAGGAGCAGATTCCATCCGACAAGGTCCTGCTCCTGATAAGAACTGAGAAGACCGGAAAGCGAGATCTGCAGGTACGTCCGTAGTCCAAGCCAATTGAGGCCCTCTAGTTATCGGAAGGAGCGTCGCTTATCTTTTCTTTTGTCGGTCCGTCACGGTCTGATGGGAATATATGCGGTCCGAAACGGTCTGCAACAGCCCAGATTGTCGGATACCTATCATAACGCTACCTAGACTACCTTCCTTCCTTAGGTACGGACTGTATCTAGATAGTTAGTCCGTACGACTAAAGATAAGGTGCCCCTCGATATAAAGATAACTAACCCAGCAGCAATGGTGAGGCCCTCGGTCGGAATAACTAACTTCACACTTATTCCGTGTCATGCAGCGACTCGTGCTTTCGACTTGTACCTGCTTCATCCCGTCGATCCCAAGACCGGCCAGGACGCCAAAATATGATCAAAGAAGAAAGCCCAGAATGCTCCTGAATCTAGGCACAGCCGCACAGCACATGTAGTCCAACTTAGCCCGGCAAGCCGTGTGCGGTCAACCCGCTTTGACGTCGTCAAGCAACTCTACGAGACACCGTGACCCCTTGACTCACCCCTTCGCGATATGTGAACATGGCAACACAAACAAGTTCAACTCTATACACGACATATCTCACTACACGCCAGTTGATCTCCTAACGTCTCTCCGCTCATTCATATGAGCCGACTGCCATTCCGTGACCTTCTCCCAGCTCCTGCATCTATGATGGACGTTGAAGTCGGCCTTCTGTCCCAGGCTGCTGCTCTCATCCACCTCGACCAGCAGCGGTGTCACGTCTGCGCTGCACATGATCTGGAGCCGGAGCGCCTCTATACAGTGATCGACGTGCATGCGGTCGCCGACGTTGCGGTGATCCGTCACGTTCAGGTCGACTATGCCGTGGTTGTCCTGTGCGATCCATTCCGCCATGTGAGTCGCATAGTATTCTTTCCATGTATACTGGCGGATTTGGTTCTGAGGGGAAGTCAGTGTGTGAGGCGACTAACAAATGAAGCTGGTTCTATGTTGTGGACATGCGCGTGACTTACCAGGCAGTGTAGGTGATGAAAGACCTCGAGCACGGCCTCATAGCCACGTTTTGGGTCTTTCAACGCATGCTTGAGCCCCTCTGTTGACTTGTTCAACTTTTCTGGACCATCTAGTGGTACTTCTATAGTGCCACCTACCATCATGTCAGCTTTTCACTCTGAAGTCAGACGAACTGCCAAGCTACGAGAAAGAGTATATTTACGACTCCATAGGGCATCCCATCTTTCCTCGAGCTCAGGCGTCGGCGGTCCAACATACTCCGACCGACCTCCAAACTCATTCTGAAAGTTGGTGTCATAGTACTCGATGGCGTCTGTTTGCATAGCAGGGGCTAAAGGACTTATTAGCGATGTTCCTTTTCGTTGGCAAGTGGGTAACGAAACATACAATATGAACTCAATAGTCGCGCGCATTCAAACTCATTTGGATGCCTCAGGTATTGGTTCAGAAACAGCCCGAGGTTCGCCACGGCTATGATCCAGGAGAAAACTAAAGAGAGTCGTATGCGATTCGAACCCGGCGGTATGGTGTTCGAGGCCGTGTTTTCATCATGATGTTTGTCATCGATGAAACTGCGATGCTCTTCATCAGAGTGAGGCGACGCACCTCGTGAGCGGAGAGGTGTATAGACGGGTCTGAAAATCTTCAACATGATGGGCAGGTCATGGATATCCCACAACTCTCCCCCCTCAGATGAACAATGACTGATGCGTTATAGTTCTATCACAGTGCTGTACTATGATGGATTTGTTTTGTTTTGTTTTGGTTTGTTTTGTTCAGTTATGTGAGCCATGTCTGGTTTACATTCTGTCGAATAGGCCTTGTGTGATTGAAGTATTCCAAATCACCGTGCACCATAGTTGTATGCATGAAGCGAAGATGGCCTGATCGTTGCTGGATGGACGATGGCTCGGGTCTCAGTGGCTTCTAGCCAAGTCGGCTCTACCTTCAATGGACGATCAAGATGAAAGTATCACCCGGACATACGGATCCTGTCGTCCGAATCCTGGTCGACCCGCCTCAGTGAAGGTTGTCCTGCCGTGCCTACGACCAAACGCTCGATATGTGGCATATCGTTGGAGCCACGAGGGCAAGCCCAGAGCGGTGAAGCTTATCATACCACCGTAGTTACATCGACCGGCGACATGCTGTGATGGTGTTCTCGTCTCGTTTGAGCAAGTTGGACGTCTTGCTTGACGACGTGAGAATATTGCGGAGGTCTGGACCAGCAGTGGCGTTCTCATCCGGGGTAAATAACATGCCGATTCAGGCACTCCTTATGCTCATTTCACTACATGCATCATGAGATTGGGACCGATCCCAAAAGCGCCATCTTCACGCAAGACATCGATCGTCATGGACTACCTGTTACATCTAAGATTTCGGATCTGCTCACACCTAGATCAGTCGTACCTACATTCAGGGATACATTGAGCATATTCCCCCCCGCACGGGCTGAAGATCAAGTATCGCACACATGCACGATATATGCACCCGAACCTCAGCCTTCATCGCCAATTTTCCATACCAAGATGGCTGACGCTGTTTTTACATCATGCTGTGTATCAAGTCGGCTGACTTAACCTTAATAACACAACAACTCACAGTCTCAACAATCGCATACTCTTACTTTCGAATTTGAGACTCATGCGCGATAGGCTACACTGATTCAGACGACACATGCATTGCGGAATTCACTTTCTGAATGATACCAAGTCGGGCTTCTCGTGAGATAGTGATTACCATGCGGACGACCGGCTCGTGGAAAAAAAGTGAACGTTTCATCAGATCTTGCTTGGCAAAGCACGAAGCTTTGAGACTGGATGAGGGACAAGGTCAAGCGCGGGGGTCGAGTGAGCGACAGCCAGAGTCAACCAGGTTCGATAAAACATGCCGAACATAAAAGGAGAGCACGTCTGCCCCCCATTCCCCTTGGCAAGACAAGCATCAACTTCCCCCAGAAGCCAGAAGCCAGAAGCCAGCCGCAAATCAACAAACATGGTTTCATTCACAGTCAGGAACTTATTCCTGCTGGCCATCGCCGGTTCGGTCGTTGCGCTGCCTCTGGAAGCCGGTATGTTCATCCGCCAGAACCTCAGGAGATAACATCACTCCCGACAAGAAACCGAGGGCAAAACGTAACATGTGCTGACTATCTATAACCAACCAGGCCAGCTGGAGCGCAAGGACTCTTCTCTCGATGTTCGCGACGAAAGCGTCGACAAACGCGAGCCGAAGGAGTAAGTATCTTCTTACACATTCACGGCATTGACCTGCTTCTCTGACCGACTCGACTCACTGACTTTCTCCACCAGTATCACCTTCAGATATCCCATCTTCAAGGCAAACGAACAAGCCGACGTCGAGAAGCGCGGCGAAGATGCTATAGCCTTCCGCTACCCCTTCAAGGCCAGCGAGGGCGCTATCGAGAAGCGCGGCGATGATGCTATAGCTTTCCGCTACCCCTTCAAAGCCAGCGAGGACGCTATCGAAAAGCGCGGCGACGACGCCATAGCCTTCCGCTACCCCTTCAAAGCCAGCGAGGGCGCTATCGAGAAGCGCGGCGAAGATGCTATAGCCTTCAAATACCCCTTCAAAGCCAGCGAGGGCGCTATCGAGAAGCGCGGCGATGATGCTATAGCTTTCCGCTACCCCTTCAAAGCCAGCGAGGACGCTATCGAGAAGCGCGGCGACGACGCCATAGCCTTCAAATACCCCTTCAAAGCCAGCGAGGACGCTATCGAGAAACGCGAGCCAGAGCCAAAGAGTCCTTACGCCGATGCTATTGCCGCCGCTGATCCCCGGGATATCCTAGGCTAAAGCGCTGATATTCATCAAGGCTTTCATCTGCTCTTCTCTCCTCTTTTCTCTTTTCTCCTTTTCTCCTTCTCATTCGTTGGGGAATACTATGTATATATGTATGTTTGTATGTATGTATGTATAGCACCACTTACCATCGGAGCCTTTTACCTCCGCGGCTACATGTAGTCCAACTATGACGACTGAGATGGGGTATGTGAGAGAGAGAGAGAGAGAGAGAGAGCATTCAAGGGGACACAATTGTTGACAGGTACACGGGAGTCGACTTATCTCACTCACAGCACTATATGAATTCTATTCACTTCCATGACAGGAAGAATTTCTCTTTAGCTTAACATTGAACACGACGCTCATGACGACTCAGCTCAGTTCCAATTTTTATCCCCTCTTCATTTTTCTTTTCAAGCCTATCTAGATAGCACACGTCAAGAACTGTGTACTTGGTCCAACCATTCTCATTCTCATTCTCATCCTCATCCTCATCCTCATTCTCATCCTCATCCTACCTAGGTTACGTAGGTAGGTAGTTTCATACCACCAATACAGCTTCACTCAACCCCCCCTCTCCAGCCACCTCTTCAAATCACTTAAAAGTTCGCCCACAAATACATCTGACCAGCCCAAGACTCCTCCCCACTTGGAATAATCTGATCGGCCGGCAGCGTAAAGCCATACCTGCCCGTATCTCGAAGCTCAATCGCCCAACTAGATAGGTATCATAGAACGCGTTAGCCAGTTCGTCATCATCACCCATATCTCTACTCTCTACTCTCCACTCTCTCCACATACACACTTCACACTTCATTCACTCTCTTTGGAATCTTCACATAATTAATTCAATAAAATAAAAAATAAAAAAAAAAAACTCACGCAAACTCCGCCGGCGAAACATCCGTAAAATAATCATTACTCCCACCAGCCGTCGCATAGAGCGTAGCACACGTGCCCCCCGAGGTGAATTTCGTTCCGTGTACGTCCGCAATGGCCGCAGTCGTATCGGCAGCCAGCGAGTCCTGCTGCGCTTGATTAGATGCCTGGGCCGAGCAGGAGTAGCCATAAGGACTGTACAGATCTTTGGCGTCAGCCCGTATCGATACCCGCGTATAATTACCTCTCCCTGTCGTTGGAATTATATATATATATATATATATATATAGAAAGTAGGTAGGTAGTTAATAGACTTGAGTAAAAAGACAAATACATACAGCAAGATATCTTGGCCGTAGCTGTGCCAGTCGAGATACAGCTTGATACCATTTCCAGCCGCCAGTTTGTCTCCGTATACTAGATTATCCTTTTCATCAGTATCGCTTGATCCAAGCTTCGGAAAATGTCCTTTTCTTACTGCGGATTCCGGTGTTCTCTGGGGTATCGCCTGGCCCTTCTCCGCGGTAACTGCAAGCGATGGTTTTAGCCATTGTCTTATATTATACATCACCCGGGCATACACATCAATTCGGAACGAGTCATCTGTAGTAGCTTACGTTTCTACCGTAACGCGGTTAGCGAAGCCCTGAGACCATGAGACACCATGAGACCATGAGAACCTAGATGAGAACCTCGTGATCCAGAAATACTGACCTGAACCGGGACTCGTAGAGGACCCCTCGCCATCCCACATATACGGCCAGTTCCTGTTGATATCGGTACCAACGGCACTGGTACCAGAACGTGTCTGTCTGTTCTTGCGCCACATACGATCCGAGGTTTGCGAGTAGATGAAGCCTGAATCATTCACGCTTGAGCATTGTTGACACTTGAGGGCAATCGAAGAGTAGGTATGCATACCATCAGGATTCACAAGCGGCAGGATATGGAAGTCGTAATTATCAAGGACAGACTTCACCGCCGTGTCGTTGCCATAGTTGTTAATGAGCTGATACGTGATATACTCGACGGTCTGTTTTTGTTTTCCCCCCCTCGACGAGGGAAATATTAGAAGATGCATCTATAACAGATCGGAAGATCATGCATAAGTCTCACCATCGACGTTATCCACTCTCGCGCGTGGACATTCCCGTGGTAGTAGATAGCAGGCTTGGAATCCTTCCCGCCGCGTCCCCAGAGATGAATGCCTTGGATCTCTCTGCCTTCAAAGGAGGTGCCGGCCGTGATCAGCTCCGAGTTGTTGGGGAATGCCGCCTGCAAGCTCTCCAGAAAGGTCAAGTGATCTGCGTAGGGATGGTACGCCTCGAACCACGAGAAACTCGGAAGAGCGGCCGCAGCCCCGGCATTGGTATCGCGCTCGTCTACGCCCAGGCCTGAAATCTCGATTTTAGTTTTTTCTTTTTTCTACTTTCCTCTTTTTTTTGCTTTTTTTTGCTTTTTTTTTGCACGAGAAAGGGGGGGAATAAAAAAAGTCATGTTATCATTCTCGTGGGCTAACCTGGAAATGGCTGTAGCTCTCCCTCAAGGGCAATATTCGTCCCCAGATCCTCTGTCAAGACCTCGGCGTCGTACTTGAGCGCGCCGAAGGCCTCGATGCTTTCCTTTGGAACAGCGACATCGACGTGCTGCTTGTCGATATGCCCACGGTTACGCGCGAGTGCGATGGCGGATAAGGACTGGAGCTGGGCGTCGAAGGCGGCGGCAGGGCCGTCCGGCGTTACGGCTACGCGGAAGACCTTGTAGCCATCGTAGGTTTGTCGGGTCTGCTGGCCAACAGGGGCACCGACGACCAGCGGCGCGATGAATAAAGCGGTACGGAGGAATCTCATGCTTGTTTTTCTTTCCTCGTGTAAATTGGATGAGGAAATGAAATAAATCGAAATCACGAAAAGATCCGTAAGTTCGCTTTGTGAAGAATTTATTCAGGTCGGTGGTTCTTCATCTCGGCCAGATACCAATTGATGTATGATGATTAGGTAGAGGCACAGAATATGGCTCTCTCCGAGACAGTCCGACCAAGACCTCGTAGGGTAGCACTCTTCTCTTGTCACATGCCCCATGAGGAAAGCCCGTCCTTGGGCACATCACATTGATACGAGTTACGTAGTATAAACATATCTTCGCCTTCCCCTTGAGATATCTCCGTTGGAGTTGCCGAGAGGCAGCGGGACGTGGCGGATGTGCCATGGACGACGGCGAGTTTTTTCTATCGCAATCATCCATCCACCTAGGCAAGTCGGACAGATTGAGGCTAGATGATGGTCAGCTATCTCACGATAACGGGGCAGCATCGTGCTCCATCAGTGATCACTGTTGGCAACAGTAGCAGAGAGGAATTGCTCAAAGCTTGAATGATCAGGCTTTAGGAAAACGCCAAGCAAAACACCAATCACCACATCATATGTAGGAAGCGATTTGAGGTAGGTAGTAGTCTAAACCTCCTTCCCTCTTCCCAGTGCACAACAAACCTACCCCCCATAGTTCAATCGAGGTGGCCTGCGGAATGGCGTAGTGCAATTGGACGAATGGCGACAGGACAAACTGCCTCTACCTCGGCGGCCGAATGATGCCGAGTGAAACGAGCCGTCGGCCCGTAATAGTGTCCTTGGGATGGAGCGAATCAACACATAAAGTCATCGTCACAAACTTTTCCCCCCCGCGGGTCGCTGGGAGCTTCTTCCAATAAGGACAGGACGAGAATTCCCGAAATGGTGTCACCAGTGTCGGGTTTGCCCTGACCTGGCCTACCTATAATACTACTCGTCAGTCGTCAGTACGAGCTTCCTTCTAGATAAGGAAGCCGGTAGAACAGGAGCCATTGTCAAACTATGATTCACACATGATGGCGATATTAACTTATGGTGACGTTACGCATTGGGGGGAGAGAGGGGGCATTTCCGGGTTCGTTGTAGGGAAGAGTGTCGGCCTACGATACGACTATCTTTGCCCCCCCTATTAAATATTGAATGCTGTACAGGCCAGGAGCTTCTGTTAATACAACATACCCAGGAATTTCTCGCATCTTGAGTGGTGGAGTGAACTGCCGTTTGGGGATGAATGAGGGACAAATCTTTTGATCCGCCTTGGCGACGATAAAGGTAGTTACTTAACGCTTGGCATGATATACATAGTAAGGAAGCCGACTGGAGACTATTTGGAATAAAGGGTTGACGCACGGAGATTGCATTTGGATAAAGTCTCCTTCGAGAGTAGTTGGAACTATGAGCTCGCACGCTGCGAGTGATTTGTATTTTCTCATCGACCTCTTGAAATGACTGCTTGTTGAGGCTTCGGAGAAAAAGGGAGGGTGAGGGGACCTTTTGTCGGATCTCGATCTCCAATTCCATCACGCGTGAGACGAGCCTGTTATGTATCTATAGGGGTAGGTAGTTATCTAGGTACCCGGTACGGACGTACCTTTGTTGGATTCAACCGTGATTGTATTGTCTGCTCTTCTCCCTCTTCCTCCAGCTGCTCGCTTTTTTCGGAGGGAATTATGGGTGGCTACTATACGGTATATTTACATAATCCTTATATCGTAAATCCCTCATCTGGATATCTGAAAGTCCCCACCATATTCACTAGTGTATGCTGTTACCGGGTTCCGTTGGTCCATATGTACTTAAGCGAGTGATAACGAGCATTCTCCACTATTCGGTACGCTCGTTTTTTATCCAACACACCCCCTTAGGCTAGTATTCGGGTAGAAGACTGGCCTAAGTCATTGAAGGGAAAAATGAGCTTGTCACCCCCATCTTGCCTGCTCGTTCCTTCTATGGCGTTTTCTTTGGGAAGCTGCGATGTATCGTGAGGTAGGAGCGTTGGTAATATCCCTTTGATTTAGAAGGTGCGCCTTCTCGAGATGGATGGAATTTGGACATTATCGTGAGTTTGGGAAGGTGCGATGCGTCGGATGATTGTTTTCTGTAATGGTTTCCTGTAAGTAAGGAAGGAGTGCTTCATAATTTGACTCATCTCGAGTGGTGCCTTCCTCATGGCATAGTTAGTTCATCAGAGATTGACGAGCATATCTTCTCCTCCTTTGGTGCTCAACTTCTTCCTTTCCTTTCCTTCTTCATGCACACTCTTCAACTTCTCGTGGGTCGCTCGCTTTCCTTATGTTGGCGCGCTCGTTATTCTTCTCTAATCGTGTCTCATAGGAAGTCAACACGCCTCCAAAATTCGTACACATAAGACCTCCGTTTTTCCCTTCTTTAAGGTAGCCGTCGCCACTTAGTGGTCAAACGTTGCGTGGCTAACACCCTGTCATCTTGGTATTAGAAGATCACCATGCCTGCCAACACCCGTAGCATGACAAAGGCACGTGACGAGCGCACCCCTTCTTCTTCGGCCTCTCCTTTGCGGGTGGTCACTCCTGACCGAGGGGTCACCCCCAGTGCTCCCCCGGCTCAATCGACAGGGCTCACGCCCTCCGTCGCGCGAGCCACACTGGGCCCTGGCTCGTACACTATAGTGGGAGGAATCCCACAGCCCAACTTCGGTGACCGGGCACATCCCCGGCCTGACCTGAATGCTCGCTCGGGTGAGGCTCAGCCTGAGCCTCCCCGTCCTCGTCGGCGTGCACCGCCTCCGCGTGTGTCTGGAGAAGTCAGGGACCCTCCTTGCCTTCGTTGCGTTCGGAGCGCCCTTCGGGGTCGCTCCAACGGCGTGTGTGAAGAGACGGTTGGGCGAGGTGCCCGTTGCTTCCGTTGTGCCCATGGGCATAAGTGCGAGGTGACGTATGAATAACCTCTGTTATATTCCTTTGAATTAGGCTTAAGCTGATCTTTTATTCCAGCCCTCCGGTGGTGGCCCCCGCTGCCTCCGCCCTCCGAGACGCCTTGGTGCGTGGAGCCTCTCAGGCTACGGTCGACAAGCTTCGAACAACGGTTCGTACGATGTTATCCCTGGCGGGGATAGAGGAGGAAGATTGATTTGCTTGGACTTCGAGAGATTTGGTGGCGTAAATGGTTCTTTTCGGGGAGCTTTTGAGGAATCTGGAAAGGGCTTGCTAGTTAATTTGCTTTGTCAATTCAATTGCTTCTCACTGCAGTCCTCATGTGTTGGTGACATGCTCGTCTCTAATTAATCCATTCCTCGGATTCTCCTCCTATCAATGATTCCTCAGTTGCGTCTAGGTTGTTGACGAGCTTGCCCTCCTCTGCGGAGTGGTTCCTTGGCTCAGATCTGGGGGGCTCGCATAGTCTGATCTTCTGCAAGAACCCTTCCCACTGTTGTGCTGGTAATGACTTGGTAAGGCCATCGGCCACCATCTCTCCAGTGGGCGTATATTCCACTTGAATCGTTCCTTTTTCAACCTCTTGCCTTAGCCAGTGATTATGAATATCCACATGCTTCAATTTGGTGTGTAATACGGCGATCTCCTTTGTGACGGGGCCAATGGTCTGTTGGTTATCGCATTGAATCCTTATGCGGTGGTCTTCCAGCCTCACCCCCAGCTCAACGAGTAATCTCCCTATAAAAAGGGCTTCTTTGACTGCTTGGGCTAAGGCGAGTAGTTCGGCTTCGGTGGTTGAGGTGGTTACCGTATCCTGTTTACTAGCGCGCCACCCGATCAGGCCTCCAAAGAGCGTCATAGTATGTGCTTGTGAGCTCTTCCTATCAAGAGTATTATCGGCAAACGAAGCATCGCTAGATACCACGAAGTTATCACCATCTCCATATTGCAGGGATAGTTCCTTGGTTAGGAGTAGGTAAGACAGGAGCCGGTCAGCTGCCTTGTGGTGCTCTGGACCAGGGTTCTGATTAAAACGAGCTAGTCGTGAAGCGCCAAAAGCTATGTCTGGTCGAGTGATGACTGCAGCGTACAAGATAGACCCGATCTTCTGCTGGTATCGAAAGAGGCTTTTCGGTGTCGCTTGTTGATCGTATGGAAATAGCTCTTCGGCCTTCATTGGCGTGCTCGCAAACTCCGTCATGTAATTCTCCCTCAGCCGGGCGATCTTCTCAATATATGAGGATTGGGATAGCCATAACCGACGATTAGGGCGATCTCTAATTACCTCAACACCTAGGAACCACTGCAGATCGTCACCACCTGTCATGTTATATCGGCTTTTCAGCGTTTCGATCGCTTTAGTCGCCTCTGGTTGGCTCTCCTTTTTGTAGGCAATAACCATATCGTCGACATAGACGAATAGAAGCATCCCTTTTCGGGTAAAGCAGCATGGTTCATGGGGGACGGGTTTAAACCCGATCTCTCTCAGTGTACCGGTAGGCTCCTTTTGCCATAGTAGGGGCGATTGTCGCAGCCCGTATAATGCTCGTTCTAACCGCACAACTGTTTCGGGTCGCCTATAACCGGGCGGCATCCGCATATATATTTCCTCATTTATTTTGGCGTTGACAAAAGCGTTGACGGCATCATACTGCTTGAGTTCAAGGTCGAACTTAGCTGCAATTGCCATGAGAGTACGAAAGGATCGTCCTGCTAACGTGCTCGCATAGGTGTCTTCCAGGCGGTTATTGGGCTGTTGATCACCCCGTACCACTAAACGAGCTTTACACTTTATGTAATAGCCGTGTTTATTGAACTTGTATACGTACACCCACATGCAGTCTAGGAGTAATTTTCCTCGTGCAGCGATTCTGGGCACTTCGGCCCAGGTGTGCATCTCTTTATGACTTTGCAGGTGAGCTTTCTCAGCCTGTCGGAAGTGCTCGCCAAGAGGATGGGAGTCTAATTCTGAATGCCACTTGGGCGGAGGTGGAAGTTCGTTGCGATGGATCTTTTGCCTTGTCGCGATGAGTTTGGATAAGCGAGCGTCTCGTATGGACGTACTCGTCTCTTTTTCTGTAGTTTCTGAGCCGTCCCTGGTCATTATAGCCGGTGATCGGTCTTCCGAGCGAAGTGGTGGGTGATCAGGAGCTTCTTCCATATTGTCAACCCTCTCTCCTTCGTCGGGCACAGTACTGAAAGCCTGTGACTGATATGGAGTAGGTCTTAGCGATCCTCTCGTAACTCTTGACTCGATCGTCTTCGGACCGTTTAGTCGTCCCGCTTGAAAAGCTGAGGTCCATGGGTCATTGCTTTCCCCTCTGGGAGGCGCCGGTCCCGCGCCCTCTGGCTCGCCATCCCTGATTGTAAGGGTACATAGTGTGGCTGCAACTGAGGTTGAGTCGCTCTCGGTATCCATCACGATGAGCTCGTCCCCTTTTGGATCTTCTCCGACCAGCGTGGTTTGATCGTCAGTCCCAGTCATCTCTGTGTCTGCATCTTCGTTCCCATCAACGCCTAGTAGGGCATCGTCCGGGATGATGTTCGCAGGCTCGTCCTCTTCGTCGGGCCTTACTTCGTGATCTAAATCGGTAGCACGTTGATAGTCTATACTCTGTAGGAGCTCCTGGTACTGTTCCGTGGTGATTCGGAGGGGATCGTCCTTGAACTCGTCTATATGGCCACTAAAGAATTCATCCTCGTTAAATATAACATCTCTTGTTACTATAACTCGATTTTCTCTGGGTAACCATATTCGATAGGTATTGGTAGATTGGTAGCCCACCAAATAGCCGATCCACGCGTTCGGATCTAGCTTGCGGCGCTTCTCGCGCTTGAGTTTTGCGCTCGTAGTCATAGCATAAGCCATGCACCCATAGGCCTTCAGATGTCCCACATACGGGGTTCGATCGTTTGCGACACCCCCACGGAGCTCGTCGAAGTATGTGTGTAATTTCTCGTATGGCGATCTCCAGCCATTGACCCGACGAGGTGTTCTGTTGTGTAGGTAAATTGCCGTGCGAACTATCTCCCTCCATAGGAAGGTGGGGAGCTTGCTGTCGTTGCGCATTGCGCGCGATTTGAGCTTGATTAGTGCTCCCATACGCTCGGCACCTCCATTCAGATCCTGTGTATGAGGGGGAGCAATTTCAAGTTTGACTCCAAAGGTATTGTGAAGGGTAACACTTATCCGAGAAGTCACTTCAGCGCTGCCCGCAAGCTCGCCATCGCACTCTATCACTAGCACATTGGTGTTATGGTGAATCTGCATATGGCGTAGGAAGTCGTTGAGAGCTGATAAAATGGTCTCGGCGCGCTTGTTATCGAAATAGTATTCCCCCGTGTACCCCGAGTATCGGTCGGTGATCATCATCACTCGATAGAGGCGCCCCTCGCCTGGGGTGTCGAACTCGTGAAAATCGATTGCCACTCGGACGCCCGCGGCGGTGACCTCAGACCTGGCTTCTCTTACTATATGTCTATGCGCCTTCGATTCTGCGCACGCTACGCACCCCGTAGTGCGAATCTCGTCGTCTGGGTGACTCGAGATCGTCACTCCTTCAGTGTGTTTGAGTAGGCGTCGAAGAGGTTCAGGTCCTATGTGCCCTAGGCGCTGATGCCACCGGAAGGCAGAGGCTCGCGCTTTGGGGCGCCCCGTGTACGAATTCAATAGGTTCCTTCTAACGTAAAAGGTATAACTTGTCAGTCTCTTCGGGATAGATTCTATGACGTACTGGCCGTGTTGCCTCTTTAATGAACATAGAGGCTTTCCCCAAGCATAGCGCAACAGATCGGATTCTGGCTGATTGTCCCAGTATACCCCATGACGATTTAATACCTGTAGCGAAACAAGATTTGTAGCCATCGCAGGGCAGAGGGCAACATTGTGTAGTCTATATACCGTTGTCCCATCCGAGCCTTTCACCCTCATGTCGACATCTCCATAACCCTCTATTTTGATGATACTATCTCCTGCCAGTACAGCGTCTCCTTCTTTTGCTTCCCTAAAGTTAAGGAAACGGCTCTTCTCATTGAATATGTGTAAGCTCGTTCCGGAGTCGAGTATTGCGCTGTTTCTTAGGGGGTAGTTGTCTTTCATATCTGGGTCGATTGCGAAGCTTGTCGTAGTACGGGTGAGCGGCTCTTTTGGTTGTCAATTGGCTTCTTTTTCCGGTGTCTTTTCTTCGATCTTCTCTTGAGCGTCTCCGAACCGCTGACGAGCTTGTTCGACGGCTTTCTTGACTTCTTCGTTGTTCTTCATTCTATCCTCCACAAGTGTTGCCTCTCTCTTATTGCCGCCATACCAGTAGTGTGGTGCGATCTTTGGGAACACATACCAACAGCGCCTGATTGGGTGCCGTCCAAAGCACACGATGCAGTCTCTTACGTTCGGGTTATCTCTCTCTGACTCGGTTCGAGTGTCGGAATGAGATCGTTTCCGGGGTACGGATGAGCTCGCTCGTCCTCCCCTCATACGTCGTTGGTGATGGCTTCCTTGGTAGCCACCACTCGATGCAGGCGCTTCCTCCTCTTGTTCTCCGGGCTCGAAAGTGTTAAACGCACCACCTCTTACGGTCCTGGTGGTTTTTCGTGCCGATTGTATGACCACCGCTTCTTGACGCAATTCGGAAGAGATGGTGTCTAGGGAGAGGGTATTGTTGCCAATCTCGGTGCTATGGGCCGCTCGAAACGAGCTTACGCTCGATGGCGCAGTAGCTAGCAAGGCACGTTCAAGGTCGGTGACCAGCCTGAAGCTGTCTTGGAGGTCGGCGCCCGCAGTCTGAGCTCTTGCGACCTTCTTGGCCCACTCGTCAATCCATTTCGGGAAGTCCTTGATCACCTTTCCAACGGCAGCGTTGATATAGGTCTCGTACTCAATTTTGTACTGAAACATGAGGGCCCGTCGGGCCGTTTCACCGAGTGCCCTTATCTTGTCGTACCACACGTCGATGGTCTCACCCTGATCAATGTAGGCTTCACGGTAATCGTCAGCAATCGACATAAGCATCCAGTCGCCTACTTCCTTGACAGCCTTGCGGTGACTGTTGTATCCGTTGAGCTGTACTTGGTAGGCACTGTTGGCGGAGGCGTATAGGCGATGTCCTTCCTCCGTGAGGTCTTGAAGCCCAATTTCGCGGCGTCGATTTGCCTGATTGTGAGGGAAGTCTGCGAATCGGGGAGCCTCTGGTCGCGGGGGCCAGGGCTCTCTCTGCTCAGGCCTGAGATGCTCCCAGATTTGGCTGAGGCCGGCCTTGCCCTTCAGTACGACCTCCCATTTGGAGAAGTCCCCTGGGGAGTGCAGGATCACCCTGGTAGAACTGGCTGGCTGGCCCTCGGAAGCTCGTGGAGTAGTCATCTTGTATAGGTTAAACGGGCTTTTCAGCTTCTATTGATCAGCTCAATATATGTTTTTCTGGTACAGTCAAATGAGACTCTTAATTGTTGGATTCAACCGTGATTGTATTGTCTGCTCTTCTCCCACTTCCTCCAGCTGCTCGCTTTTTTCGGAGGGAATTATGGGTGGCTACTATACGGTATATTTACATAATCCTTATATCGTAAATCCCTCATCTGGATATCTGAAAGTCCCCACCATATTCACTAGTGTATGCTGTTACCGGGTTCCGTTGGTCCATATGTACTTAAGCGAGTGATAACGAGCATTCTCCACTATTCGGTACGCTCGTTTTTTATCCAACAACCTTAGATAGTACTTAGAACCAGATGTATGTCGATAGCGGTATCAATGCGACTAAAAGTTGCAAAAATGGACTCGGTTAGTCGATAGGATCGTCATAGCCGGCTACATCATGCAATATTGTACATACTATCACAAAACCGAGTCGTCTAGCGCCAGAAAACGCGACTCTTGGAAATCGGGACAAGTCGGTTTGCCTCTTTCCTTAGTTCTATCTCTCCTTACGGCGGACTATGAATACTATGTATAGCGAGGGTACTAACAAAGGCTCAACTGTTGGATACTGAAGCAGGATGGTGTGAATGTCGGGAGAATCTTCCTCCTATATCGCTGTCTTAGTGTCAAGTACGTATCGGCCCATTATCATTATAAATTCTAGGTCTTCGACCGACCAGGACTTCAGGAAAGACGGGGGGACATACACAGACACACATTCCTTTCTTACGCTCTGTTTTGACCTGTATTACTACCTACTTTGATCCATTCAATGCCATTCGTTTAACTGCCTACTGTTGCCTCAAATCCCTTGGAAGTGCTCGGCTGTCCAGTCTCCTTGGGTAGCGATATTGTGGTGGCCACCTTAACCTACACTCTGCCTGGCACTCGTTTTGCTTCCGTACACTAGCTAACCCTACTCTAACGACAAAAATGGTCGCATCGTCGATAACGTGACATTGGGTAGCAACCAGTCAATCGCCGAACTTCCCCCTGGATCCTAAGGTTGCCGGTGGCCTTTACCGCCATCAGACAGGTCATGGCCAACAGCCTCAATGTTCCTGCGGACTCTAGAATAAATATCAATGCGAGGCTGTATCTGACTTGTGGCTCTTCTCTTCGCCGACATACAGATATAATCTCGCGTTCACATTTGTTCTACAGTCCGCATGTACATTCAGGCTATTGGCCATGGCCTCAGGCGTCTGATAGCGGTAAAGGCCACGGGCAACCTTAGGATCCAGGGGGAAGTTCGGCGATTGACTGGTTACCACCAAGTGTCACTTTACCGACGATGCGACCATTTTTGTCGTTAAAGAGTAGATAGGGTCTGGGTACCCGACAGTTGAGTTTTGTCAGTACCCTCGCTATCGTCCGCCGTAACCTCTTCCTCTTCGATATGTCTATTAGAATCGAGCTACCTACCCCT
Organism: Xylariaceae sp. X187; assembly: GCA_028637585.1. NCBI lineage: Eukaryota > Fungi > Ascomycota > Sordariomycetes > Xylariales > Xylariaceae > Xylariaceae sp. X187. Next base: position 1,506,817 of record JAJIZN010000010.1, on the reverse strand, counting down.
AGGTATCATGGGCTGGGCGTCGATACTCGATGCCTCAGGATCATAAAATCCTCAACCCTGAACCCATTGTAGTCTGCCGTAGACTTCCATCCTATGAGAATATGTGCACGAGAGCTCTCCAATTTACATATTTACATACTCTATACTCTATTTCATACCTTGGCGTAACGGAGTGTATGGCCGGCACACACAATGTCAGATTCTTGCCCGTGATAGGTAATTAAATAGTTAACAAACAGGAAGCCCGCCAGCCAGCCATAATCATATGAAGTCCAGCGATCATACGACATTTGCAAACAATGTTGGAGAAGCCGAGGCTCATGCGAACCGGCCACATCGAACGACGATCATGGGTAACAACATCTGCCAACATCTTATGATTGAATACCTATACCACGATACCTTTTACCTTTTACCTTCAAAGACACAGCATTGGCCACGGAAATATAGGCAGAAAAAGATTCACCAGCTTCGATTCACATTTCAGGGTTAAGTTCAGGATATTCGGATGAGAGGGTAGAGCCTGTCGATGTTTCTGAAAGAAGAAGCGCAGTAGATGCCCAAAAAACAGGCGGGTAGAAGCAAACCTTGAACCTTTACGCCTCAACCCTCAGCCCTCAACCCTCAACCCCGCCATTCCACCTCACCTCACCTCACCTCATAAAAACGGGCACAAAAGAGAGGAAGAAAATGGCATCGACATCGGCATCGGCATCGGCATCAAAAGCGCCCTCAACCACCAACCCCCCAGAGCCAACGCCAAACCCCGTCATAATCATAGGCGCAGGCCTAGCCGGCCTAGTCGCCGCCTTCGAGCTAACCCAACGCCAGATCCCCACCCTCGTCCTCGACCAAGAGGGCGAGCAAAACCTCGGCGGCCAAGCCTTCTGGTCCCTCGGCGGCCTCTTCTGCGTGGACTCCGCCGAGCAGCGACGCATGGGGATACGGGATAGCCGCGCGCTGGCCCGCCGCGACTGGCTCGGCTCCGCACGCTTTGATCGCGAGAGCGAAGATTACTGGCCGAGGAAGTGGGCGGACGCGTTTGTGGACTTCGCCGCTGCGGATGGCGGCCTGGAAGGGTATGTCAAAGAGAGAGGGATCGGGTTTGTTTCGGCGGTCGGGTGGGCGGAGAGAGGCGATGGACGGGCGGAGGGCCATGGGAATTCGGTGCCTAGGTTCCACGTTACGTGGGGGGCTGGGCCGGAAGTCGTCCGTGTATTCGCGGAGCCGGCGCGCGAAGCCGAGAGGAAAGGGGTTTTGGCATTTCGGTTTCGCCATATGGTTGATGAGATCATGGTTGACGAGACCACGGGCCGAGCAACGGGTGTACGTGGAAAGGTACTAGAGCAGGACTCGGTGGCGAGAGGCGTCAAGTCTTCGCGGAAGGTGATCGATGAGTTCGAGATGTGCGGGTCGGCGATTGTCATTTGCTCCGGCGGCATCGGGGGGAATCTCGACGCGGTCAAGAAAGCCTGGCCGGTAGACCGTCTCGGTCCGCGAGTCCCCCAGAACTTCGTCATCGGCGTACCCGCCCACGTCGACGGTCGCATGATTGACATCGCCGAGTCGGTCGGCGCACACACGGTCAATCGAGATCGCATGTGGCACTATACGGAAGGTCTACAGAACTGGAATCCCATCTGGCCCGACCACGGTATCCGCGTATTGCCAGCCCCTTCATCGCTCTGGCTCGACGCCACGGGGAAGAGACTCCCTCCCTTCCTCTACCCAGGCAGCGACACGCTCGCCACGCTCAAACACATCTGCGGTACGGGATACGACTACACCTGGTTCATCCTCAACCAATCCATCATAGCGCGCGAGTTCGCGCTCTCCGGCTCCGAGCAGAACCCGGACCTCACCAGCAAAAGCACCTGGCAGCTCCTCAAAGCCCGCCTCCTCTGCAATTCCAAAGGAACCCTCCCCGTGCAGAACTTCCAGAAGTACGGCAAGGACTTCGTAGTGCGGGATACGCTCGAGGACCTCGTAGCCGGCATGAACGACCTGGCGCAATCCATAGGCGGACCCGCGCTCGACTGCGCCGACGTGCGCCGGACCGTCGAGCTCCGCGACGGCCAAGTCGACAATCCCTTCTGCAAGGACGCGCAGATCATGCTCATCCGCAACGGGAGGAATTACTGGCCCGACAGCCAGAGCCGCATCGCCGCGCCTCACCGACTCCTCGATCCGCGCCATGGGCCCTTAATCGCCGTGCACATGAACCTGTTGACGCGCAAGTCGCTGGGCGGGCTGGAGACGGATCTGCAGAGCCGGGTCATGAGAGGTGACGGTCGGACCCCGTTCGCGGGCTTGTATGCCGCCGGCGAGGCCGCTGGGTTTGGAGGCGGCGGTGTCCATGGGTATAGCTCGCTCGAAGGAACGTTTCTAGGCGGCTGTATATTCTCCGGACGTGCGGCGGGACGCGCGATTGCTGATGAGCTTTTGGGGATGCAGTGAGAAGCTTCTCATCTGGATACTTTCCTGACGAGATGAGAAAACTGTGGAGGGATGGAGGTTCCCTGATACGATACGGGGAGGGCTTATCATACGAAGAAACAAACAAACAAACAAACAAACACATACACTTAACATTGTAATTAAGTGTGCCAGAGATGACTGGCTGGCTACTACGCAGGTAGGTGATTATTTTGATTGACTGTATATCAGACGAGCTCATGAACCCTCTTTCTCAATGGGCAGATGATGTGACTTTCTGTCGATGTTCTTCCGAACCCAATACGGACGTCAATCTAGACTTCACCAGGCCCTGCTTATAAAACGAATAAATTGGTACAAGATCAGAACTGAGGCATCTTGTCTCTCGCTGTCGCCATCTAGGTACATACATTCCCCCCTCCCCCCCCTTTTATTCACTTATCTTCGAGCTCATCACATCACAGCCAACACCGTTTCATCGAGCAAAAGGAGCAGTGTGTTTTGATCTGAGCCTGTTGAAGGCCACGGCCTCCTTACAAGGCAATTTTCTTTTTACTTTCTCATAAAGCTAGGTTAACTACCTAAGTACTTGGTGGGCGTTGATCGGCCCTCAAAGTGAGTGAATGGATGAATGAATGAATGAATGACTGAGTGAGTGATAGTGATGGTGATGAGGGTGTCGCGCAAGAGGTCATGATGGCTGATCTGATCGATGTGGTGGCTTGGCTTGGCTTGGTTGAGCTGGTTATCACGACCCCCTTCCTCACACTATCACCCAACAGTCACGAAACAACATCATATCCTTCCCTTTCCCTCTCCCTCTCCCTCTCCCTCTCCCGGAACCAGATCACGTCTCTTCCATCCCATGTTTCCTCCGGGAAGGGCATCCAAGACGAATCATCTAAGCAATGTTGAGCTGCAGAACATAGCTGTTCCCCTCGATGTTCTTCATGACAGCCGAGATCTTGCGCCCCGTGCTCGTCTGCACCTCCGCCGTCGGGACAACGGGGATGCCGGCGTACTTGCCGCCATTGTAGTACTGCGGCAACAGCGTGACGGCCGTCTCGTCGGTCGGGACATCCGGGATGATGTGCACCCAGGGCGCATAGTTGTGCACGCCCACGGCGACAGTGAAGCGCTCGTCTCCGCTTGCGCTCTGGTAGCGGAGCATGCCCGAGGTGCCGCTGCCGCCCATGGTCAATTCCAGCACGCCGGGCGTCGCGAGCCAGGAGCCGCCTTTGGCGTAGTTCCAGACGGACATCTCGACGATGGATAGGGCCGCCCCGGTGCCGACGTTGGCGGAGACGACGCGGACGTTGTAAGACATTTCTGTTTGTTATTGGTAGATCGATGTCAGTATAAGCCGAGAGACGAGGTGTGTAGATACTTGGAGCGAGCAGAATGAGGAGGAGGGTCACCGACTTGAATGGGCTGGTAGTCGAGACGAAATGGTATTCGACTGGAGTATAGTAGTAGTGGTGTGCTTTGTAGCGAGAAGAAGTTGCTTGCTGTGTGTGATTTCTTGAGAGAGAGGAATGAGATGACAGTCGACGATGGTCTCCTGCTTATATACGCGATCGACCCCAAAGCCCAACAGCCCATGATTCGCGACCGCCGATGTCAAAACCTAAACCTCACGTCGTAGTCAAGGATGGACATGGCCTATGAATCTCCCACATGACCTATCACATTTGGCGATACTATCATGTAATTGTACAATTACGTTTCCAAAACAGGCCTTTTACGCGCGAACCGTGAGAGCTGATATGCACAGGATCGACGAGTTTTGAGCCAGAACATCTTGGTAGACCAGCACATCCTAAAGGGTCAAGTGTTCAATGGCGATCCGTTCCAGGTAATAGAGCCTCCAGTTTCCTGACTGGGGAAAGAGTAGTCGCTTCAGCCAGAGCTGACTTTCTGAATCGCGCCAATGTTGAGGTTGCTCGCTTAAGTCGGTTAAGTCGGTTAAGTCCGAGTCCTGCAGTGAAGCTCCATAGGTTGCTTCTGGACTTCTGGACTTCTGGACTTCTCGTGATGTGGGAGTCTGTCTATACGAGACGGAGCAAGCAATACTGCCTTGGCAATACCCGGCATCGATGCCTCCTAGCACCCCAGAGGCTCCCATCACGATGTGCTCGGTGTATCGCCAGGGGAGATCGACCGATTCATTACAGGATATTCATTACAGGACGCTGCCCGCTCCATCGTACTTTTTGCACCGACTTAAGCGAACGTCTCGACATTGGCGCGATCCGATGCGTCTATCCCCAGCGCTGTCTGTCGATGCAGAATCTCAGCTATGATCAAAGCAGCTACACAGACAAGGAAAAAGGGGGCCCATGTTGAATGGCGTGATGACAACGAACTTGATCGATTTTTTTTTCTCGTCATCCGCAACGCACGTCGTATTGGTACTCGTATGCCTTTTCTATGACATCGACGCCGGGTCTGGCGATACGTGGACTTGTCCCAACGCGACTTTGACTCCACGGAACCACAAATTCAACCCATGGAGCTCTGACAAAACTCGGCCGCAGCATTGGCGCGATGCGATGCGATGCGTCTGGGGTATTGATGCAGAAGCAGAATCTCAGCTATAGTCGAAATGGCCACGCCTTCCGGAACAGGAAAATGGGGTTTGTGTTGAATGGAACGGCCCGCCATCGTAGTCGATTTTCAATGTCATTCATCACGCACATAGTAATGGTCCCCGTCAGGATGCCATCAGGCTTCGACGCTGAGTATTATTGCGATAGGCCACGTAGGTTGTTCCGTCTCCCGACTCTCACATCACGAGACCCCATGACCAGCTTATACGCCGGCAAGAGACATGCTGTGAGTATCGCCAAGCTTGAGAAGGATGATCGCAGTAGCAACTGGAGACCAGTCGACCATCACTTCGTATAGAATGATGCATACGATTGTGCCAATCAGTCAGAATGTCCTGAGCGATGCATGTGTGACTGGCCATCCTCTTCTCAGGGGTTAGCGTTGCAGTTCCCAACCTGTTCCTGTCATGGGACCTTTGTTCTTGTTTCCTTTCACAATTGTAGGCTGGCCTTTCTTCTCCTCCTGACGGTAATCATAGTATCCATGTCTATCTAGGTACCTTTGTTTCAACGAGAGGAGGGACTGGAATGGCCATCGGGATATCATCATCGACATCTTCAGGTACTGTCTGGGATAATTCTCCCGAGCCTGTGTCTAGACTCGTCGACCACCTCTCTTAAACACGTGCCATAATTATATATTAGCTGCACCAATGTAATGAAGCAACCTCCTTTGAATCCTTTCGATAAGGCTCATGAGGGGCGGTCTCATTTTTTACTATGGATCACCGATGAATATCGTCTCCACGACTGGTAGTTACTCGATGAGAAGTGGAGACATAGAACTGGACATCACCGCGGAAGACATCAAGAGATAAGCGGGTAAGGGACATATTTTGACTTTTAACAACTCCATACGCCGACACGATGAAGCTGAAAAAACCGTACATGAAGCCCTTCATGTGTTGTAAAGTGAAAATGGTAAAATGTGACTAATCTATTATCGCTATATAACGATCCGTTCCAGAGAGTAGGATCCCACCTTCTGACTTATAAGATGACCCTTTTCTCTGGCACTCCGCTGTACAATCTCACCGCCCGACTTGACCTTGAGGTTCGATATGCGCTGAGTAGCTTTCAGGCCAAGAGGCAGGATCGCAGACTCGGTGATGTTGACTGCGATAGGCTTATTGGTGTTGACCTCTTTGGTGGCCGCTGAAGCAATTTTCTTGGCTCCTTCTTCAATGTATCGCACAGGACCGGCTAGGAAATTGCGCAAGTAGGCAACTTCTTCCAATCCTTCCAAAGCGGCACTGACTTCGTGTCTCAAGGTACGGATGAATTCTGTCGCGTCGTCGCCTGTTCTCATGGCGTCGTTTAGCAGCCAACCGCCGGGGCCTAGAGAGTCTAGGCAGAGACCCATAAGGTCGGCGATGAGTCCGATGATGCCGTCGGGCGGCGCGTCGAACAGTTCGTCTTTCTTGTAGCCGACCTCGAGGTAACGATCCGTCCAGCCACCTTTTACCAGTTCGATACGCAGTACGTACAATAGCGACAAGATCTCGTGGGGCTTGAACGTGGTACGCAGGGCCTTGACGGCAGACGGAGCTGGACAGGCCCCGAGCTTGGCAAAGGCAATGCTAAGTCCTCGCCCACGGATACCAGCATCCTCATTATTAAGGTAAGATACTGTTTTTTGGATTTCATCCTCGAGATCATCCAACTCCATGCCGATAGTCTCGTTTCCTGCCGTCTCCGTCTCCGCCTCTTCGTTCGTCGTGCCTTCGGCTGCGCCATTCGTTGAAGGCTTAGGAATAGGTTTGCTTGTGTCCTTGACTAGCTCTAGGCTCTTCATGATCGTCCTAAGGACCAAGACGATTTCGAGAGCCCCTAGATTGGTAGCGGATAGATATACGACCAGAAGCTCTAGAGAGGGGTCAATCTCCGCAAGCCTGGCAATGAGTTCCTGAGCGAGAAAATTGTCCACTGCCTTCACCTCAATCAGCCTGTTTCGGAACGCCGCTCTCAAATTAGACGACGTTAAATGTCCGGCGTCTAATAAGTAGTTCAGAATGTTACTCTGCGGTAGTTGACAAATCAGTCGAGGAACCGTTGAGTCATCAGGTAGAGCGCTATTCCACTGGAATGAACGGCTTATGGCGTACGAAATCCATCTCCTGTCTACAGACTGGTACTTCGCGCGCGACTTTGGCAAACGCCAGATTAATGGGTTTTTACTCGGTGCCTCTATGTTCTCTCCATCCGGTGTAGGAGGTGTCACCACCGTGATGCCAACTTTCTCAGCCAGAAACGTTTCAAAACCGACAATATCATTCGAATTCAACAGAGAATCTGCTGTCTCTTCGTCGGCCGTCCACTTCTCCCAGTAATCCCCCCTCATAGAACCGGGGAGATAGTTCGAGAAGACCGAGCCCTTCGGTGCTGGTACGGAATGCGGCACCGGGGCTCTCTTCGATACGGGAAGGCCGCATCCTATCGAGTCGATGAGAAGGCCCTCGGCACGTCGTTTTGCGTGTCGGCCTTTAGGTGCCTCCAGCTGAATGGCGACCAAATTGGAGCCAACAATTGAGATGGCGCGCTCGAGCGGTGAGAAATAAGCGACTAATTGACATGAGATTGAATCGTCATTGTTTTCCACGTCCGTCTGATCTTGAGCCGCAAGATCAATATCGATAGTATTCTGTAGCGACCGGTAGACGGGATTGAAAATAGAGAGCTGGGTATTCGTAGAGCAGAGGAGAGAAGTTTTGCTTAGTGGTAGAAACGAAGTGGTCTTGTCGAGGTACATAGTTGATGTGACTTTTGGAATGCTTGTTGTCAAGTCGTGGATGGTAATGGTGTGCTCACGAAGTTCTAATAGGGCTCCGTTGCGGGCATCGAGGCGATAAGACGTCGGCTTGCGCCTTTTCCCACTAGGAGTCGTCAGAGGCATAATGTGAAGCTGTACTAGGCCTTGGTTTGCCTGCGTAGAAGTAAGTTTCGAGGGCAGTCGGCCAACGATATGGAGGTGTCGACTGCGTTGGCCCTTCACACCGGAGTTGGAAACTATGACGAATACTTCCACTTCCTCGTCGACATTCTGATCGGCGCCGGTGATAATACTGAATACACCGCTACTCCCCTTGAAAAAGCCCTTGACAACCTCGGAAGCCGACACAGAACGACAGAACTCAATGGTAAAATTCGTTTTCGCGTCGCCTTCTAGATCCTGGAGCATTGCTTGGGCGGTCGATGTCCATTTTTGCTGCAGATTTTCGCCATCAAGACATACTACTTCGCCGTCCGCCCTTATAGCTAGAAGCTCATGGTCGGCCGTGAACCCAGTCGCTCCGTGCACAACTGAGGGGATCGATGCGACTGCTAGACACACGACAGGCCGGCCCTGGCCCAGCGATACCGAGCGAGTGACCTGGTTCGTTGTGACTGATCCACCCACGCCGTCCTTGAAGAGAGTAACGTTGTGTGTCCGGGACTCGGTGGAGGCGGCATACGTGTAGCGCAAAACATCTTTGATCGAATCTGCCTTAAAGCGAATAGAGCTGGCTGGACAAGACAGGCGTGCCTGGGGAGGAATGGGATACGACGTGACGAGTCTCGAGGAGGAAATCTATGCAGCAAATCAGCACCAATTGGCCGGCAGAAAGGGGTTTAGAGATGGCGCAAGCTCACATCGTAAATATTGATCGCTTCTCCGTCAATTCCCACGGTCAACTCGGCGCGCCGCCTTTTCCTCCTCCCCAACCCAGGCGCATAGCCATAAACGTCACCAACAACGTAGCTACCCTTAGTTGGATCAAGAGGGCGCGGTAGGGTAGTCAGCACATAAGGCTTCTGGACTTGAAATTGAGAAGCCATCGCTGGGAAGAATGCCGATGGAGGCAACTTTGTCTCGGATTGAGCTTCAGGAAAAAAAAGTTCCCTACAAAGTAAACATCAATCGTGGTGGGGCAATTCTAGCGGACGCTAACGGTTAACCTTGGGGCTTTGGGGGGGATTAGGCGCAATCCCTAGCGGGTATGCACGCTGTAGGTAGGTACTGTACAGTGGGTCACAGAAAGCGACGCTCGCTTTTTTCAAGCCGAATTTTGGGCTCGGATAAAAGTCACGACGTAGACCTGCAAAATGTAGATGTTAAGTTAGACAAAAGTAACTACTTATGCATTTTTCCAGTCATTCTAAGATAACAAGCACCGACCTAAGGCTCATAGCGAACTGCCCGGAGACGACAGTGAAGAATTCGATTTCACGAGCAGGTATCATACAGTATCTAGAAGGTGCATGTTGTCCATACTGTATTTATCGCTAGGCGTTAGTACCGATGAGAGCTAGTCTTCACCTTTGAGGCTTAGGTCAATGGTACTCGCTTGTCCGGTCTATCTAGATAAGTAATGTCGACACAGACTTGCCGGGGGACCTTGCCCTTCGGCTGCAGATATGTGTGGGGCGGAAAGTACCGATTAACGTATTAGACCCCCATCCGGCCCAGGCCAAGATCCGGCCCACCCCATTTTCCCATACAAAACCGCGATTTTCAAAGAGCTACAACTTCGACAATTCAACGATTTAGACCGTAAAACTGTGACATTATGCGTGAAATGGCACGGAGATTACGAATAGTGAGGTTTGCAAGATTTCGGACTGGATTGAGCCGCGGAAATCCATTTTATGCTTGTAAACCATTTGGCGCTATATGCTATATAAGCATATAGTGAATTTCCGCCACCCACCCTCGGACAAAACTTTTCAAACCCTCATATTCCTATTCTCTGTGTAATTCTACGCACTATGTCAAAGTTTTACGGTCTAAGTCGTTGAATTGAAGAAGTTGTGACTTTTCGAAAATCGCGGTTTTGTATGGGAAAATGAGGTGGGCCGGATCTTGGCCCGGGCCTGATGGGGGTCTAATACGTTATTTCTTGAATCAAACGACAATTCATGGAATCAATGGCCCAAGCTTGAGGGCCAGGTCCCCTCCCGGTAAGCCTGTGAGCCGATAGGCACCTTTTAGTTAGGCCAGGCGAGTATCCGTTCGCAGATTGTAATTACTGTGTTCAATGTTGGAACGTTAGTATAGACCGTGCTTAACATGCACATACACTGTCCAACGTGACTGTCCAAGCTCTTTTGTCTCCAGCCTTCGGGCCTGCCGCACTTAAGTAGTTAGTTCCCTTACCTAACGATCTGTGAGTCTCTCGTACAGGTGGTGAGTCAGCTACTTACCAACTGGAAACCACCAATTGGCAACAGCTGACACTTGCTTAGGGGAAGTACCAATTAAACACTCGTGTTACGGGCAGTCGCGATTTCCCGACGCGTCTTGAAGCAGTTGCGGAGTATCTGGATACCGTCCAACTCATTTAACCTTGCGTGCCTTCTCGAGCAAGACCTACCTACATCTTCCCAACGTCCTGCAATCCTCACTTCTCCTGCCTATGCCATTCCGTCTTTTCCCGCCTACCTACATAAACACCACCATTCTATCTAAAAAGAGATTTCGTACGCGGTCTTCCGTGTGGCGCACTTTTCCAAGTTGAACTAACCATTGCGGGTTTGACGCTTCCCTCTGCAAATGGATCCCTGATCTCTCTGATTATAATCAAGGTACCTTAAGGGTCCATCTCGTCGCTCAACATGACTGCGACCATGAATGGCGCCGAGATGCATCCCAAAAAAGTACATCCTTTCTTCTCCCCAGCCGCCCTTTCCAAGACCAGTGATGCTGTTACGCCTCCAACTCCCGATCCTTCGTGTAGTCCCGCGTCCACATCCGACAGTGAACACGAGGTCCCCGAGCGCAAACCAAAGCGGCAAAAGCGGCATTCTTCTGCTGTCGCTGAGTCCCGCCCGTCGGTGACTAGGAAAAAGAGCCGCGCACGGCTCTCTGCTAGACCGGGCATTGCGAAACATTTCGGACTGGGCGGTATTAAGGATGAGGAGGCCCAGACCGAGAAAGTGCAGGACAATGAGCTGAAGAGAGAGACATCGAGTCACGAGACTAATGTGGTCTCTGCACAAGCTTCTAAGCCCGCTAAAGTGACCAACCACGATTCCATGGCAGACGAGGAAAAAGGCAAAGCCCAACCGGAAAGCGACCAGAAATCCCGAAAGATTTTGAAGTTCAATCCAAAGACTGGTACAATTGGATCTCCTCCCAAAGCAAAACCATCAGCAGCTCTGCACACTTTGACGTCAGCTAGGAACGGCGCAAAGCGTGGTCTTGAACCTCAAGCCACTATCATCATACCATATGGAAATGACGCGGCATCGCGTGAACGAATCGGTCGAAAGATCCAAGAAATACTTCTTGGGATCTCAATATTCACGCCACCTGCATCAATAAATGCGACTTATGCAATATTACCTGAACCAAACCTCCTCAACAGCGAACTCCCCACCACGACGAAGCAGCTCGTGTCGCCAAAGACAGCCGCGCCCAAAAAGCCGCCCCATCCCTTTTTTCAAGCCAAAGGCAAAGCGGTCTCCTCTACGGAAGATGACCAACAAAAGACGAAAGAAGACAAGGCACCACCTAAACGACAGACCATTTTCACTTCGACACCCTGTCCCCCCAGGACAGTACAACCCATTCCCCAAAGCTTGTCTGTCAAAATGTCAGGCTCAAGAAGTGGTGGCGTAAAGGTGCCAGGCGCGCAACATCCAGCATGGCCATGGCGTGACATTGTCCACGTTCGTGACAGCTCGTCTTCTGGCCCTCGCGACAAGACTAGTCCTGAATCAATAGTGTTAAGATCAAGACGCAAGGCCAAAGGACAAGCAACGCGGATCAGTCAGCATGAAAGTATCTTATGTGGTACAGCTCCAACGTTGGCTCTCCGTCGGATCGTTAGCGATCTCAAATCGACGCATAATGAGGACTTCCGTCCCGTATCACCGTCGTTGGTTCGGGTGCCAACCAAGCATTTTGAGAGCGGTCGAAAGCTCCAAGCGCGTGTATCCAAGGAGCTTCATACCTTGAAAAGAAAAGATGGCTTACCCAAGACTCACCCAGCAATCCTCCATGCGTATCATTCCCTAGCAACTACCCTATCCGCTTTCGACAGGTCTACCTGCGAGTCTGTTGCCTGGACACAAAAGTATGCCCCCACGTCGGCACATTGTGTACTTCAAACCGGTCGCGAAGCCATGCTCCTCCGGGATTGGCTCCGAAGCTTGCAGGTGCAAGCAGTAGACACAGGTGCATCTGATGGAAGATCTAAGTCGAGAAGCGTCTTGGCTCTTAACAAGAAGCGCAAGAACAAGGACCTGGACGGGTTTGTCGTGTCCAGTGACTCGGAGGCTGACGATATGCACGAAGTATCTGATGATGGGCCACAGTGGCTTAATCTTGGGGCCCGGGACGAAGGTAAAAAGACGGTTTTGCGGTACGGCGATGCCGTCGATCGAGGAGGCAAACTAACCAATACCGCCTTACTCAGTGGACCACACGGATGTGGCAAGACGGCCACTGTGTATGCAATAGCCAAAGAGCTCGATTTTGAAGTATTCGAAATCAACGCTGGGGCACGCAGAAGCGGCAAAGATATATTAGAACGGGTCGGAGATATGACGCGCAATCATCTAGTTCATCGTCAACATAAAGAGGAACCTCAAGAGGATGGTGCGTCTGACGACGAACTGGCCAATGACTTGAAGTCTGGGAAGCAGGGCATGATGACATCTTTCTTCAAATTCAAAACTTCACAGTCGACGAAAACAGCCAAAAAAGCCAATCACACATCTGAGGGTCAGAGGCCTGTATCGCAAGAGAAAAAGCCCAACAGGGACCATAAGCAATCACTAATTCTACTGGAAGAAGTCGATATCCTCTATGAAGAAGATAAACAGTTTTGGACGACTGTCATATCCATGATTGCGCAATCAAAGCGGCCATTCATAATGACTTGCAACGACGAATCGGTTGTGCCCTTACAAAATCTCAAGCTCCATGGCATCTTTCGCATTTCCTCTCCGCCAGTTGATCTTGCGGTCGATATGCTGCTTTTGATTGCCGCCAATGAAGGTCATGCTCTTCAGCGGCAGGCCGTTGAATCTCTCTACGTGTCACGCAGTCATGACTTCCGTGCTGCCATCACGGAACTCGAGTACTGGTGCCAAATTGGCGTGGGCGATCTTCGCGGTGGGTTCGACTGGTTCTATCCCAGATGGCCTAAGGGTAGCGATGTCGATGAGAAAGGTGATACCATTCGAGTTGTCAGTGAAAACACTTACCAGACAGGTATGGGCTGGTTCAACAGAGATCTGACAGCCACCGAGCCGCTGTGGCCTCCTATTATTCCGCAGCTACATGGAGAGACTTGGGACCACTGGGCCCTCGATGTTTCGGATCACCACGAGCTTAGCGACGCCTCGAATTGGGGCAAGAAGCTCACTGAAAAAGCACATTCGCGGACAGCTTGCCTAGACCTTCTACGATCCGTCGAGGCATTCGCAGACATCATAAGCGACTCCGACATTTGTGGCCCTTTCTTGCCTCCCCACTCGAATCACATCATGTTTGATGCGGCAATGCCATCCCTATCTGCTAAGACGGTCGGAGATTTCACGATTGACCGTAAACTCTTGGAAGCCACACCGCTTTACCATTACGATTCCATCTCACTGAGCGTGTCTACCTCGTTGAGGGTTCTCGCTCAATCTCACCTACTAGCTAGCCAGAAATTCCCCGAGAACGCAAGTCTTGATGAGCGTTTCAACGAAAAGCACGTCGCTGGTCATATCGAGCATCACCTCAAGATGTCTTCGCAATCGGAGGGACCAGTTACACGCAGAGACTATAGTCTGGCATTCGACCCCATTGCTGCATCTGAGAAGACACTAGCAAATGGTTACATCGACCCATCCATCTTTGATAGGGAGATGACTCCCATCTGTCTGGATGTGGCGCCATATGTCCGTAGCATCGTCGCTTACGATCAGCGGCTACAAAATGAACGCCTGAAGCGGAGCAATCTGCTCAGTCAGGGAGGAAAGCCAGACAGAAAGCGCATGCGAACGACGAGATCCGCCTTCTCAGCTCTAGAAGGCGGCTCTAGATCGACTACGAGACGCGAAAAGTACTTCACGGCTGATATCAATCCCTACCTTGTGATGCGCACTAGTGGGAAAGGTTGGACGGAATTGGCGCAGCAGGCAGATGAGTAAAGACACCAAGGAGGAAGAGAGAGCCGTGATATTGCGGGATTTGGATGGTGGAAGCCTCACCCCAGCTTGAATTCTTCTACCTGGTTAGGCTCGCAATGCTTTTTTTCATGACATGGCTAGACCGTATATGCATTGCAAGTAGAGACACTTCTGCCGAGTCACAATTGGAAGTGAAGATCAAGGCGCACGGGGGCGTTACCTAGTAGGAAAGGGAGGGCATCATGGCCTCTTTACCTACTTTACGAATTGCTTTTACCATTACGACTTTTGCTACATTCTATAGGCTGCTAGATACATGGTAAATATGGCGTTGAGAATTGATTTGCGATTTGAACTCTGATGAAATCTGCCCACTCGAAGAAATACCTAGACGACTTATGCCTCTTTCAAACTTTATCTACTCACACGTTTGTGAAAGCCATTTGTGAAAGTTCTTCATGAGGTCAGCAACCCATGATTAGTCCCACCCTTTCAAACGAGCTTCATGAGTAGGTAGACAGTTACCACTCCGTACCACTTGTACCTCTACATAATATATTACCTAGATACCTACGGTGCATTCCGATTTAACAGATCTCAACTCCCGCTAACCCCGACGAGGAACGGAGAGAGTATCCCGAGTCAAGTGCGCGCCGGGGGGGTGTGGGTGTGGGTGTGGGAACCGCTCTATTTAGGCAAAATCGAACCCCCCACTCCCACCTCCCCAGGTTTCAATCGTGTGAATGAGCATCAAGTGGCGTGAAAAAGGTGAAGTAGCCCGCAAAGGTGGTATCTAGTAAGTAAGTAAGTAAGTAAGTAAGTGGGCTGGGTAGACTAGATAGATCATTGGGGTACGTGTGTGTACGTGTACGTGTACGTGTAGATGAAATTCATCATGTTTTTATTTTGGTGGTTGATATTTGTATTTTAATTCCTCTCGATAACTTTTCAAAAAGAAGGTCCTTGTTTCCTTTTTTTTTCTTGTTTTTAAAAAAAATTTATTACTTTTTTCGCGATCTCTTTCTTACTTTGCCGCAAATGATGCAGCCGAAGCTGGAATCAGACGCTGTCGTCGTGGAAGAGGAGGAGGAGGGCGATCAGGAGCAGAAGGCCTTCCTTTCGGATACGCATTGGGCGCGTGAGGGGGGTAGTCGCTCGCGACACGAGCGTGGCTCGACGACGACGGTGACGGCGGTGACGGTGACGGTATGGTATTATCTACGGTTTATACTAGAGATCGCGATGGCTGTCGTTATCGTCGGCTTGTTATCTCGGGTTCTACGTGAGCGCGAGCGCGGATGTGTTGATGATGATGATGAGGCACAGTCGCCTGTTCCTAAATGTACGTTTTCCCTTCCACCCTCCCTCCTCTCTTTTTTTTTTTTTTTTTTTTTTTATTCCTCGGGGTTGGTTTCGAATTTGGGAGGAAGAGTTCTTCGGGAGGGTTTCTTTTTTTTTTTTATCTTGCTTGAAAGTTTTGGATGTTTAATATTTATTTTTTTTCCCCATCACACACAGTCCCGCGCAGAACGTATACGTTCCGTCCGGATCCGACGTTCGTCCGCGACGACATGCTCTTCAGCGAGCAGGATACGCTGGACGCACTCCATAACTGGCTTCCCTTGAGCTCCGGTATGTCTTTCCCTTCTTCGTACCTACTTGTATCTATTCTATCTATTCTATTTATTTATCTACCTACCTGCCTACCCCCAAGTCAAGGGTTCAGGGTTAGGGTTAATCCCATCACTCCGCAGAAGCAAGAGGCTACGTAAAAGTGGCCAATGCCTCCAACTACCCCCTCCTCTCCGACCCGTACACGGTCCCCATCGACCGCGTGACCTCCGGCCCGGCCTACATGATGTCCGTATTCCACCAGCTCCACTGCCTCTCGTACATCGTCGACCACTACCGCCAGGGCTACGCCGGCGCCAATCTCACCGAGGACGTCGCGCACCACTCGGCGCACTGCTTCGACTACTTGCGCCAGTCGATCATGTGCGCCGGCGACACGAATCTCGAGGGGCAGACGGCCGACGGGCCGGGCTGGGGCTCGCGGCATACGTGTGTCGATTACGATGCCTTGTTGGACTGGGCGAATGAGCGGGCCGCTATGAAGTGGCGCACGGGTCTGTTGCCCGGCACGGCTATTCTGTGAGAATGAGAAATATCTAGTCTAGGTATCTAGCTTGGAAGATGGAGGCTACTCTGGGGGCGTTGAGAGGGTTTTTCTTTTTTTTTCTTTTCTTTTCTTTTTTTGGTTGTGTTGCGTATTTTAATTCTTGCTTTCAAGAGGTAGTAGTGAGTGTGAAGGTCCCGCTGTCGTTTGAGAAGGGAAGGGAAATACTAAGGAATGATATATCCCGGGGGAGAGAAGAGGAAAGTTTGAGAGGTGACCGGCAACCTCGGACATACAAACACACTTTCTATCCCTAGTGAATGCTCGTTCTCTCTCACAGTGAGAAAGAATACTCTCATTTTCTACATCTTCGATTACTTACTCCATGGATCGCTCTTCCAGTTAACCCGAATCCATAAGCTCCTTTTGAGTTGAAACACTGGGGATTTGGTAATCCCTGATTGATCTCCGAGAGGCTGGGTATAAATATTCTTATATACAACGAGAGTGAGATTCCTTTTTCCATCTATATCACGACATAAGCCGTTATATCGTCCACAATCGATCTTCATCCGTAACAATCATGCTGACGTCCCTAGATATATATGTATATACTCTTCCACATCTCCACTTCTTCATTATCGTCGCTTGAGGGGTCTTTTTTCGAACTGGGTATGTAGTCTAATGAAGACTATATATTAAATTGAGCTCTCATAAGCTCAAAAGCGAATATTAGAGGACATCTCTAAAAGGACAGGAAGAGATCCTTATTAGATCGTAAGTCGTCTGTCGTTTTATAGGGTATACCGGAAATCAGGCTGGGGTTCATCCTGTTACAGGTGTCAGTGATCTGCCTACTTTTTACGAGATTCTCAAAGGAGGAGGGGGATAAGATATCTTACCTCATCACATTCAAGGTGCTTCTCACCGCGATCCGCGGCCTTGTTAGCCCGGTAGTATGCGATATCACAAGCCGCAGTCAAGACCAAGACCAGGAGCGCGGCCGTGATGCAAGCATATAAACCGGGCTTGTAACCGGTCTTCTGATCTTGCGAACGGAAGACAAGCGAACCGGCAATGCCACCGATGCCAGCGAGGCCGACGAACATGGCACTGCAGAACGCACGTTTCCACTGGCCGCGGATATTGTTGCCCTGTAGAGCGAGGGCCGACGGCAAGTTCGCATTGGCACCGGCGCAGATCAAGAACGCGCCAAAGTAGCGCACGTAGTTGTTGTGATGCCATCCGAGGATGGGGAGTCCGATGAGAGAGATGATCATGTTGATGACAATGACGGGACCGCGGAGCTTATACTTGTCTCCGAGGTAGTTGATGCCGAACATGTAGAGGCCTGCAAAGCCATAGGGAGGCGCGACTAGGATCTGAGAGGTGGCGGTGCTGAAGCCCAGGTTCTTGTTTAGGATGATAGGCAGGAAGAATGAGAAGGAGTAGTTGATGGTCGAGGTACCCAAGCCCATGCCACCGTAGGCCCTAATTCAATGTTAGACGTCACGATTTATTTTTTGAACTTCAAATGACAAGGGTGCTCACCATATTTTCCAGTCGAGAGCGGCGCTCAGGAATTGGCGCGTATTGAACGAAGTCACTTGAGTGTCGCCACGGTCGGCCTTGACTCGAGAGACAACCCAGGCGCGCTCTCTCTCATCCAAGAAAGACCACACCTTACGGCTCGAGTCGGGGAAATCAACGAGGAGCCAGTAACCGCCGAAGCCAATGACGACAGTCAGAAGGCCCTCGAACACGAAAATCCATCGCCAACCCTCAAGGCCGCCGGCGCCATTGAGATGAATCAGCCCAAAGGCAATGATACCGGAGAAGGCCGATGCCAGGCAGCCGATAACGTAGAAGAAGGCATATCGCTTTCCCATCTCGACTGTATCGAATTAGCATGAACGTCTTCCACAGAGCACGTCGCCAAGCAGCAGTCGTCTTACATCGAGTGTACCATGTTGACCTAGAGCAGCTGCCGTTAGTAATCTCATCAAACGAGACGATTCACACCGAGAAATAGGAACTTACAGTAGGTAGATCACGCTAGGGAAGAATCCAGCTTCGAAAAGACCGAGGACAACTCGCAGGGCAGCAAGACCACCCCAATTCTTCACCAAACCCAATCCGATCAAAACGATTCCCCACGCCACCGTGATGAAAGCCAAGAAGGGCCGTGGTCCGAGTTTCCGGCATAACACCGTCGACGGAGGTTGAAATATGATGTATGTGATGAAGAATAAGAGGGTGACCAGAGACTACCAAGTCATCTTCTGTTAGTCCAAATCAACCAAGGAAAAGAAAACACACAACCACAGAAAAAAAAAAAAAAAAAAAAAAAAAGCTGGTGAGAAGGGATTCCTTACGTAGCGGGTACCGGTGGTTAGTTCGAGATCTTTACCCAAACCAGCAACATAGGCAGATCCCAAATTCGTCCGGTCCATGACGCTGATGCAATACATGAGACCGGTGGTGGTGACGAGCCGGCGATCAATGCGGTGGACAATACTTCTCGCTTCCTTAGGACTGACATCCTCAATTGAGGAGGCCTCGACGTCGACACGCGACTTCTCCTGGCCACTCCCGCTATCAGACTCCATGGTGGTCGAAAGCAGCGGGGGAGAAAACTATAGGTCAAGAAATTCCTCAAGGCAAATAGAGAAAAAAAAAACAAAAAAAACCGGAAGCCTTAAGAAAGAGATGGTGTTAATCCCTCTCAAAGGGCACCGGGTAAGAAGAAATATGTCGTGGTGAGAAGGGAGAGAGAACAAGAGTAGCCAAGCACCGCGTTCTTGGAAATTGTCGATCGATCATCAAGAAGAAACAGAGGCGTGGCCAGGAGGTTATTATACATGGTCACCAACAATACGATGCCCTCGCCGTGCGGGCCTTGCGGCTGGCCATAGGCCATAAGGCCATCTTCAATGGGTCATGCCGTACAGACCATACTTAGATAGATAGACTCCTTTGATCAGCTCATGAGTGCAGCTTAAAGCTTACGCTCCACGGCCGTCGATGTACAGTAGCTTTTTGCTCATATCCAGACCCATAATCAAGGCCGATATCGTGCAAGCATCGACGAGGGGGTCTGCCGGTGGCGGTTCGTGATGGGTACATCTGCCTGTGGTGTAAGCTTTGTTGGTTCCAGGTATTCCCGCCGGCTGCGTACTGTATGCCGATGGCGTTCATCACAGATTGTTCTTCCAGGCAAGCCCGCTCAACGACGCCTCGAGACGCCCACACGGCGTGAAGGCACCAATCCCCGTTCTTGGATGCGCATGTGGGTGCACACTTTTGAACGCCACAAAAACTCAACACTGGATACTAACACATTCTGTACATATTAAGTCCAATGTTGTATCTGTTCCCAGTCGTGTATAGTGTAGCGTAGTGTAGTGTACCTAACACACTACTCATAATCTCGTATGTCAATAGGTATTTTGTCTGATTCTCAAGGCTTTTGGCATGTCGTTCGGGTTCTCGAACCGTGATCGGGATCAGCGCTAGGTAGTGGGATCGAGGCAAAATACAGTCTGCAATTCGTAACCTTAGTAATATCGCGTTGAGCCAAGCTTCGATGGCTTCGTGCCCAGAGATGTGTTTACTACAGTCCGTACGTCGTACTATGAGACTACGACGCCTCACCAACGGCGCTGTCAGGAGAGAAGAGCAATGTCTGAGACCCGTCGGCGATTGTGTCACGAACGACACATGTTTC
The DNA here is from genome assembly GCA_028637585.1 of Xylariaceae sp. X187. Lineage (NCBI taxonomy): Eukaryota > Fungi > Ascomycota > Sordariomycetes > Xylariales > Xylariaceae > Xylariaceae sp. X187. Next base: position 1,486,827 of record JAJIZN010000010.1, on the reverse strand, counting down.
TATCCACTGATCTTCTGCTGCAGCACTTGGCGGTTGGGCAGTTGGGCGGTTGGGCGGTTTGGTATACGGCGACAGACGAGGCGAGTCGGTTCGAGAGAGAAAGTAGAAAATGTGGTTGTGGGTAGCATTTCAGACCGTACAGACTGTACAGACTGTGCAAACTGTGCAAACTGTACGGATTGTACGGATTGTGCGGATTGTAATCTGTACGTCCGTACCTGTATTGAGTCGGCATTCCCCGTGGATTGTCTCGAACCTGCTGTAGCGTTACGGATCGACTTGCATATCCGTACATTACGCAGAAGTGGGGTCCGGTAAGAAACCACACACTCTGTCAGTCCCCCCAATATCGCGGAGTGGTATTTCAACTAGATATGCCTACTTATTCTCTTGAAAAAGCTGGGATGCACGGCAAATATGTGTCAATAGGTAGGATGAAGGCGCACAATTCCTAGAATGTGCTTTTTGGTTTTTCTTTGCAATGGGACAGGGCGTTGGTTGGTTTATTCCCTGGCCGACATATCTCTTGGTGCGTTGCTTCTAAGAGCGTGTGTGGTTTCTTATCGGACCCACTTCTGATTACGGGGCAATATCGAGTCTTACTTACGGATTGTCACCTCAATTGAAACGCGAGTTATATACTTTGTCACGTAACTATCACGTTCCATACGGGAAACATACAGATTATACAAGTCAGAATAGTCCGTATGAGGATTTGCCTGCCGGGAAAGCGTGAAGAAGCAGACAGAGCTGGCAACCCACTTCACCAATCATCACCAATCATCCCAATCTATAAGATGTGACAAACTTACCGTATTGACTGACTGTACTTTCGTAACACTTAACTCAACGCTTGACGCTTAGTTAACGCTTATCCAACTAGGTATGTGATATAATTACTACCTACCGACAATCTGGAGAAACATCATCTACAAAGTAACTACCTATGCTGGCACGGAACGAACCTTCCAACAGCGTCGTCCGCGGTCACCACTCACCACTCACCACTCACCACTCACCGCCAACTACTGCGTAATATCTATGGACTGTATCTAGAATCTTGTAGATAATCTGTAATTACTTCTAGACAGGCCTTATTCAATCGACTGACATTCCACTCTTCGCCACATTCACTCACTCACTCACTCAACTTCCTGCTGATCCTTAATACTTAGTAAGTTCCATGATGAACACTACGAAATGCCATTCCCGTCAATTACTATCTACGCACACATGCAAGTCCGTCCGGAGAGCGGAATAATTAACCTAATGAGAAGGTCAACGCCATTCCCTCCATCTACACATAGTTATATGTATCTCAAAACCAACGCTGGGAAGACTTAATTCAGGGCTGAAGTCAGTCACCTCGGCTCGACATAATTACAATACACCACACCACACCATACCATACCATACTACACGGTCGGGCGTCCGCGACTGTCAGAGCCTAGATAGACGCTCTTTTTTTTTTTGGCGTGAAAGAATACGACATAAGAAAGGTCTCACCTAGCTAACTATCCTCCATCATCATCCCCAGCCATTCCATTCGAGTAGAACTTCCCAGACTATCTACACTGTTCTACGTCTGTAATCACTCCGTATAAGTAAAAGTAATCACTTACACTCACCCAACCCAGCAAAACAGTTTCATAACGATGTGCAAAACAAGACCCCCCCCCCCAAAAGAATTATGAACAGAGGCCGAGCTGAACATCCACGTGGTGTTTTCTTTTGCTTTTCTTTTTTTTTTTTTTTCTTCCCTCCCTCCTTGTATAACCAACCAACCAAACCCCACCAACATTCTTACAATCTATCTACATACCATATCACACCACACCATACATACCATGACCAGGTCTCCCATCCCAGCTCACATGAAAGAGAGGGATCGCCGAGGCGGGCTATACATACATACCTACATACCCTCATCCCAACTCACGCTCGCCGGAACGGGCAGCGTTCAAAACAATAGCTAATATAGTTCATCGTTTCATACATATTTAGGTTGTTTTTTTCTTTATCCCTTCAATAAAATAAAATAAAAAAAAATGGTTATTTTGAGTAGGTAAGGTATAGATAGGTTAGCTGTATGGCCCTTCTTCCATCTATGTCTCTCTCCAGAACGAAACGAACCTCTGCCTCGAAGATATGGCCATTACCGGTTTGCTTTTTGTTCGATGGGATCATAACCTAATACATATCTATCTATCTCCATAGGAGGGAACCAATCATCAACCCGTTATTTGGTTCAGATCGCGGCAACAATGGCGAATGAAGAGAGAATTTCTTCAACGGATTATACAGCCGAGACCTCTTTTTCCCCTGTTTGTTTGTTTGTTAGTCGTGCCGTGCCGTGTCGTGTGTTTTTTCTTTAAAGGCTGAGTCCACCGGGAGGCCAAAGGTCGTTCGTCCTGGTCAAGTCTCAGCCGCAATTCTCTAGGTTAAATACTTTCTACCTACAGACTTGTACCTATGTGGTAGTTACCTACTAGATAAGTATGTATACTGGTAGCCTAGGCTGAGTATGAGTATGATATATCTAGTAAGTAGTTAAGGTCAGAGAAGGCATCCTAAACATAGCATGATTTAGTATAAGAAACCCCCGTTTGGTTAAAACGCGACTTTTTTTTTTTTTTTTTTTTTTTTGTATGTTCTGTCCTGTTCTGTCCTGTCCTGTCCTGTCATGGATCTATAACACGAGTTTTCTCCTTGATGCTAGATCCTCTTGGTTCTCTTCCCGCTGTTTGCAAAGTCTTGCGTGTTGTCGATACTTACCCATCTACTCAAACTACCTAGACCGAGCGAGAGGACCTGCCAGAGGTAATCTTTTCTATCGAAGTCAAAGGACTCAAGATAGTTACATACCCCTACCCTCGAAAAACGTGGCGGGCAAGCCATCGTGCCAAAAAGGAAAAAAGAAAAAAAGAAGAAAAAGGGCACGCGGAGATTAAAAAGAACCCCCTCCCCCTTAAAAAAAACCACATGGGCATTCATGCGTTTCGAAAACGCAAATGAACCAGCGAGGACCGGGCAGTAAGCAAAGCAAAGCAAGCCGCCCTCCTACAGTAATATATACTCGTAAAATTATAAATAATGATGATAACACCCCCCCCCCCCCCATCTTCATACAGGCAGGCAGGCAGGCAGGCCGAATGAAAGGGGGTGAGCAAAAAAACACACATATACAGACAAGACGGTACTTATGGCGTGCGGCTAGCTGCCTAAGCTGCCTTGCCTACCTATCTAGATAGATAGGCGTACGCACGCCTTCGGAGGTGTTGAGTACCGGGGTTAGCTCCGCATACACCTACTACGCCGCGAGAGAGAGAGAGAGAGAGAGAGAGAGAGAGAATATCTTCATGCATCATAGACAGATAGATAGATAGATATATACATGCTTACAAGGCCTCGAAATTATGAAGGCAAGGGTTCGTTGATTGAGAAGGCCTGGTGATGAGATGGATTGTCAACCCGGTGTTTCTTTCGAAAGAGAAATGAGTGTATGTATAAGTGAACAGAAACATCCAACATACATCAAGCATCATCCCTCGCACGACCGGGTACCTAGGTAGGAATTGCATCGTAAGCTCTACGAACATGTGAGTTTGGGAAAAAGACGGGCTTACTTATCCCGCCATCCGAGACGAGAAGCTAAGCAGTGGCAATTTATTTTATTTTATTTTATTTTTTTTCGGATCCCGTAAAGTCTGTAATCCTTTTAGTAAGAAGGACAAAAAAAAAATCTCAAAGCGTGATAAATATGATGACTTCCCCTCATGATGATGATGGAAATGACTGTAGACTGAGCTCAGGTCTGACTCTACGGTCCATTTCCGTCAATGCCAAAGGTTCCCAACCGTCCGTCGGTCATCTAGTAGAAAAATGCCCACCCGACCGGCGACCGCTACGCTACCTTCTTTCTAGCTTGGCCCAAGTTCGTGGAAAAGGCCTGTTCCCTTTCGAGAACAACCTGCCCATGAGAGTGACGGTCCGATGGTCTCTGAATGGTTTCTTTCCGATTGAGAGACTGGCCTTCCGTGAGAAGGGGGATCAGGCTCGATCAGCTATGCTGACGCCAAAATGTCATTATAGACGGTTATCTTTGTTCTACTAGGAGGCATGGTTTGCTCTGCTGAGACATGACGGTTCGGTTCGTATGATATAGCAATGAATCAATATTATCTATTCAGAAACTCCTCTCCCGCATAGGTTCTACCTCTTCCCCTTGAGTAAAAGGACAAGTCTTGACTTGAAAGAACACCGTTCCCCCACCCCCCCTATCGCCGCCCAGACAGCTACCTAGGTTAACAAGGACACCAGTCAGAGTTTCGAAGGGTACGCCGATCGCCGATGACGACTCTGTCTCCAACCCAAAACCGGAATCTTCTTCACCGGGTGTTCCCAAGTAACGAAATGCTCCAGACCCGTCTTGATCACCATCTTCTGACTCGCATAGTTATCAAGCGCAATCCAGGCATAAAGCTGCTCGACAGCCACATCGCCCCCTTCACTCCCACCATCACGACCGCTAACCTCCCGACCGCCAGAGTCATCCCCATCGCCATCCAGCGCCCGGCATTTCCGCTCATACACCACAGAGTCAGGATGAACCCGAATCCGCACAGGTACATCCTCCCCGCCGTCCACATGGCCCCTCGGCAAAGACCACCACCACGCCGTGAAAGCACGAAGAAACTCCGTCCCGTACCCGCGCCCGCAGTACTCGCTCGTAAATTTACAGCCGAGCTCAGGCCACCCGCAAGCAGGCGAGGCAAGCAAATGGACGCCGCCGTCGCCGATGAGCTCGCCCGTGGCCCGGAGGAAGATGCCGAAGTAGGTAGGGAAGGGGAAGGCATCTGAGCGCGCGGGCGCATTGAGCAGCCCGTCGAGCTTCGCCTGTGTCTCGTGGATGCTGGCGTCCGGCACGCCGCTGGTCGTGTGTTTCATGAATGCCGGTTGACTCCGCAGCCGGTGAAAGGGCGTGAGGTCGGACTGCGTGAGCGGCCGGATGACGAGACGCTCCGTCCGGATCTCTGGGCACCTAACAGTTCCCCCGGACATATTGTCTGTCTCGCCTTTCCATGATTTCCCCGATCCCAGAGATTGCGGCAACGTCGTCGTTACCGTGACCCATGACTCTGCCGTCGTGGGTGACAGCTGGCCCTGCGCCATTTTCCCCATGATTTTACTTAATTCACGAAACTATCGGTCGGTTCCAGGGTGATAGAAGCTCTCTACGAAGCTCTCTACTGGGCGGAGAATCTGGCTTCATCCGCTTCATATCATCACAAACCGACGGCATAAATACTTTTATCCCCATCCTCAAGGGCACGATAGATACGAGAATCCGCCAGCCCTCAAAGCTCGCTTCGCTTACCCCGCCGAATGCGATATAATAATGGAAGGACTTATTATTCGGCCGGCCAATATCTACGTGTCTCATTGGAGGGAGTTGGTTGTACACATTAACCCGTTCGTCCATGGTGGGTGTCGTCGAGGGTGTACCTACGAAAGCCCGGAGACGTGGCGAAATGCGAACTTATGGGAACCCTTCAAAGCATTGCTTTGGGAGTCAAGGGGTAAAAAAAACCACAGATTGTGCGTAAGAGTTGGGCGACGAGACTGATAAGGCTCAAAATAAAATATAAAAAAAAAGGAGAATCCGACTGCGGAGGTGATACGAAAGAAGTGTCCCTTGGATTCTTCAATCGGAGAATTTTCGTCCTGGCCACTGGGCAGAAATATTTGGATCGCTACCAAGAGCCTTTTCCCGGGACTCGGCGTTCGCTATCAAGGGCTTCCCAGTTGTCCTTGGGTAGGTTGTCCAGTTTTCCTGGCGAATCAAGACCGAATCCGATTGACATTGGTCGAGAGTGACGATGTACCCACCTGCGTCGCTTCAAGCGCCAAAAGTTGGGCTCACTTCACTTCGTTCAATGGATGAAGAGTGGGAATCCTTTATCTGGCAACAAGACGCTGGACGGAACAGCGGTCGTATTTGGGAGCCCAATCTTTGCCTCCTCTCGATTCCCGTCTAGCGTCCCTACATGAGCTTTTAAGACATTAGAATGCGGATACGGTACCAGCGTGCGCGGATGACCTACTTAGTTTTCTGGTAAAAGCGAAATGCTTGGGCGTCGGAGAAATGCAGTGTGATAAGTGAGTGTAGAGGGCAAAGAGAGAGATAGATACTATGAACCTGCCTTCCTGCTGCTGTGATGTTTTGCTTGTGATTTGAGAGTTGCTTGATGACTAATCGGCTCGTGCTTGCTGTTTGTTTGGAGAAGTGGCTCGGTCTGTGGCGGTGCGGGTGCAAAGCCACGACCTCCTGCACTCGTACCTATTCCCGTAGTGCAAAGCGCCATTAGAAATCAAGCTAACCATCTTTCCTGCCAAAAAAAAAAAAAAACCCCCATTCCCGCTCTTCCTTGGCCAGAATGCAACATGTTGGGTCTTAAGACACTCGGACGAGATTTAGGCCAGACCGCATCGGCTTATCAAATGCAGAAGAAAGTGGTGTGAAAGTGGTGTGAAAGTGGAAGCGCTGTCGTTCGGCCTATAGCCGGCACTACCACCTACGCAGAGGTGTACCCTACGCCAATAGACAACAGCACGAGCTTGTTGTTCCCTCCCCCCCCTTTTTCCGACGTCGAAGCAACGGCGCACGAGGGAACAAAGCGGACTACACAGTAGGTACTTCACACCTATCTTCTTACAGGCCTACTATCTAGTAGCACATGCTTAGCGTGCGCAGGGCTGGGCGAGACGAACCGTTGATGGGAACAGCGTCACTACTCACTGCCTAGAACTGCAGCTTTCGCATTTCCATTTCCTTTGGTATGCCGGTCCATACCCCAACCAGACGCTTCCATACACTACATAGGTAGTAGGGTACCTACGCAGCAGGGTCCACCGTTATGTTGCGGAAGATATCGAACCAACATGTAAGGGTCGAGTTGTCGTGGGGCGCCGGACTTCTAGATACGTCTAAGTAGGTAGGTAGGTAGTGTACATGCCTGCCCACCTTGAGGAGTCCAGTCCGTCGATTTGGTCCTTTTTCCTAGCGATGAATAGGGCTTCCAATGATCAAGGCAAGGGCCCGTCTTTGGAGATCTCGAGCATCCAATACGCTAGCCTTATGCAGGGAGCATTCGGAACAGTATCTGCTCCGTACATAGGAGGCCACCATGCCGGGGTAAGCGGCTGGTAGACATCGTGACCCCCGTTGCGATGCAAAAATGCAAGACTATCTAGAATTTATAACTCGGCCTACGACATCGTAGATAGGTAGGCAGGCAGACAGAGAGGTGTGTAGGTAGTCCAGACTAGGTTCAATATAGTAGGGACGATAGGTAGACCGCATTCTACGAGAATAAGCGGTCTTCATCTCTCTAACCGGATTCCGTAGACCTCTCGGAGCACCATCAGTTTCCGGATTGCTGTTGGGTCTTGGTCTGCTTTGCTCACGTTTTATAGACCTACATAAATAACATCGATCCTACATATCTATTTCTTGGTGCCGATTACCAACTGTTAACAGTTAACAGTTAATAGATCACTTGAAATGGCCCTCTTAGAGCTTACGGGAATGCTACGTAGTTGCAGACCTAGCAGACCTAAGTAGCAGACCTAAGTAGCAGACCTAAGTAGCAGACCTACGTAAAAGTAAACTTGCGCAGGATCCTACGTGATTACAAAGGGCCAGTATTAGTAGATATGTAACTCCTTCAAGAAGGTGTTTTCCTTTATTCAATTTGCTGACCTGGAATTTCAATTCGTCAAAGTTACCTACCTGGGTATATGACACCACGGTTGAGCGAAGCGAATCCAAGGTGACGGGAACGACTAACAATCCCCCCTCCCTATATAAATATACATATATATATTTATATATATATATATGTACATAGACCATGTCATCGCTTTGCTAGAAGTAACAAAAGAACGTCTGGTCTCGAACGCAAATGACGTAATTGAGTAAGGGAAGATCGGAGTTGAAAATGGGCTTGCTAGCCATGATGATAATAATAAGCACCCTCATGACCACTTATGACCACCGGAGACACGCGGCCCCTAAAAGCCCTCCCCCTCCGATATGCCGTGGGTTGTGCCGTGGTTAGGTAAAGTAGGTAGGTATGTAGGTATTCGAATAGGTACTGGGGGTCCGAGATCGTAGTGTAGAAGTGGCTGAACAACGCATCTCGTTGTACCGCAGTTTTTTTTGGCGCTCAACCCATCGGTGTGGCGGTGGCCTTTCTCTCACCAAAATATATGTGAGTATATGCCCCCATTGGTAAAGTATGCGGTCTCTTTTTACGGGCGGAGCGGTTGCGGCGGGGGTCCACGCAGTACCATATTGAATAGGGGATATTGAAATTTGAAGCAGTGTACGTCCGTAGATAGGTATGTATAAGTAAGTAGGTAGGTAGTATCTACCGTAGCTTGCGCTATTATTACCGTCGGAAAACAAGAAGCAGAAGCAGCAGGGTGTCGCTGTAACAGGAATGATGATGCCGAGGCTGGCTTACAGTGGCATAGCCATCCACTACCTACTACTAAGTTACCTACTAGATAACCCACTGCGTCACGAGAGGGGAAAAGGAGAGAGAGGAGGCGTAAAAATGGAACAATAAGAGGTGCCGGTGGATTGATCATGACGATGATGACCGGTGCAGCCAGCCAATACTACATAGTACCTAACTTATTTATCGATCGGTTTTTTTTGCACTGGCATGAGATCCGCGAAATCGTACGTAAGTAAAACATAACACACGCCCACGCCACTTTGGACTCCACGAGCGTTGAGACACACACCAAAAAAAAAAAAAAAAAAAAAAAAAACCTCTCCTTTGCTTCTGGTGACATGTCATAGATAAGGCGGCGCAAGATCAAATCGGCGACGAACTCAAAAAAGATCACTGCGGCGGCAGCGGCAGCAGCGGCAGCTAAGACGATGCCACCCTTGGTAATTCGCGGTTCGGCGCCCCGCCGGATCGAGCGAGAGGGGTTGGACCCGCGGACGGGGGCTTATGTTTTCCCTCTTCTTACCCGTCTCTTTGTCGTCCCCGCCCTTTTTATAATTTCTCGAGTGTTGTCTAGTTAGTAGCGGAATTTTGCGAATAAAAGGCGAAGCGAAGCGAGGGGAGGGGAGGGGAGGGGCTGGATTCAAGTCCGCTTTCGCTTCGCTTGAGGAAAATCGAGATGATGGGAATGACGGGAACGATGGGCATTGATTCCGTTCCCAGACATTGTCCGCCGGCTTCCTTTTGTGTAGGTAGTGTAGTGTAGGTAGTGTTGTGAATGTCAGAACAGGCGCCACACAATCCTACCTACTACCTTACCTCTCTACTGCCTAATTAATACTACCTACATACCTACAGTGGCCAGCATGTGCAGATTCAACAAGAAGAGGGGAAATACGTAAGACGAAAGACGAAAGACGAAAGAAAGACTTCTTGAGCGGAGACTTTCGAGAGAGGCCTTTTGATTGACACTTATACTATTAGAGACTAGCTAGAGAAGCTTCTAGTAGCTGCAAAAATCACGAAAACTCCCCTTGGGTCAAGATTTGTCCTCGTCACGAAAAAGGGTTGACCGGAAGGAGGAGACGACTTGTCAGGATTTTGAGCCACTAATAAAAAAACATCCTGCTAGCGACATTTGGGTGCATGACTTACGCCGACGATGTTACGGAGACTCTTGTCAGAAAGGGTAGCTTTCCATTGCCGATCTTGGCATCGAAATTTATTAGAAAAGGAAAAAAAAAAAAAAAAACCAACCGCAGTAGTTGGTCCGAATGAACATCACACATTACGCAACGTCGTAGTTCTGAAGCTTCCAACGGGATTCATTGCATGGTGATGTGGATGAAAGATAAGAAAAGAGAATGACGGGCCTATTATCCAACCCTACACCTAATTCTGAGATTGTGAAGATCCCATCTGCGGTCGATCAATCTCTTCTTTCGAGCAGAGCGTGCCGCTGCCACCGACTACCTATTGGACGATGAATGTCTGGTGAGGTGTAGATCCTGTACTTTGTTCGTATAACTGAGGTCTTGCGCTCATTCCACAAAATGGCGGGAGCCAGTTCCTGGACCAAACACCCTCTATCTAATGCAGATAGCAATTAAACATCTCTATTAAAACACAGGAATTATTATAGATGCAGTCGATGCTCAAAAACAGGCTCCGAGACAAAGCAGCGGAGATGTGATCAAAAGCGCGGTGCATAAGAGCATCCTCTTAACAGTACCTACCTAAGATGCCACACTGGACTCGTAATGAAGCTGTGGTAGGCACAGTCTGTGCCCGGTCAGACCCGGTGCTCTATGCAAACGAGCTGAGCTGAGCTGTATCCCGTATCCCGTAAGTCTAATTATCCCGTATCCCATAGCACACACATATGTGATCTACGGTAGGTTAGGTTACCCAGTTTCTCGATCTGACGCAGGCGCAGCAAAACTTGATGACCGCCGCCACCGTGACCGTAAAACATAGTATATAATATGTAGTAAGGGCATAAGTGTAGTGCGCGTACACACATTCCGGGCTTCACAAATCACATATCATGAATGACGAAGCACCGCCGAAGATGAGGAATCGTGAGGGGTAAGTGGAAGTAGGGTAAGTAGCTAAGGGGTATGAGCAGGCTGACTCGCTCTTCCCAACTGCAAGACTAGCTAATAAGATAGCTACTGTGTGTGTGTATGTGTGTGCGTGTGTGTGCGCGCGCGTGCGTGTGAGTGCGTGTGCAAATAGACACACCGCTGCCCCTTACCGTCTCCGTCTCGTCTCGCCCTGGGAAGTCTGCGTGTTGCAAGCAAAGCAAGCAAAAAGCAATCGCTAAGGTACGCCTGCGTGGATCACACCGAATCTCGACCATGTTGGCTTTATCACCGGTGTCCCAGTGTCATGCGCTTATTGTTCACGGCAGCAGCAGGCGGAGGAGCAGCAACTTGCACAGGGTGCCAACCAGTGCCACATCATGCCACCTCCTAAGTATGAGTATGCCGACTCACCCTTTATCTGTTTGGCGGAGGTAGGCAGTGTGCATACCCAAATGAGCAAGCTGATGGCGGTAGAGACGTGATTTGATTGTGGTACCGCCAAATAGACAGGAGGATATCTGTACAATGGATCTGTACAAACCTGCCCAGCTTCAGTGCAGTGTGCTACCGGTACCTCGGCAGGATGCTTTGGGGGCCATAACCATGCTTGAGAGTAAAACAGCAGATGCTCATGGGTGACAGATCGGCTGTTATGAAGGCAGTCTTGGCCTCTCTCTCCTTGGCTCTCTCTCCCCTCTTCATGACCGGACCGCGCGGAATGCCTACGTATATTTAGAACCTAGATACAGGTCTGTAATTAGTCGTCGATATCCATGCTTTAGCGTCTAAATGAGAGACACACCCACATACCTACTTGCGCCGACGTTTTTGTTGGAGCACCAAGTTGGTTGAGCAGACGGGTAACTGTTGCCATCTTCTACCTATTCGGCTGCACTGTAAGCGAACTTTGATGAACAGTAACGCACCCTGCCTTTTGTCTCGTTACGACTTGCTGGTCACGGCCCGTATGGATGCGTGCACACGCCGGCCATATGGAATTGATGGTAGGTAGTGTGTGTGTGTGTGTGTATGTGTAGGTAGTGTAGGTACATGAAGTGAAGTGCTCAGTGGAGTTAAACCGAGAGATACGATGTGATGAGTGCTGGCCAGACCTTTGCCCCTACCTGTTAATAGTACGTCAGGTATTCCGCCCACCGCATTGTTCGGCCGCCTAACCCATTTGACCACACTTATAGACAGGGGATTATAGGCGAGTGGCGCCCCTGAGCGGCCGAGCAATATGGGAGATGGACCAATAGGTAGGCGGTAGGTACGGTACCTACCTAGGTAGGTCGGTGTTCCGCGAATATCATACGGTGCATACGGTGCCCTGTGCACTGTAAGAAGGACGCTGGGTACCACCTACGATACGTGAGTGCTTTCCCTACGCTGCCATGTCCTGTGTATGACTGCAGCTTGGCTTGAATGGCAATAGGGAGGTGCTACCGTACTGGTGCGCTAACTTCTAAGGTGGTAGTGCCGCTCTCTGAGAAGAGCTCGCTAAGGATAAGCGCTAATACCAGCCTACACTACCTACCTAACACATACCTACACCACACTGGCCACAGCCTACAATCACACTATCCATATGGGGTTGTAGCGCACGTCCATAGGCACTGTTAGTGTCGTGGTAAGTGGCTGACATTGCCCGTCTTGTTAGGCCCTAATCACATTTCAAAGGCGGTAGGTAAAAATTGGGAAAATTGCATTCCAGTGTGCTCCCAATACCTACCCATCCATCTATCTAATACCTACCTATCTAACTTGACCAATTCGCCGCCCCATCCGCCCCATCCGCCCCATCCTTAATACACAACCTACCATGTCTACCTATCCCTACGAAGCATAGCCAATGATGATGACGATGATCACTCGCCTGGGTCATCTGTCGCTACCACTAAAGGAGTCTAGGTAATAACACTACGATGACGACCTCGGGCCATGGTGGCTGGTCGGCACCGGCGACACCGTAGGAGGACGGAACGCTGCGCAATGACTCGTCACTGAAGTCCTCCTGTCCTGCATCGTTGTCTCGGCCGAGCGAAATTCCGCCAGGGGACGACAGTACGGCTTAATTAAACCGGATCATGAAATGATGGGATGATGGATGCTAAGGCCCAGTGGCCGGACATGCTACTTTGCCTACCTGCCTATATTAACTTCCATCCGAAGAAGGGCTAGCTAGGTAAGCATATCCCAATACTTACCTATGCTCGCTGCCTCCTAAGTACCTACGTGAGCCTCCCCATTCGTCTATTCTTTGTTGCTTGTCTATCGTCGTCATCACGAAGCCATCCATGTTCCTGCGCCGCCCTGCGCCGCCCAGCGTCGCCCAGCGTCGCCCATCTATAACAATGGCCGATGCAGATGGCAGACTTGGGGTGCCACCGTGTTATGTATGTAGCTACAACCCTACGTCCGTACTTACAACCCAAACAGGCTCCATCATGTTAACCCGATATGATAATAAGTGTGTATAGTGCCGACAGTCAGTATGGAATTCAAATGTATGACACCGGCCAATTGCTTGAATGAACCATCCACCCTTTTTAGGTTTAGGTTGGACGGGCAACTTTTCTCTTATCACACACACACCCGCGTCCTGCTTTATTGGGTCGACAAATACCCTACTTATGTACGTAGTAAGTCATCCTCTCACTTTTATTAGGTAGTGGCTTCATGGACCGTGATGTCTCTGGCCCTCTGGCCCTCTCACCCTTACACTCTCATTCCAACCGGCTTCATGTGTGTGTAATCCACTAACTTTATACAGTCAGGGTGCATCGGTCCTCCTAATCAGGGTGGCTATGGTGCCGTGGCCAGCGAAGCTTCAGCATGGTTACTGGTATACCTACCTACTCTATACTTATAGGCACCTTACCTAGTGCATATCGTCTCCGGTTTCATGCCCGTCTACAGTCTGATTGCTTGCCTGCCTGCCTACTTACATCGTGTAGCCTACATCGTGTAGGTACATCGGTAACAGGCAACAAATCCTTCCAACATTTTATGAGTTATACCCAAGGTCGGAACCCGTTTATGGCAAACTGCCGTTGTCCGAGACGCAGGCCGCCTGGGCTAGGCCCTAACTACCTCAGTTATGCCCACACTACAGATTAGGTACACCATACCTATCTAAACCACATAGCCAGGCCTATCTAGTATGCGTTCGAGACATGCCAAACAACAACTACCTACCTAGCAAAGGCGCAAGAATACGGAATACTTAGATAGCAAATCCGGTGTGCAGCCTGCCCGTTTTGATAACTGCCTAACGGTTGACCTGTCTGGACTCACTGGAACATCCCGGACAGACACAGTCTCACCTGGTCGTTTGATTCGTCGGTTGTACCCTTAACACCAGGTCGCCTACTCCCTGCCCTTCCCAGGCCAACCGTCAAGTACACACACTTGGGGAGTAACTTGCGACGAGAAGACGTCGCTCTTCACACCAACTCATATTTCAGACAAGCGTTGGGAAACTCGGTATAAGTGGAGGGTACGGTAGTTTGCGTTTACTGACCGACATTTCAGCTCTCTTTCGGCAAGCAGCATTGCCCGATGTGTTGAGGATTCGATGAGCCATCCATCCTACTCTGCTAGGTACAAGTATGATGGACTAGGCTCTACTATGTAGGAATGCTTCTTACTTACAATCTCATCGAGACGACTTGTGCGTTGTGTGGGGCTTCGCGGCGGCATGATCCCGCCACCTTTAAGACAGCCAGTCCTGATACCTACCGGTACAACAAGTGTGCGCAGGAAAGCGGGTTTTCTTCAGGGTTACGGAATAGTTGGGAAATTGATCCAGGTATTCTAGTGTATTGCACTAGATTCCTTGCATCGATTCCAGACCGGACAGTGACACGACTTTACCTCTCGACTTGCCCATCCTTACACTACTACAATTCCTGCCTGGATTATCTGGCTACTGCTACTGCGCCTATTCCGGCAACCCTTCGGAGACCATTTTGGCGTCTTACAAGTCACAGTTGATAGGCAGGCCTCAAACTTCAAAGGCTCCGGGGGTCAGCCACCGCGAGACGTGGAGCCTGAGGCAAAATGCCCCTCATCCCTCATCCCTCATCCCCCATCCCCCCATCCCTCGTCTCTCGTCCCTCATCCCTCAATCGCGACCGCCATGGTACCTCTCGGTCTTCCGCCCGTAGCCAAGATGCGTTGCATATCTGTTCCTGTCCGCATTTACACGTCGTATCTGAATCAATGGCCACTGGCTGGCTTGTCGGGGGCCCGTCACACTGTTTCCCCCTTCCCAACACTTCAATCATCCAGAAGGTCGATCCGTAATCCGGATGTGCAACAATCGTGCATTCCGCCCGGCCTCACCCCTTGTTCTATTCGTCCGTGAACATCCCCACCCCCCATCAATGTCTTACATGCCCTTATTTCACGGGAACAACCCCTCATTTTCCACGTTGGTTGATGGACGGATTGATTGATTGATTGATGGATGGATGGATTGACGAGTGTTCAGGACCTGATATCTAGCGCCCTGGTTGCAAGGGGACTCGGATTGCTTTCCCTGCAAGGCTGCGCCCGTCTGGCCTCTGTATACTCGAGGTAGTAAACGAGTTACGGTGCTCCAGGTCGTTACTTACAGTCTAGACATGCCTGGTTTGTCGATCGAATCCTCGATACATTTTCGTTAGCGCCGTGCGTCGAATACCTACCTGCTCTCAATACACTAGACTACCTAGATACCTACTACCTATGTATGTATTGCCGCTTTCTGTTCAAATCTGGCCCGCGCATTCCTATTTGATTGGGTCCGGGTGGAATGCAATTAAGGGCTGGGCAGGCATCACGATGACCGGACGTATACCTTTACAGCGCCTAGCATGGCTGGTGACCTCTGCAAGCGAAGCGGGCTGATCTCTTTCACTATTACTTTCACTCAAATAAGAATTCTCAGACGCCTCTCAAAAAAGGGTGTCAAGATAGTAGGTACTCCGTCAAGGGCACGGCACGTAGGGCGGAGGTGCGAGGAGAAGAAGAGGGATCCAAGTGACCAACCGTACTTGCATAAAATGCGGTATAGGTAGGTAGATAGATATCACTGCCTCCACAAATAGCAAAAGGCGGACATGCATGTGCGCCGATTTTGTGGTCTCGAAACACATTGATTATTGATTATTGATTATTGAATTTTTTTGATTTTTTGATTTTTTTGATTTTTTTGATGGTGAAATCCCGTATGTCGAATAGGCCCTAGCGTAGATCGGACAAGCATGCCTCTGCTAGGTAGAAGGTAACTAAGCCACCAGCATTACGGTGTGATTAATACCTAACTTTGCTTGGCTCATGCCCTGCTCGGCCACTTATACCGGGGACAAAGAAGGGTGAAGGGTGAAGGGTGAAGGGTGACGATATGAAGTGGTCAAGCAGACCCGTTAGGCTCAGAGATGGGGAGGAGGGGGGGGGTACGTACGATGCTGAAGCCATCATCATCCCGGTGTGGTAGTACGCTATCTACTTGAGTATCTAGGTAGGTTAGATATATTCCGTAAGTATAGGTAAATTCTCTTCGTATTTTCATAGTGGAAAATTCCCATAGATATATCATATGTATAGGTTACCTGCTTACCCAGGTTCCCAATCCCCTTACTTAGGTTTAACTTTAGATTAGCGAGTTCGTATGTCTACCTACTACATACATACCTACCTATGTAAGGTATGTAAGGTATGTAAGGTAGGTACTTACTTACTTACTTAGGTACAGTTTATCTATCTATTTTATCTAGCCCTTCGGTCGGTCCATGAAATCCTTCTTCGTCTTTCCCCCCTCCTCTCCCGGGGTTCCAAATAAAGACTCGCGGACTCTCGGACGGCCGGGCATACTTTTCTTGATTTACCTGCTGGGCAGTGTGTATGGTCTACACGGCTAACGGAAATCTCAGCTTCCGTAAGTCGACATGTACCTCTTCGATAGATGACTGAGCGTCATAAGTACCTAGTTATAGCACGGCGTCTTTCAAAGAGAGGGCTCAGCAGATCACGGGTAGGCGACGACATATGGGGAGGGGGGGGCCTTTCTTTTCACATCATGGTGTAAGTATCTACCTACTTACGTAAAGCCTAGATAGGTAGTCTAAACCCTAAGGCTTGGAACTACGAGGGGAACTACCTATACACTATCCACCTTACCTTACTGACCTATCTAACCTATCTAGACTAACCTACCGGTACACCAGACAGATCGTCGCTCGTGATCCCCAACCCGTTCAGCAAATGCCCAATCTAACTGATACCATGTACATACTTATATATCACTTTTAACAAACTAACCGCCTACGTACCCATTCCGTACACTCAAGAGATAAGATAAAAAAAACACTTAAGTAGTTAGCCGGTGTACATACTTACTTACTTAGGCAGATGGGTGACCTACTTATAGTAAGTAAGTGTGTTTAGTTATTTGCAGCCGGGCCGTGAAAATGAAGAAATTTTAGGCCAGGACCTACTTAAGTAGATAAGTAGATACGCGCAGGGAAAAGGGCGAGGGCAGGATGGAGAACAATTTTAACATGAATTCCGGAACTTGCGAAAGAAATATTACTTGACAATTTATAGAATAGGTAAGTAGACGCGATTAGAGGCCAGGAGAACCCAAAAGTAAAAAAAAAGAGACACTCTTTCAACGATGTTTAAGGGTGAAAGTCTGAAGAGAGAGAGAAACGTTTCCCCTACCTACTACCTACCTAGTTCTTCTAGATAGCTCTCGATAAATGAAGATAGGTACATGTGTAGTTAGTTGAGAGTCCAGCCCTAGCATTGTCTAGATAAGTAAACCTCATTAACTACTTACATAGTAGCCTTTTTCACAGTTAGACAGACAGATGTTTCCACGTAAACTTCTAAAGCAGGTACTTAAGAACGAGAAGAAAAAAAAACACGGGAGATCATTGATTGGATTACAAGCAACCGGGAAGGGGGAGGTCGAGACGAGGACGGGAAGAGACCTACACTACATAATGTACGAGGTCAAGAAGAAGCTGAGAAGTTTCAAATGCAAAACTATAGGTGGAGAAAGGGAAGTTTGAGACGGGAAGGGGGGGGGGGGGGGGATTATAAATTATTTTCATAAAAAAAAACTGTGTATGATCTGGTTTTCGTAAAGAGTAATGAAGGAGGTACACACCGATATAGTAGGCGTAAGGAGGTGTAAGAGGTAACCATGACGACGGAACCTTGGGGAAAAGATATACAAAGCAAACTACGTCCGTACCTACGATACATATAGTTCGCTTTATGCGACAGCATGACAAGACATTCACTCCCCAAATACCTACCTACTTATCTAGCTGTTTCCATCGGCTGGAAGGGGAGGGGGGAAAAAACGATACGAGTTAGGCCGCCGGACATCGCCACCATTCAAAAACAACTGACCGCAGTTGTACTTGGTTCGGTACCGGTAGTTCCAATATACTATCTAGATACTTAAGTAGGTAAGTAGACTACTGTGTGGACGTTATACTGGCAGTAGTGTTGGTATGTTAGTGAGAGAGAGCCTTGAGGTCCGGCTTTGCATTCTATAGTAGTAGTAGATGTAGCTTTTCAAAAGAGAACGAAAACGGGGCGCAGATCAAACGGAGTCAGATAGGCCATGTGTAATTCAAACTTGCTCAGCAGACGTCGGGCAGAAGTCGGGCGAGTCTTTTTTCTTTTTTTTTCTTTTTTTTCTTTTTTTTTTCGTAAACAAGAATCCTCGGCTTTGCACATTCGCCTTTTCGCTTTTTCGCTTTTCTCCTTACGTACAAAGTACACTTGAACACTATTGGCATGCGGTCAGTGGCGTCAACGAACAAGCCAAGCTACCAACTGAATCTGGGACGTAATACCTACCTACCCACCTCTGGGAAGGCATGTAACTTGTAAGTTTTAGGGACCGTCTAGAAATCTCAAAAGATGTCACACCTCCAAGTGCTTACTGCCTGGTGTCTGGTCTGGGGCGGGTTCACTGAGGCAAGTTTAGAGACAAGGAGAGACAAGGGAAAGGGAAGGCAGCTGAGTCGTATCATCCCACCCCTTTTGCCCCCTAGATAGGTAATACCTACTCCTTATCCAGCCTGTCTCTCTCTGTCTTGTCTAGGTATCTATTCCTCCAAATAAAAAGCCCAGTCATCCGTTCGGCTTCTACGGACCGCTCGGACAAAGCGACGAAAGCAGAGATCCATTCGTTCGTTCGTTCTTCGTGAATGAGGAATTCAAGGAAGAAGTAAGTAAGTAGGTAAGTCCCTTGTGAAGGTCGGCGACTAGCAAAAGAATGGAGACTTTATCTTCTTCCGGTTAGCTTTTCGAGATTTTGGGAAGTTCAGCAGAGCACCGTGCGGACCTGCGCGTTCCGCTTGCTGAGGCCGTTCAGGCCGTTCAGGCCTGCTCAGGCAGCTCAGGCAGCTCGGGCAGCTCGGGCAATAGGTACCTTAGGTAGGTATAGGTAGCCGCCACGGCCGTCGGATACCACGAAACTATAATTATAGCGGCACAGAAACCCCGCCATGGACAGTGACCTAGGTACCTTAAGTAGTCCGTAGGTGATAGTGTACATAGCACCGAGGGCGTGCGGCTACGCGCTTGATACTGTGTTGTGACCGACGAGCTAGGGCAGAAGCTAGGCGGGTCTTTTAGTGTGGGTAGGTAGCGCAGCCTGGGTCAAGATCCATTCCATTCTTCAATTTTTGTCGCCAAGCCCTTCGTTACGCTAAATGAAAGGCAACTTAGGCAAGACGAACAACCGTTTCATGGGTATGTACATGCGCAAGGATAGGTACTTACCTACCTACCTACCTACCTACCTCCCTAGTTATACCCTACCTACTTACAGGCTACAGGCTGGGTTCGTTATATTGAGACAGCCTTGCAATGCTCTATCTACGTAGTAGGGTATTCCGTAGCGCAGTCCGGTAAGCACACGCGTTTGTGGGTTTGTCAAAGGTGGCCGTGATCCAATCCCGGCGGTTTGTCTTATTATTTAGGTACACGACATGTTGGCTGGTGGTTGGCATCGGCTTGCGAATTGGCTTTTTAACCATGTCCGCGGGTTTTATGGCCACTCCCCGCCTCCCGATAAGCCGTCGCTAGGGAGGACATAAGCAATATGCCAGGTGCCTGTGGTTGCAAGCCGTTTGAGCACGGCTGCGCGCACGTCTTATTAATTCAAATTCACCATACTTACTACCTGCCTACATTTTATCTGTAGTCTAAATTGATTGTAGAATTTCATGGCCTACTGCCGGTAGTACGCCACCTCACTGCCTGCTATGCGAAACCCCATCCACGATCTCGCATCATTATTCATGACTTTGACGAAAGTGTAGTGGTAATGAGCCGGATTAGCTTAGGTTTAATCTCTCGAGCATCTTCGCATCTACAATTAACTTGGTGCATAGATAGGTAGGTAGGTAGGTAGGTATGTTTTGTTTGTTTGATATTAGTCCGTAAAGAGTCATTACTTACGGTTCTGATGGTTCACTTACAGAGCTCATTAGTTAACGTATATGCCGGAAAGTATCCAGCGTTTGGAATATACCATGCACTAACTAAGACAGGTAATTTCATTGCGCGAATGCCGTCCAATTACAAGCTGCGATTTGACCTCAGCACACAACTATGCACCCCCTTCTCACTACCACCACACCATCAACTTATGTTTTAGTTAGCAGAATTGACACGCAACAATTCTGACCTCCTTAGTCGAAAGCTACTTACATCACGATGCACGTGCAAACTGATAGAAGGAAGGTCATGTTACCATCCGGATGAAGATTCTGAAAAAAAGGATCAGATAGGTAAGGGTAGTTTTCATTACTTCATGTAGGTACTAGTATTCATTTCATGTAGCGTACACTACCTACTTGGGTAGTTGCCTATCTGTATCTTGCAGAGCAATGGAGTGTAGGTAGTGCATCCAAGTGCTTAATCATGATTCACTAATACCTACCGCTAACTACACATAACCGAGACGAGGGGCTTATACTTACCTACACTACATAGTACACCACCAAGCTAGCCGGCGGTTAGTCTCTGAAAGTATTGACCCAAGACGTCTTAAAATATGGACATCATGTACCTATGACTATCGCCATCTCATTAGCGCGATAGGGAAACTACACATCATCTACTGGAAGCTTCGCAATTGGTGGGCACATTCCTTTACATAGTACATGTGTAGGTAGCAGTTGGTGTCATCAGCTGTGACAGTCATTGTCTTTTTTTCTCTCTCCCTGTGACTATGTTGTTCTGCCAGTTTCGGGACGGTTGTTGTCTTGATAACAGCCGGACGCCATATTCACTCCAAAAGCAAACCGGTCCTATCTAAAAGCAAAGGCCCAAGGGCCAAGGGCCAAGGGATCGGAAGTAGGAGATAACAAAGACCTTCGCTTACTATTTAGTGCACCAATATGTGGTATACCTATCCCGGATGGTACAGTCTGCCGCCTCACTCTTTGTTTTTTTTTTGTGGTTGGAGTGCAGGACTTTAGGAATAGCTAGCCGTAGTAGGTGCCGCTATGCCACTAGATGAGTCGGTCCTGCACAATGGATGCGTATGTCAGAATTCACTTCGACGAAGTGAGCTTCCTAAAGACGCAAACAACGTGACAGACAACAAATGAGAGTTTAAAAGCTTAAAACACCCCCTTCATGACGAACACACAGGGAACGTCATCAGGCTGCCGATGATTCGTTCCTTTCAGCCAACTCGTTACGGAATATATCTACCTACCTTGGCCATGCCTGCCTACCACCGTGAAGGATGTTTGTTGGTTAGTACCTTCACTGCCCAGGACATAATATTGGTACGTTGTGTCCGTACGTTTGTGTTAGACGTACCCCGGCAACCAATGTCGTCCCTGCCGCAATGGGTAGCATCGCAACACACCCCCCCTTGTGGGCCTTATGACACATCACCCAATCAGCTCACGGTTTCCTTTCAAGCCATCGTGCCCTACAGTGCAAATTCGTATCTCGGTACGCAGCAAGATTGACTGGAGTCACTGGACTGGCTGCTGCTGGAGAACTGCACGTGTAGGGGGTACCTCGCGACCAGGGGCAAGTGCTAAGGGAGCGCTACGCATACTAGTCCCACACGAGGTACACATACTTGCGAACGAGGTGCTGGGGCGCACTTGACGCTCGGCGCTAAGTAACCTATTGGGGCCACTAATTCGCTGCAAAGCTGACACACTGTAGACCTCATACACATCTGGCCCGGGGCCGGGAAGGTAGAGGGTTGGGTTAGCCTTAGATTGCAGCTGTTGGATTCAACCGTGATTGTATTGTCTGCTCTTCTCCCTCTTCCTCCAGCTGCTCGCTTTTTTCGGAGGGAATTATGGGTGGCTACTATACGGTATATTTACATAATCCTTATATCGTAAATCCCTCATCTGGATATCTGAAAGTCCCCACCATATTCACTAGTGTATGCTGTTACCGGGTTCCGTTGGTCCATATGTACTTAAGCGAGTGATAACGAGCATTCTCCACTATTCGGTACGCTCGTTTTTTATCCAACACACCCCCTTAGGCTAGTATTCGGGTAGAAGACTGGCCTAAGTCATTGAAGGGAAAAATGAGCTTGTCACCCCCATCTTGCCTGCTCGTTCCTTCTATGGCGTTTTCTTTGGGAAGCTGCGATGTATCGTGAGGTAGGAGCGTTGGTAATATCCCTTTGATTTAGAAGGTGCGCCTTCTCGAGATGGATGGAATTTGGACATTATCGTGAGTTTGGGAAGGTGCGATGCGTCGGATGATTGTTTTCTGTAATGGTTTCCTGTAAGTAAGGAAGGAGTGCTTCATAATTTGACTCATCTCGAGTGGTGCCTTCCTCATGGCATAGTTAGTTCATCAGAGATTGACGAGCATATCTTCTCCTCCTTTGGTGCTCAACTTCTTCCTTTCCTTTCCTTCTTCATGCACACTCTTCAACTTCTCGTGAGTCGCTCGCTTTCCTTATGTTGGCGCGCTCGTTATTCTTCTCTAATCGTGTCTCATAGGAAGTCAACACGCCTCCAAAATTCGTACACATAAGACCTCCGTTTTTCCCTTCTTTAAGGTTACCGTCGCCACTTAGTGGTCAAACGTTGCGTGGCTAACACCCTGTCATCTTGGTATTAGAAGATCACCATGCCTGCCAACACCCGTAGCATGACAAAGGCACGTGACGAGCGCACCCCTTCTTCTTCGGCCTCTCCTTTGCGGGTGGTCACTCCTGACCGAGGGGTCACCCCCAGTGCTCCCCCGGCTCAATCGACAGGGCTCACGCCCTCCGTCGCGCGAGCCACACTGGGCCCTGGCTCGTACACTATAGTGGGTGGAATCCCACAGCCCAACTTCGGTGACCGGGCACATCCCCGGCCTGACCTGAATGCTCGCTCGGGTGAGGCTCAGCCTGAGCCCCCCCGTCCTCGTCGGCGTGCACCGCCTCCGCGTGTGTCTGGAGAAGTCAGGGACCCTCCTTGCCTTCGTTGCGTTCGGAGCGCCCTTCGGGGTCGCTCCAACGGCGTGTGTGAAGAGACGGTTGGGCGAGGTGCCCGTTGCTTCCGTTGTGCCCATGGGCATAAGTGCGAGGTGACGTATGAATAACCTCTGTTATATTCCTTTGAATTAGGCTTAAGCTGATCTTTTATTCCAGCCCTCCGGTGGTGGCCCCCGCTGCCTCCGCCCTTCGAGACGCCTTGGTGCGTGGAGCCTCTCAGGCTACGGTCGACAAGCTTCGAACAACGGTTCGTACGATGTTATCCCTGGCGGGGATAGAGGAGGAAGATTGATTTGCTTGGACTTCGAGAGATTTGGTGGCGTTAATGGTTCTTTTCGGGGAGCTTTTGAGGAATCTGGAAAGGGCTTGCTAGTTAATTTGCTTTGTCAATTCAATTGCTTCTCACTGCAGTCCTCATGTGTTGGTGACATGCTCGTCTCTAATTAATCCATTCCTCGGATTCTCCTCCTATCAATGATTCCTCAGTTGCGTCTAGGTTGTTGACGAGCTTGCCCTCCTCTGCGGAGTGGTTCCTTGGCTCAGATCTGGGGGGCTCGCATAGTCTGATCTTCTGCAAGAACCCTTCCCACTGTTGTGCTGGTAATGACTTGGTAAGGCCATCGGCCACCATCTCTCCAGTGGGCGTATATTGCACTTGAATCGTTCCTTTTTCAACCTCTTGCCTTAGCCAGTGATTATGAATATCCACATGCTTCAATTTGGTGTGTAATACGGCGATCTCCTTTGTGACGAGGGCAATGGTCTGTTGGTTATCGCATTGAATCCTTATGCGGTGGTCTTCCAGCCTCACCCCCAGCTCAACGAGTAATCTCCCTATAAAAAGGGCTTCTTTGACTGCTTGGGCTAAGGCGAGTAGTTCGGCTTCGGTGGTTGAGGTGGTTACCGTATCCTGTTTACTAGCGCGCCACCCGAACAGGCCTCCAAAGAGCGTCATAGTATGTGCTTGTGAGCTCTTCCTATCAAGAGTATTATCGGCAAACGAAGCATCGCTAGATACCACGAAGTTATCACCATCTCCATATTGCAGGGATAGTTCCTTGGTTAGGAGTAGGTAAGACAGGAGCCGGTCAGCTGCCTTGTGGTGCTCTGGACCAGGGTTCTGATTAAAACGAGCTAGTCGTGAAGCGCCAAAAGCTATGTCTGGTCGAGTGATGACTGCAGCGTACAAGATAGACCCGATCTTCTGCTGGTATCGAAAGAGGCTTTTCGGTGTCGCTTGTTGATCGTATGGAAATAGCTCTTCGGCCTTCATTGGCGTGCTCGCAAACTTCGTCATGTAATTCTCCCTCAGCCGGGCGATCTTCTCAATATATGAGGATTGGGATAGCCATAACCGACGATTAGGGCGATCTCTAATTACCTCAACACCTAGGAACCACTGCAGATCGTCACCACCTGTCATGTTATATCGGCTTTTCAGCGTTTCGATCGCTTTAGTCGCCTCTGGTTGGCTCTCCTTTTTGTAGGCAATAACCATATCGTCGACATAGACGAATAGAAGCATCCCTTTTCCGGTAAAGCAGCATGGTTCATGGGGGACGGGTTTAAACCCGATCTCTCTCAGTGTACCGGTAAGCTCCTTTTGCCATAGTAGGGGCGATTGTCGCAGCCCGTATAATGCTCGTTCTAACCGCACAACTGTTTCGGGACGCCTATAACCGGGCGGCATCCGCATATATATTTCCTCATTTATTTTGGCGTTGACAAAAGCGTTGACGGCATCATACTGCTTGAGTTCAAGGTCGAACTTAGCTGCAATTGCCATGAGAGTACGAAAGGATCGTCCTGCTAACGTGCTCGCATAGGTGTCTTCCAGGCGGTTATTGGGCTGTTGATCACCCCGTACCACTAAACGAGCTTTACACTTTATGTAATAGCCGTGTTTATTGAACTTGTATACGTACACCCACATGCAGTCTAGGAGTAATTTTCCTCGTGCAGCGATTCTGGGCACTTCGGCCCAGGTGTGCATCTCTTTATGACTTTGCAGGTGAGCTTTCTCAGCCTGTCGGAAGTGCTCGCCAAGAGGATGGGAGTCTAATTCTGAATGCCACTTGGGCGGAGGTGGAAGTTCGTTGCGATGGATCTTTTGCCTTGTCGCGATGAGTTTGGATAAGCGAGCGTCTCGTATGGACGTACTCGTCTCTTTTTCTGTAGTTTCTGAGCCGTCCCTGGTCATTATAGCCGGTGATCGGTCTTCCGAGCGAAGTGGTGGGTGATCAGGAGCTTCTTCCATATTGTCAACCCTCTCTCCTTCGTCGGGCACAGTACTGAAAGCCTGTGACTGATATGGAGTAGGTCTTAGCGATCCTCTCGTAACTCTTGACTCGATCGTCTTCGGACCGTTTAGTCGCCCCGCTTGAAAAGCTGAGATCCATGGGTCATTGCTTTCCCCTCTGGGAGGCGCCGGTCCCGCGCCCTCTGGCTCGCCATCCCTGATTGTAAGGGTACATAGTGTGGCTGCAACTGAGGTTGAGTCGCTCTCGGTATCCATCACGATGAGCTCGTCCCCTTTTGGTTCTTCTCCGACCAGCGTGGTTTGATCGTCAGTCCCAGTCATCTCTGTGTCTGCATCTTCGTTCCCATCAACGCCTAGTAGGGCATCGTCCGGGATGATGTTCGCAGGCACGTCCTCTTCGTCGGGCCTTACTTCGTGATCTAAATCGGTAGCACGTTGATAGTCTATACTCTGTAGGAGCTCCTGGTACTGTTCCGTGGTGATTCGGAGGAGATCGTCCTTGAACTCGTCTATATGGCCACTAAAGAATTCAACCTCGTTAAATATAACATCTCTTGTTACTATAACTCGATTTTCTCTGGGTAACCATATTCGATAGGTATTGGTAGATTGGTAGCCCACCAAATAGCCGATCCACGCGTTCGGATCTAGCTTGCGGCGCTTCTCGCGCTTGAGTTTTGCGCTCGTAGTCATAGCATAAGCCATGCACCCATAGGCCTTCAGATGTCCCACATACGGGGGTCGATCGTTTGCGACACCCCCACGGAGCTCGTCGAAGTATGTGTGTAATTTCTCGTATGGCGATCTCCAGCCATTGACCCGACGAGGTGTTCTGTTGTGTAGGTAAATTGCCGTGCGAACTATCTCCCTCCATAGGAAGGTGGGGAGCTTGCTGTCGTGGCGCATTGCGCGCGATTTGAGCTTGATTAGTGCTCCCATACGCTCGGCACCTCCATTCAGATCCTGTGTATGAGGGGGAGCAATTTCAAGTTTGACTCCAAAGGTATTGTGAAGGGTAACACTTATGCGAGAAGTCTCTTCAGCGCTGCCCGCAAGCTCGCCATCGCACTCTATCACTAGCACATTGGTGTTATGGTGAATCTGCATATGGCGTAGGAAGTCGTTGAGAGCTGATAAAATGGCCTCGGCGCGCTTGTTATCGAAATAGTATTCCCACGTGTACCCCGAGTATCGGTCGGTGATCATCATCACTCGATAGAGGCGCCCCTCGCCTGGGGTGTCGAACTCGTGAAAATCGATTGCCACTCGGACGCCCGCGGCGGTGACCTCAGACCTGGCTTCTCTTACTATATGTCTATGCGCCTTCGATTCTGCGCACGCTACGCACCCCGTAGTGCGAATCTCGTCGTCTGGGTGACTCGAGATCGTCACTCCTTCAGTGTGTTTGAGTAGGCGTCGAAGAGGTTCAGGTCCTATGTGCCCTAGGCGCTGATGCCACCGGAAGGCAGAGGCTCGCGCTTTGGGGCGCCCCGTGTACGAATTCAATAGGTTCCTTCTAACGTAAAAGGTATAACTTGTCAGTCTCTTCGGGATAGATTCTATGACGTACTGCCCGTGTTGCCTCTTTAATGAACATAGAGGCTTTCCCCAAGCATAGCGCAACAGATCGGATTCTGGCTGATTGTCCCAGTATACCCCATGACGATTTAATACCTGTAGCGAAACAACATTTGTAGCCATCGCAGGGCAGAGGGCAACATTGTGTAGTCTATATACCGTTGTCCCATCCGAGCCTTTCACCCTCATGTCGACATCTCCATAACCCTCTATTTTGATGATACTATCTCCTGCCAGTACAGCGTCTCCTTCTTTTGCTTCCCTAAAGTTAAGGAAACGGCTCTTCTCATTGAATATGTGTAAGCTCGTTCCGGAGTCGAGTATTGCGCTGTTTCTTAGGGGGTAGTTGTCTTTCATATCTGGGTCGATTGCGAAGCTTGTCGTAGTACGGGTGAGCGGCTCTTTTGGTTGTCAATTGGCTTCTTTTTCCGGTGTCTTTTCTTCGATCTTCTCTTGTGCGTCTCCGAACCGCTGACGAGCTTGTTCGACGGCTTTCTTGACTTCTTCGTTGTTCTTCATTCTATCCTCCACAAGTGTTGCCTCTCTCTTATTGCCGCCATACCAGTAGTGTGGTGCGATCTTTGGGAACACATACCAACAGCGCCTGATTGGGTGCCGTCCAAAGCACACGATGCAGTCTCTTACGTTCGGGTTATCTCTCTCTGACTCGGTTCGAGTGTCGGAATGAGATCGTTCCCGGGGTACGGATGAGCTCGCTCGTCCTCCCCTCATACGTCGTTGGTGATGGCTTCCTTGGTAGCCACCACTCGATGCAGGCGCTTCCTCCTCTTGTTCTCCGGGCTCGAAAGTGTTAAACGCACCTCCTCTTACGGTCCTGGTGGTTTTTCGTGCCGATTGTATGACCCCCGCTTCTTGACGCAATTCGGAAGAGATGGTGTCTAGGGAGAGGGTATTGTTGCCAATCTCGGTGCTATGGGCCGCTCGAAACGAGCTTACGCTCGATGGCGCAGTAGCTAGCAAGGCACGTTCAAGGTCGGTGACCAGCCTGAAGCTGTCTTGGAGGTCGGCGCCCGCAGTCTGAGCTCTTGCGACCTTCTTGGCCCACTCGTCAATCCATTTCGGGAAGTCCTTGATCACCTTTCCAACGGCAGCGTTGATATAGGTCTCGTACTCAATTTTGTACTGAAACATGAGAGCCCGTCGGGCCGTTTCACCGAGTGCCCTTATCTTGTCGTACCCCACGTCGATGGTCTCACCCTGATCAATGTAGGCTTCACGGTAATCGTCAGCAATCGACATAAGCATCCAGTCGCCTACTTCCTTGACAGCCTTGCGGTGTCTGTTGTATCCGTTGAGCTGTACTTGGTAGGCACTGTTGGCGGAGGCGTATAGGCGATGTCCTTCCTCCGTGAGGTCTTGAAGCCCAATTTCGCGGCGCCGATTTGCCTGATTGTGAGGGAAGTCTGCGAATCGGGGAGCCTCTGGTCGCGGGGGCCAGGGCTCTCTCTGCTCAGGCCTGAGATGCTCCCAGATTTGGCTGAGGCCGGCCTTGCCCTTCAGTACGACCTCCCATTTGGAGAAGTCCCCTGGGGAGTGCAGGATCACCCTGGTAGAACTGGCTGGCTGGCCCTCGGAAGCTCGTGGAGTAGTCATCTTGTATAGGTTAAACGAGCTTTTCAGCTTCTATTGATCAGCTCAATATATGTTTTTCTGGTACAGTCAAATGAGACTCTTAATTGTTGGATTCAACCGTGATTGTATTGTCTGCTCTTCTCCCTCTTCCTCCAGCTGCTCGCTTTTTTCGGAGGGAATTATGGGGGGCTACTATACGGTATATTTACATAATCCTTATATCGTAAATCCCTCATCTGGATATCTGAAAGTCCCCACCATATTCACTAGTGTATGCTGTTACCGGGTTCCGTTGGTCCATATGTACTTAAGCGAGTGATAACGAGCATTCTCCACTATTCGGTACGCTCGTTTTTTATCCAACAGCAGCAGGCACGGTATCCCGTACATACACACTTGCCTCCATCATCATCGACTCGATTACACCTGCCTTGAAAATGTAGGTATATCGTTGGTACTACTAGCCCGTAGTGTGCTTGGTCTTGCTCGCTTTCGCTTTTGTTCCTCGTCGTCTTGACTTGACTACCCGGACCTAGACTGCCACCTACCACGTATTCTATCCATCTACCGTAATGTACTATATTATTTTTGCGACGCCACATCGAGTGCCAATTACTGTATGAGATCCCCTTTCCTTTTCCGTAGCCATGTGAAGACGAGCCTGGTAGCGTCCAGCCATTCCACTTCCAGTCCACAGCATCCAATCCAGACGTGAAGCCGGAGCCGGGCGATCCTGCCGAGAGCATCGAGCACGAGAGAGACAACCTCTGCCGTATGGGCCCGCCTTTATTCAACTTCCCTCGTGTGAAGGTGTCAAGGTATATGCTACTGCTGTCCCCCTTCTCGCTCTTACCCTCGTAGTTTGAGACTCCACAAGCGCTACACTATATCACCGTCCAGCATAGTACAGTCTAGTCGGGACTGGGCGAGAGCCGGGAACCTTGTAGCTGTCGAAAGAAGAACAAAAAAAAACAAAAGCACCGGGACAGGGGAAAGAGAAGCCAGAAAAGAACGAGCAAGAAACGCTGCAGCCAAAATTCCGCGTCTCACCAACGTAACGAAGGACCAACATCTACCGCTCCGCCTTCATCTGACCTTCCCACCGGACGAACAAAAGTGGCGCGAGCAGGGCGAAACGCAACGAGCGTAGAAACATACTGCCAAACGTCCAATTAGATAAACCCACCGACGAACAAACCGACGAACAGGTCACTGCACTCTTTTAAAGGCGGCCTGCTCCTTTTTTTTTATCCTGCCATTGTCAGCTCGAAATGGCTAGCTATCAAACGTGACTAGCCAGCTTGTTCAACCCCTCCGCCTTCTATACGATACGATACCCTCTACGTTTACCTTGCGATCGCCGAGCTAGGTCGTCCCCTCGTCTCGATTGTAACAATCTGGATGGCATATGGTGACAAGTACCGGACGATTCAGTACCTTGTCTTTCCTGATCCAGATACGCAAGGCCCATTCAATCCCAATCGGCATAATAGGAAGCACGACCACAACAACACAATAATTCACCTCTGAATAGCACATTGACAAAGGGGAACAACGCAACCAACGGGCAACAGGACAACATTCTCTCACTGGTAACACAACCACCTCATTCAGCCTTTTTCTCTCATTACCCTGGGTTATGATTGAGTGGCTTGTTCGCCTGCCCGTTGTTACGATACCGTCATTGCCCGTTTTCAACCTCTGAATCACTTCCCTCTCGTGCCTTCCTCCTTACACACGTTCAAGCTTTCCTACTTTTGTAGCCTTGCTTATTTCCCCCCACCACCCACATGTCTTCTCTCGCCGGTTCTTCTCTCCACGTTCGCCCGTTTCCTCCCTCGCCAGCTCACTCAAAAACGGGTGACCAACATCGTAATATCCCTCCCCGGTTGGAACTCAATCCGCCCCTGAAGAAGCATCGAGATAGTAGCGTGTTCCAGGAGACCAAGTCGTACTCGTGTGGCCTCCGAACGCCGCCAGCAGAAGACGATATGAGTGCCACCTACCACCACTCCGTGGCCGCCGGCAATGCGTACGATTCACATGTTTCTCTCTCCCGCCTCCCAAATGCCATACTGCCTTCCTCTCATCTAGGTGGCGGTGTTGCTGCAGGCGCTGCATACGAGGCCGCCGTCAATCCGTACCCGAAACCGCAATCTCATGCCCGATTCGCGCCGCAGCTTCCCACTACTCATTCTTTGAAACCAGAATGCGATTCGGGAGTATCACGACCGTCGACTCAACTCTCTTCGCCTGCATTGACGGGGAGCTTGAGTAATGGTTCCGCGGAACAAACTCCTGTTGATAGAGGAGACCGGGCCATGGTGATGCACAGCTTGAATCTGCCCCCGTGCATCAGTCCAAGTGGTGGAAGTCTGGATGAGTTTGCCGCTCTGGTGAGTGTTGGCTTGCGCGAGCTAGTCGAAAACGCGCCTCAAAGTTAACCGTATTGCAGATGACTTGTTTCTTTTGGTTCGAAACTATGGATACGATCCACGCTGCTGAACATATCAACACTAGCCGACCCTGTGGGCCACTCCCTCCCCTATCGAAATACACCAATGCCTGTCCAGCGTACAAGAAATGGGTCAACAGCATTCTCACTACTACCCAAGTCACCCAAAATGTGGTGCTTTTGGCGCTCTTATTCGTATATCGACTGAAGAAGACGAACCCGAGAGTTCATGGTAATCCTGGAAGCGAATATCGATTATTGACGGTGGCGTTGATGCTCGGTAACAAGTTCCTAGATGACAACACCTACACGAACAAGACTTGGGCAGAGGTTTCGGGTCTTTCGGTGAAAGAAATCCATGTTATGGAAGTCGAATTCCTTAGTAACATGAGATATGGCTTATTGACCTCGAAGGAGCAGTGGGGGGAGTGGTTGGAGAAATTGGCCTGTTATCACAAGTATTGCGAACAGGCGCGGATGGACGAGGCCACCCGGCAAGCGCAAGCCATACCCCTCCGTTTGTCACCGCACCGAGAGGAAGGAATGTCGACACCATTGGCGTCACCTACGGCTGTTTATTCTCCGATTTCATCACCGCGCAATGTTTGGGACAGCACGTACCATTCAACACCCGTTCTATCCCCATTAGTACAGCGACCCAGTCTGGGTCGCCCAGCAGGTCGTAAGCGAAGCTTAGAAGGGAGTGAAGCTGCTGAGCCAGCGGCGAAGAGGGTGTCTCGTCCGTCCAGCAACAACACCATAACATCGATGCCATCGACGACTAGCGGAGCGGATTACTCCGGTCGACTACCCGCACCACAGCTCACGCTAGACATCAGTCAAGCTTTGTTGCCTAATGTAGGTGGGACATCTTATCCACCACAGGGTCCCGTCCCATTGCCTCCCCTCAAACCCGGCATACGGGCCATGTCGACTGTATATACGACGCCGACAAGCTCAGCGTGGGTGCCACCGGAAAGGACTCTGCCGACCTGCGGACCCCAGACTCCATCGTTTGCCATGACTCCCCACTATGGTACACCAACGAAGAGGCATAGCCCCCCGAGCGTATCGCCGTTCGGATCTTCTCCTCTGGGCGAGGTGTATGCCAGCCATACGCCTGTAGCCAATTCACCTTCAGTCTATTTACAGCAGCGGCCTAGTCCGTACAAACCGGTCCGGCGTGTCAATACTCTTCTCAACCCACCTCCATCCATCCCACTTTCCGAGTACCATTTCGGCTCCAGTCAGATGCACTACCAGCCGCTTGGTCGTCGTCACGATCTCCGCTCTGGCATTGTGCCCGAATTCTTGTCGGGGCTCAGCCAACAACGTCATCCGGTTCATCTGTATCCGTAATCACGGGCAGGTGCTTAACAAAACTCTGCCGTCTTTTTTCGCGGTTCTTCACTTTCTTTTCACTTTTCTTCTCAGACCTCGCCACGGTATTCAGCCTGCCTTTTCAAAGAGACTTGTTCTGTGCACGATTGTGCCTGTATTTATTTTATATCTGTCATATGCATTGGCTTGGGCGTTGGAGGGCGGCACACGGTCGATACCAGCTCGACATGACGGGGATTCATTCTGACCTGATCTCTTCTCATGGCGGAAAATCTGATTTGCATCACACAGTGGCGTTCTGATACGGTAATGCATAGAGGAGGGACATCCTGGCTTACGGAGTTGCAAGTGCAAGTAGACCTTGCCTGGAGCGTAGGAAATCAGGGCAGTTGAATTAGCTGAGTGCTATTCACGCTAAGGGACGAAGACGGGTCAGTGCGCTCCATTGACAGAAGGGAGCATAGGGACAGAGAGAGATAGAGGTAGCTTGCGCCTGTCTCAAGGGCTAGTCACTTCTAAGTCACTTCGCTGGTAGTGAGTGAAAGTGCTCATGCCGCGGGGCAGCCGTGGTTAACGGTTTAGACGAAGACTCGGCGACGATTGTACAATACATCTTGCAATGGAAAGCAGTAGTAGCAGTGCGCTAGCTTTCAATGAACAATAAATAAATCTTCGGATCATCTTTCACTCAGTTCCAATCATTGCGTGCTTTTAACGTTTCATTACGCTTTCTCAAGGCAGACAGCGGGAATGATGTAATGCGTATGACGTAACTACGCTGCCGACTGTTATCTTATCTTCTTATCTCCGTTGTTATCGATCTTATCTCGGCTCGGCTTCGAGCGGCCCAGTACAGCGCGTAGGTACACTACAATGTGTGTGGTACCTAGGGTAGGTACTCCTCCCATGACGGGTCATATACATTGGAGATTCTATTTAAGTGTCTGGGTTTTGTCTGGGTTTTGTCTGGGCATCTGAATCCAGGCTGATACAAGAGATGTATGCCAGCTTATTTGTAGATTACTCGTGCGTTATAGGGTATCCATCTCATAGTATCTGTCTGTCTCACTTGTTGCTCAGCATACGGGTGCGTAAAGACTGCGGAGGGTGATGTGACGATTTTGTACAGTAGCGAGGAACTTTTATCGACGTAAAAGCCACCTTCACCCATCAGCCGTTTCGGGGGAAGGGGGAGGGTCAAGAGACTTGATGGTATAGGTAGGTTAGTGGCGAGTAGTAAGCAGGGGGGTGGGGGGGGGGAATGAAATTTATTTCCCGTGGTTGATCTTGATTGAGTGGCGAGACCAGCTGTTCTTCGGCGTCCCGTAGGGGGATGAGAAGAAGTAGGGCAGGGATGAGGATGGGGTTGGGGTTGGGGTTGGTCGTTTCTCGCGTTCTTGTTTGACGCGACGATCGGCCGAAAAAGAAGTTGCATACATGAGCCGAGTGAACCGACGTTCGGAACTTCAGGGTATAAGTAAGTAAGTAAGTAAGTAAGTACCCCCGAGTTTAACGAGTTGGATTTGGTTGGGCGTTGGTAATAAAAAGTCGGAAGCTTTCAGCCCCCCGAAAGTCATGAGACAAGTATTACTTAGGTAGGTAGTCATGTATCTGTAACTCTATAAAGGATTGTATTTGGTTAGGTAGTCTGTAAGAACTGGTTTGACCAAACATTAGGTAGTAATGTAGGGGTTGAGCTGAGAGCTTGGGCGGGCTGGGAAGTGACACGCATACCTTGTAGGTAATAAGGTATGATGCGAGAGTTCACATAGAGTAGGTAAATAGCTATTAGGTGAGAGTAGAGGATGCGTAGGAAGGGGATGATTTGTTTTCTAATACGAACGTTTTATCTAAGTGCAATACCAACTCCGTCAAAACCTATCTACCGAGTATGTTTATACCGTACCTGTCGTTCTGGTACCTCAGAAACTCTAGACTCCATGGAGCTCATGTGTGTGTTTCGGATTGCGTTGATGAGAGAGAGAAAAAAAATAAAAAACAAAAAAAAAGGATTTCCGCGGAAATGCTGTGCATAAATAAGCCTTCGTCTCTGGAACTGCATGTGTGGCTAGCCAGTCACCGGTTTTACACGGGTCTCGCGGGATGACATGTCTGTGTCTAATACTTTGCCTCTCGTGTCTAATACCTAGACCCCCCTCTCAAGAGGTCCAAGAGATTCACAGGCGACGGGTTTTACTCTTAACAAGACTTCTGGGCTAGGCTTCGTGGTTTGGTAATTTGGTGTTTTTCGGAATTCAAAGAAGCTTGTTGAATCCGGTCGGCGTCGACCGTTAGGTTGTGCAATCTACCTACCTATCAATGGCATAAAAACGCCCAAATGAATTTTCATGAGTTCTTGGGATAATCATATGAAGTTATAGGGGTATCACCTCCGCCACTGCGATAATATGGCTTAACTAACTCAGCAAAGACGGACTGCACGGCCCGAGTAAGACGTCACTCTCGGTCACATGGACGAATTATCATCTCACCGGATGTCACCTTCTTTACAGCAGTTGTGCTTTTCGTGAATGCTGCCATTATCCAAACCTCGGTCGTGTTTTCCGGCGAGATTTATAAGTCGATTGAAGCACATACATGGTGCACTTGAGTACCAGTGGCCGTCAGTTCGCCCGCCTTGTATGGCCAACAAGGGCAGTATTACGAGTACGAAGCACACTCAAAGAAACCCTGCTTGTGAACGGGCGGGATACTTTTGTAGAGCCATCCCAATCGGCATCATCGTGATTAATAATTCAACCTATTTTTTTTCCCCCTTTCTATTGTTTCATACTTTCCCCGCAGATCACATGCTCGCTATTCCGCTCTCTTTTATTCGAGAAGGAAGAGAAAGATAAAAGTAAGAAGAAAAAGGGGAAATAGCACACAGTCTGAAATCATATAGCGGCTGATGAGGACATTTGCCATCGCAGCCCTTCGCCGGCTGGGGATTGCGACGAGACCCTTCACGATGTCTGCCGCTGTAAGACAGACGCGCATGCAGCGCTGGTTCCCCGGCACCGCGAGCCCGCTCGTCGTCAGCGCGCCCATGGCCTTTGTAACCAGTCCAAAGCTTGCCAGCGAAGTAACCAGAGCCGATGGTCTCGGTGCGTATCCGATAGATGACCCTTTTATATTCACACGCCACATGCTTCCTTAACCACCTCTTTAACAAATACACAGGCTTCATCCAAGGCGGCCGGGACTTCAAGCCCGACTCACCCACCATACTCGCCCTAGACGAGCAACTGACCCATGTCAAGACCCTCCTTCGGCAGGCCGGTAAACCCATCGAGCCCACGCTCCCCATAGGCGTAGGTTTCATCCTCTACGCCGACAGCGCATCCTCCCACTTCGGCGCCACCGCCGCGCCTATCCTCGCCCGTCATCGTCCCGCGGCCATCTGGTTCTTCGCCCCCCACCCAGACAAACCGGATACCCTGCGTCACGTAATCGAATCGGTCCTTCTCCTCGCGAGCCCTTCGCCTTCGGCGGCGGAGAGCGATTGGAGGCCGCGGATAGTGGTGCAAGTAGGTACCGTGGCGGCGGCGCGTGAGGCGGCGGAGGTCGGGGCCCATGTCATTGTCGCGCAGGGCGCGGACGCGGGCGGGCACCAGTTTGCGAAGGCGGCGGGCGTGGTGAGTCTGGTGCCGGAGGTGTGTGATATGTTGCGGAGTGAATTCCCGGAGCGGGAGATTGCGGTCTGGGGGGCGGGGGGTATAGCGGATGGGGTGGCTGCGCTTTTGGCGTTGGGGGCGGAGGGGGCAGTTATGGGAACTAGGGTTTGTTTTCCTTTTTCCTTTTCCTTTTTTTTTCTTTTCTTTTGTGCCATTCTTTTTTTTATTTTGATTTCTACTCGTGCATATATATATATATATATATATATGTCTGTTTTTGGTGTACTGATCGTGACTCTGACTCGTATAGTACATGGTATCCCCCGAGTCCGATGCCCAGGAATATAAGCGGAAAGCGCTCTTGGCGGCGGAGGATGGGGCGGCGAATACAGTCAAGTGAGTCCTCTCTTCCTCTTTCTCTCTCTCTCTCTCTCTCTTTTCTCTCCCTTATTCCCGCTCGTGAGTAGCCAGCTAACTCACTTAACTGAGCAAAAAGATCCTACATCCACGACCAAGTCCAAGGAAACTGGACCTGGCCTCTCCACTACGACGCGCGAGCCCTCGTGCACCCTTCGTATAACGATGATGTAGCCGGCATGGACATCAAAGAGAATGAAGCCCGGTATAAGGCTGCCAAGGAAAAAGGGGATTTCTCGGTCATGGTTACCTGGTCGTAAGTTTTTGCTCTTCTCGTTTCCCTTTCTCTTCAGTTTTCTTGATCTGGATTTCTCTCTCTCTCTCTCTCCCTAGAAACGTGGAACAAAAAAAGAAAGAAAGAAAAAGAATTAGAATTCTTACTGATATACATTGTATAGTGGATCTGGCGTCGGACTTATCCGGAGTGCGATGCCTGCTGCTGAGGTCACGAAGGTGGTGAGAGACGAGGCGGTCGCGGTTATTAGGGGGTTGAAGGACATGGTATGAATAGAGGCTGCCTCGTCCTTGTTGGAAGATTGGGGATGATGGGTTATTATGACTTTCGAAAGGACGGGTTCCTTGGAGGATGGGTTCCTTGGAGGATGGGTTCCTTGGAGGACTGGTTGCTCGTAGGTGTTAAATAATACCCCGTTGATATGATGATTGCTCTATGGCTATATGTTGACCGTGTTAAGAGAATTTTATCTGTACACGTGCTTTTTATTTTTTTTTTCTCATCCAAAGGCTGGCTTCAGACTGAGGGTTTCGTGGTGGTATGAACACAACGTCTTCCCCCATCTCAAGTTCTCTCACCCGATACAAAATCGAAAGAGGCATGTTTGGTTCCTCCGAAGAGCCGCCGAAAAGTCTGTTCTCACGGCGCGCTATGGGAATTACTAGTGACGGCCCACCCCGTATTAATCATTCTAGAGCAAGACAATTCTTGAGGGCACGTCTTTTTCACCTCGGATTGTTTTGAGTATATATCATCTCAATAGTCTGGAGGCATATGGCATAAGTGGTTTTGACGCGATGAGTAGAGCTCGTCGATCGCTGCCCTGAGAACCATGGGTCGGCTGGTTACTTTTGAGATTGTTTTCGCGTCGGGTAAACGTCCGTTTCCAGAAAATGAAAAGAGATTGATCGAGCTGAGCGAGGCAGCTCCCCAATCATCAATGATCTTGTTAAGCTTTATTAGATCGGCTTGGCCGTTAGATAGAAGGGTCTTTATCTGCCAACGTTCGTCTCACGTGTGTTCTTTGCCTGAGTCATGGTATTGACTTGGTAATATGTTATGAGTCTATAGCCCGATGAATCATGAATAGAGGGGGGACTATTGGTTTCTTACATAGCGAATCATCATAGTATGTAATAAGCGTTTAAGGTTTGACTTGGTAATTGTCTTGTTCGGAAAGAGAAGCCGTGTGGTTTTCACGCAATTCTTTTATTGATGTGAGCTCAGTATCGTTGTTGTGTTAACCGAGACCACCAAGACAAACAGAAATGGAAGGCTAGTTAAGCCATCTCATGAGCGATCGAGAGCTTATGTTTACCAATGCCGGATCACGATATAGCGACCGAGTTTCGTAGCATTGCTATTTGGGGCCAGAGGTTTCTTATGCCTTGGTATTCATGATTTGGTACACTTCTATTCTAGCATCTTATGTACAAGTTTGGCGTGGGGATATATACATATATATATATATATATATATATAGGGTGGATATCACAATCCTTTAGTTGTCCAAAGGAGTGATAACGGGGTCCCAGCAGACAGGCGCGTACTCAGAAGTCTCCAACTCAGCCATATCCTCCTTGGAGAGCTCAAAGTCGTAGAGAGCCGCGTTCTCAACAATACGGGAAGGGGTAACACTCTTGGGCAGAGGGATGTAGCCCTTCTGCAAACTCCATCGGAGCAAGATCTGGGCCTCGGTCTTGCCGTGCTTCTGGGCAAGCTTGACGAGCGACTTCTCGCCCCACCGCTTACCCTGCACAACGGGCGAGTAGGCCTCGCAGGCAATGTTGCGCTTAGCGAACCACTCGGCAATGTCGTTGCGGGCGCACCAGGGGTGAATCTCGTACTGGCCGACGGAGATGATACCACCCTTACCCTTACCACCGCGCTCGGCCTCGAGCTCGGCAATGTGCTGCTCGAGTTCGTCGAGGTGGTTGATACCGTAGTTACTGACACCGATAGAGCGGATCTTGCCCTCCTCCACGCCTTCAACGAGAGCCTTCCAGGCGCCCTTGCGAGCGGCGGAGCCACCGTAGGGGGCGTGCAGAAGGATCAGGTCGAAGTATTCGACACCGGCGGTCTGCAAGCTCGAGGCGATCTGTTGCTTGGCGGCGTCGTAGCCGGCTCTTATGACGGAGACGGGGATCTTGGAGGTGAAGAAAACCTCAGAGCGGGTGAGGCCGCTGGCTCGCAGGGCCTGGCCGCAACCGGCTTCGTTCCGGTAGGCGGCAGCTGAGTCGATGTGGCGGTAACCGGCCTTGAAGGCTTCGAGGCAGGCCTTCTCGGTGTCCTCCGGGGGGCTAGGCAGAGTTTAGTAGGCATGAATGAGATTGCATTTCAAGTCGTGGCGACTCACGTTTGGTAGACCTAGATAAAGCAAGAGTCAGCATACACATACAGATTAACATAATAAGTGAGAGTCCAAAGAGAAGGCACATACACCGAAGCCTAGACGGGGGATCTCATATCCGCTGTTCAACTTGAAAGTTGAGTTGATGGTGAAAGTGGAAGCCATCTTGCTGGGAGACGGGATTGGATGTTAGCTACCGGACCCCTCTTGTCTTTGATTTAGAGACAAAGGAAGAAGGGTGGGGGGGTATACGAACATACGAGATTGAAAGTGCCGGATGGTATGAGAGCGGGGAGTTGCGATTTGGTACAATAATGGAGGGGAGGAACGAAGAAGACGGATCCCCTGCATCTTAAGTAGTATGGCGTCGTAGATTTATAGCGCAACACATGAAACGGCAATTCGAGGGTATAACTTATCGGAGGAAATAAATCGTTGCAACGGCCCAGTTATCGCCGGCTTTATAATAGGCAGATGTTAATAATCCGTTCTAAACGTCAATCCACCCCCCCCTAAAGGCACAAGGAAAAAAAAAAAAAAAAAAAAAAAAAAAAAAAAAAAAACTGGCCATGGGAATATGACGCGATGGAGAGAGACTTACCATATACGGCCTGAAGAACGGCTTTATAATCCGTTCTACACGTCATTCTTCTCCCAATGAACCGAAGCCTTTAAGTAGAATAGGTAACGCCGAACTCGCTGTGCTGTTTGTCGTCGCGGCCATCATACTGGTAGAGGTGATGGTCAATCAATCCTCTCATACCTACATCAATGTATTTCATTCCCCTTCCGCCCATTGTACGTTTACTTCACGAATACTGAGACTGAGAGGAGATCTTTCGTATCCCAATTGATGCCTAGCATGAGACTCGACTTTCTCCTTACGCGACGGGCATGGTGTTTCGGCCAGTGGCTAGTAGCGGAGGCAGTTGGCGATATAGGCATCGCGGGAACGGGCCAGAGTTGGTGCAGAACGCTTACCAATCGATCTGAAGCCAGTGATTATTTTCGGGCATCTCATCCAGGTATCAACACCAAAGTCTTAGGTTGGCTCATTTCGGATCTCACTTTAGCGCTTATCTCCGTGAACTCAGACCGGGCGCTTGTGTATCTATGCTTAGTAAGGCGATTTTATCTCTATACTCTGACGTACCGCTAAGTTGAATATACGCTAAGTGTACCTAGGTGTACCTATAAAATTGGCAAAACGCATTTGGCAATACGTCATAGGTAGTATAGGTAGCGAAAATTTACACCTGAGTCATAGGCCGATTAGTTATA
This sequence comes from Xylariaceae sp. X187, assembly GCA_028637585.1. Taxonomy (NCBI): domain Eukaryota; kingdom Fungi; phylum Ascomycota; class Sordariomycetes; order Xylariales; family Xylariaceae; species Xylariaceae sp. X187. The sequence goes on along the minus strand of JAJIZN010000010.1, from coordinate 1,446,598 downwards.
CTGCAACATATCGCTATACTGTGACTTATGAGCAGATGCACTTTACAGTCCGTAACCCTAGGTAGGTTCCCCGTATCAATTACATTTTGGGTGGGAGGCAAGCTTTCCGCATTACTCACCCTAGGTATGGAGACATCGGTGATAGATACGCTCATTTGAATGAAACTGGTCTGAGATCGCTGAGATACTGGGCGGTAAGTTGATGTGGCGACAACAATGAACGGCAGTTCAATTTCTCATCTCGAGATACGCACCTATCTGGGCGACATAATGTAACTATCCCGTCATGTATAACACTTATCCGGATGTTACATAATGCACAAACTATACCTTTTAAATGCATGCACGACATAAAATTCTAGTGAAGACAGGCTAACAATTCAATGTAACTATGGCATACCTACCTAACTCGTATTGTGCGGCTCATACAGTAATGACGCCGCCTTTCAATCGCTACGATCTGTAAATCGCTTTCATTTCAATCTGGATACTCACTTGGTTTTGTCAACTCAAGACTCTTCGTGCCGCAGCCCTTGCGCATTCTGCCTAGGACAACAAGCAACAAGGTGAACTAAACGCGCCACATCTAAAACGTACTGTTCAGTCCATTCTTCGCATGCCGTGTGGCAAACACCCGCTTCTGTGAGAATCATCCCATCTGGTCAGAACAAGCGAAGTGGTCCCCTCAGCTTCGCCCATCATGCAGTTGGTCGGCTCCAAGTCGTCGCAGCGCTTGGAAGAAATTGGTGAGGGCAGTCTGACACTGCTCCCCGTGGAGCCAGAAGACATGGTAACAAGACTCGTCAATACATAACTCCGAGCTTAATCTGTAGATTCTATACTCATTACACTCGTCGGATTGCGCCCTAATAATCGTTCTTACAGTGGCACGCCCACAACCTCATCGGCCCCCAGGATATTGTCAAGGCCCACGCCATTCGCAAAGTTACCACCGAGTCCAAGACTGGCAGCACCGTTTCCGAGCGCATCCATACCGACCTTACCATCCGCGTCACCTCCCTCTTCTTCGACCCCGCCTCATCCCAGCTGCACGTCTCCGGCACAGTCATTGCCGAGAACTCCTTTGTCAACATCGGGCAGTACCACACCCTCGACCTCGAACTTAACCGCCCCTTTACGCTATGGAAGAAATACGGCTGGGACTCCGTCGCCCGGGAGACGCTCTCTGACGCTCTCAAGCAAGACAAGGATGGCGCCGTCGCGGCCGTCGTCATGCAAGAAGGAATCGCTAACATTTGCCTCATAACCGAATTCCGCACCGTCCTGAAGCAGCGAGTCGAGAGTACCATACCTAAGAAGCGCTCGGCAGCCTCTGACCAGACCTCGGGCATGCGCCGCTTTTTCGACAAGACCTTGACGACGCTGATGCGCAGCATCGACCTTACCAACCCGCGTCCGTTGCTGTTAGCCAGTCCCGGGTTCGTCGCCAACGATTTCCAGCGCTACATGTCCGAAGAAGGGACGCGAAAGGGTGACAAGACCATGATGGCGCTAGCCAAGCAGGCCACTGTAGTACATTCGAGCTCGGGTCATCTGCACAGCCTCAACGAGATCCTCCAGAGCTCCGGCGTCTCGGCCGTAATGAAAGACATGAAGTTCTCTAAAGAGACGCGGTCTATGGACGACCTCTTCGACAAATTACGCAAAGATGATGGGCGGGCGTGGTACGGCACGGTACCGGTGGAAAAGGCCATCCGAGAGGGAGCAGTGGGACGTGGCGGGGGCGTGCTGCTCATCAACAACTCGTTATTCCGCAGCCTCGACATTGCGACGCGTAAACGCTACGTGTCAATGGTGGACAAAGTCAAAGCGGACGGAGGCGACGCTAGGATCCTGAGTAGTGATCATGAAAGTGGACAGCGGCTGGATGCATTAGGTGGTATCGCCGCTGTCCTTACGTATCCCTTGTACGATCTAGAAGAAGACGAAGAAGAAGAAGGCGAAGAGGCGCAGGACAACGCCGAGGCTAGTGGTGCAGCCATGGTAATATGATGTTCTCGAGCGTATCCTCCCCTTGTTTGCGATTTGGGTTTCTGCCTACCCGGCTACCCCTCAGTGTCGACTCCTCAGCGATACTCTCTACACTTGGCAGTGCTCTCATGTGAATGATGTGATACCTAGGTGTGTTTCTGTTTATTATGCGACACAATAAGCCCACGTCACGATTTGACGATCGGAGTTGCACAGGTACATATGTTGCAATTGCCTTCACGCACAGACACCGGCACCTATGACATACCTACCGATAGGACGGGGGACAGGACGGGGGACAGGACGGGGCTTGATTACGTAGGGTCTGGGGATGACCAGTTCAATTAACGTAGCTTCACGCAGGGACCTTTGTGAGACCCCTTCCGCGGTGACTTATCGTCAGTGGCGGTTCTGGCAGGCGAAAAGTGGACTCTTTTGAGACTCCACAAGAGTTAACCGGGTTATTACTGCTACCGTGTGTAGAACTACCCCTGATTCTTCCCAAACTGTATTCCTTAGCGGTGCAGTAGCCCCTTGTGCCGCTACGCCCCTCAGGGTCTAGGCTAACCATGTGCCTAAGTCTGCGTGCGGATTGACTGTCGCACACGGTGAACGAAGGGACCACTGGATAGATAGCATGATCTACAGTAAAATTGAAACACATCAAACTTCAACTTCTTGTTCATTGACATTTCATCATTCTCTCCCGAATTTGAATTTCCCCGTGTTGTTCTTTTTCTTTGCTTCTTTCTTTCTTTCTTTTTTTCCCCCTTATTTTTCCTGTTTCTAGATGCAGAATGCCTGCATAGTTCTATTCACTCTCTCAATTGTCCCGCCTTCGAATGTGAATTGAAAGCTTTTGCATGTTTATACATAGTATGCAATTCGCCAGCCATTACGTAGTGCGTACCACTCACTAATTGCCTACTTATCCCCGGCTGGAACGTTGCCTTGATGACATCGGTGTCTTCTTCCTGTCCCTCCATCGTCTAAAGACGCCATCCCCGTTTCCATGGGACGAAAGGGGCGGGAGCATGCATTGGTGAGCACCGAGTTATCCGCGGCGATCGCTTGATTTCGTAATATAATCATTGCCGTGAAAGAAAAGATTTGAGAGAAGACCGGCCATCCCGTCCTATCCCACATCCCACATCCCAAATCCCACGTCCCGCGTCCCGTCGACGGGAATTGCGCTGCCTAGACTCCGTCCGGTTCCTGCTGAACCTTACCCCGAATCGTATTCGTGTAATTCCTCGCGAAATCGAGACAATCCACAACAACCGCGACAATCGCAACAATCGCAACAACGAAAGGGGGAATGGGAGGATAATGGAACATGTCGAACTTACCTCCGGCCGCCCACGATGGCGACAGTACGAACCATCCCCCCACCTCTCCGATTGAGTCTCGTCTGTCGCCTCTCTCTTTCTCCACGCCCACCCGGTCCAACACAGTCGGTGCTACTGCTGAGCCTCAACTGAGTAGCGTGGATGGTCTCGGTTATCCACCACCGCAGTCGGCATCATCGTCAGGTGACGTCGGTGTGTACTTCCCTTTCCCCTTCTCCCCGTTCTCCCCGTTCTCCCTGTTCCCATCTCTCCTTCATTATTCCTCTTCGGGGCAATGCGAACGCAATGTCATTGGCGAAGAAGCATGGGGGGATTGTGGATTAAATGGGGATGGGTGGATTAACGTTGCCCGCTTTCTCTAGGCACCAGCATTTCACGGCGATCGGCATCTACACCCGGCCCGGTCAGCAACAACAATGACCGAGCGAGAGGAGGCCGTAAAGATGTTGCCGTCGTCTTCTCAAAGGATTATGCCAAAGAACCTCAAAATTCTAGAGATTCCCCCGTTAAAGACGCCCGAGAACAAAGAGCCACTGGTCGAACTGCCGTGGCCCCTGTTGTTCAATCACCGACTGCTATAGATCCTCTGTCGCATGTATGTCCTGCCTGCTCTTCACGGCTGTTGATTGCTCTACAGCTAGTTAGTTGTTGTTGTTGTTGCTATTGTCTTGTGTCATTGACGCCCAGTCTTTCATTGCGCCTACCTAGTATATCCTTGCGAAAGCGAATTCGGAACGTTCAATCGCTTCGCGACTGCTCAATCCCACGCGCCCGGAAAGCCCGGCCAATGAATCCCTGGCCCGGACGAGCGTCGAAATATCCAATAAGCTCTCCGCTCTGCATCCCGAGTCAGCTCGGGACAAGAAGTATGTTGCTTCCCGGATCAACATAGTCGGAGAGTTGCCAGCTAATCATGCCCATCATATAGGAAAGGCGTGTCTCTACTCAGTCGATTGAGCATGCTAGGAAGCAAGAAGCGAGGCACCGACATAGTAGATGACGAATCCGAGCTGAGCGACCATAGAACCGAGGGCGCGAATGCCATTGCTTTCTCGTCTGCCCTTTATATTCCTCATCATAAAGAGCCGCCGCGCTATATTCGTGTGCGCGCTCAGCATAAGAGGACTAAGGAGTTTAACCGTATCTTCCTTGCTCAGGAGTTAGTCGGGACACAGCCCCCGTCGCCGACGGGTGAGCAAGGGCCCCCGAACGGGGATACCTCTTCTGAGACGTCCAGCAAAGATAGTTCGACATCGGGCGGCCCTATATGGGCGGTTGGGTTCAGCCAAGATGGTCGATTTCTCGCGACCGGTGGTCGGGACCGTGTTTTACGGGTCTGGGCTGTCATCGCCACGGAAGAAGAACGCAAAGCCTACGACGACGAAGAGAACGGCGACGCAGACAAAGAAGCACGTCTCAGCGCGCCCGCGTTCCACTCGAAACCCGTCTGTGAATTCGTCGGCCATGAAGGTGATATCCTGGATTTAAGCTGGAGCAAGAATAATTTCCTCCTCTCTTCGTCCATGGATAAGACGGTGAGACTATGGCATATGAGTCGCAAAGAATGCTTGTGTACTTTCAAGCATAAGGATTTCGTGGCTTCTATCGCCTTTCATCCCCGAGATGACCGCTTTTTTCTCGCTGGGTCGCTTGATTCCAGTTTGAGGCTTTGGAGTATACCGGATAAAGCTATTGCATACTCGAGCCAGTTGTCCGACATTGTCACTGCTGTGGGCTTTTCCCCTGATGGCAAGACCGCTATCGCGGGCTGTTTCCATGGCCTCTGCGTCTTCTTTGAGACGGAGGGGTTGAAATTCTCAAGCCAGATGCACGTGCGATCCTCACGGGGCAAGAATGCCAAGGGAAGCAAGATCACTGGCCTTCAGACTATAAACGTCTCGCCTGATAATGCAGACTCGGGTGTGAAGCTTCTCGTGACATCGAATGATTCGCGGATCCGGATATACAACCTGGCGGACCAGACGCTCGAGGCGAAATTCAAAGGGCACGAGAACGCGTACAGTCAAATCCGGGCCAGTTTCAGTGATGATGGCGCCTATGTTATCTGCGGCAGCGAGGACCGGAAAGCATTTATATGGTCCAAAGACGTGGCTGAATCCGAGGGGCGCGCATGTGAGCACTTCGAAGCTCATTCCGAACTGGTGACAGCCGCTCTGTTTGCGCCGACAAAAACGCGTCAGCTGCTGCAGGCTTCTCAGGATCCTATATTCACGCTTTGCAATCCGCCGCCGGTCACGCTGAGAAGTATGGAGGAGATGACGGCGACATCGACGTATGATGGTCAAGCAGAGACTAGAAAACCAGAAGAGTCCCCTGCGTTTGTTGCGCGGTCTGCGCATCGCGAGGGGAATATCATTGTTACGACGGATAGTCTGGGGATTATCAAAGTATTTCGACAAGATTGCGCGTTTGTCAAACGTCGGAATGATATCTGGGAAACGGGATCGACATTTTCGAAGAAAATGAGTCGAGATAAACGACTGGGTAGAACGGGGAGCATCATTACAGGAACGACGAGTGTGAGCAGTCGCGATCCGAATTCCCGACGTGGATCGATGTCGCTGCCGTTGCATATCACGTCGGATCGAATTGATACGTGGCGGAGAGGAGTTGAAGGAAATCTGGGAAGACCTCTATCGCTTACGATTACTGGTCCTGGTCCTGGTCCTGGTCTTGGTGCTACGTCTTCGACATCTACATCTACGGTGACGACGGCATTTACGAGAAGTGATCGATCTCCTTCGCCGAGCAAGATGATGGCAAATCACCCACCGGCTTTAACACCCTCGAGTCCAGCTGCTAGTTTAAGATCGAGCAGGACGGGTGAACCGTCGCAGAGGGTGGATAGTATTACTTCTTCCGTCCCGCCTACGCCTAGTTTTACTTTTCGATCCGCTGATGATGATTATGAAGGAAATGGTTCGTCTACCTCTATGCCTGAGTCGGTGGTACCTCCTCCTCCTGCCCCCTCTAGCGCGTCATTTTGGCGGTTGAATAAATGGCGGGCTATGGGGTTATCTCGTGGTGGTGACAACAATAACAATGGAAACGGAAATGATAGCACGATGATGATTAAATCATCATCCCCGTTATCGAAACAAGTACGGACGGGGAGTTTTAAATCAGATGATACGGCTCCGAGGAAAAGTACTGGTTCTCGACTTACTCCTGAACAGAGAGAGAATAAGAAGGAAGATAGGAGATGGAGCAGTAACACAAGTCGATTATGGCCCTCGCCATTGGAAGAGCGGGATGAGGGGGAGGATTATTTGGCGACTCCTATTCCTCTTCCACCTCCACCTCCACCTCCACCGCAATCCCCACCTCCCATTCCTCATTCTCAATCTACTCATCCTCGTCCACCTAATCCATCCAATCCACCTCCTATTCCAGTTCTTCATCGAATGATGACTATGACTATGGATGGAGGAGGTAGTAGGTCCGGATCGATCAGTTCCGAACATATACCCACCACTACCACTACCACTACTACCAATACTCTTACGAATACTAGTAATAATAGTACGAACACGAGTGGTAGTGAAGATGGAGAAGAGATGGAGTGTGTGAAATGTGGGAATCGAGATTTTCGAGCGAAGAGAGTAGGCGGGGTGCAGAGGTTGTTGTGTGGGAATTGTGGGAGGGTTGTTGATTGATTTGAACTACCTATTCCTAGGTAGGTATTTACTTGGGGAGATAAGAAGGGATGGGGTTGGGGGGGTGTTGATTGATTTTCTTTTGTTGTTTTCTAGCGTTCGGGGTTGGTTTGGGGGTTAGGGAAAGGTTGGTTGGGAAAATACGGGGTAAAATTAAAAGGTTTTGTTTTGTTTTTTTTTTGGTTTTTTTTTTTTTAAGGGAAAAAAAGAAAGGGGGTGGGAGGAAGGGATGTTCGTTCGCATATTTGTTATCTTGTTTTGTTTTTTTCTGGCTTTTGTTTATTTAGGCCCTGCTTGATCTGGGAGAGAGGATGGCCGCCCGGTGAGCTGAATAGGTAGAGCTGAAGTTGAATAGAGTCGCGCCCCCCGGGGGATTGAGCTGAGCTGGACTGGAACTGAAGTTGAAGCTGAGTCGAGTCGAGTCGAGTCGAGTCGGTGCCGTGTTTAGAGGAGGCGGGGAATACGAATACATCAAATCACATTCACGTATACCTTGATTCTTTCTTTCTTTCGTTCTTTTTCTTTCCTCCGACTGTCTGGCTAGGATCACAGGACTTGGTACCGTTGATTTTCCAGGTTCCGGGGGGAAGTGGGCTTACTCTGTCTGTTTCCTCTAGTATTTCAGATTCCCCTTTCCCCTTCCCCCTTCCCCCACCATGGCGAGAATTTGAGGCAGGCCGATATTGTTCGTATACTACATAGATATACTAGACTACGGACGCTACCTAACGATAATCACCGCGCCCGAAGGAGAAAAACGGATCTTCTCTCAATGTCTTCTTTGTCTGATATGTATATCCATCCATATATATATATCCACTCACCGCAGGGTGGGGGGGGTTATTTGGTGTGAGATTTTGCTTTCATGTAAATTCAAGACCAAGAATTATTCAATCCGAAAATTATTTTTTATTATTATTAATGCCTACATAGGTAGATAGGTAGGTAGGTAGGTAGGTAACTGGATAACCTAGGTTAGTCAATTCGGGCTTTAGATCAGTTTCTCGCTACGCGTGTGTCGTGAATGTACGAACGCGGTAACTAGACGGAGTTCTTCTTCTGACGAACACGATTTTTTGAAAAGGTCAAAGAGTAGGTAGGTTAAGTGGGATAGGTATACTAATTAGCTAATTATACCTAAGATCCCTAAGTAGATAGACCCTAGATAGATGGGGGTATGCCGGTGGATATTTTCTATATTATTGTGAGTTCTACCTAGCCTGTCTCGTGCGAGCTCTTTGATGCGATCTGGGCTCCGTTTGGACCATCGTGGAGATAAATACAGTCATCTAGCAACAACTGCACAAACGTACATATCTGACATGACAGGTAGATGGGGTATAGAGATCATTGTTCTTTCTCAGATAGCAGAGGAACATCACCGGGTGCCTCCGTCGGACGAGCGGTGTGGACGCACTCCGGGGCAGGATCTCTCTTGGTGAAATCACTGCTCTGTTTCATTTCGGAATAGACGTGGGGTTAGGGTACGCATTCTCTAGCCTCTTTGAGTAGGCTATTACATGATTGGATTCAGTTTGCACACCGCCATCAGCGGAGTATTTTCTCCTATGATTTCGCAAGGCATCATTTACCCCCCTTTGACACGGGGGATATCAGCCAGGGAGTAAAAGAGTCTGCCGTAAAGGTCTGGGATTGCAGACTCGGTCACGCAATCAGGGGCAGATGAGCTGCCCCTGTCGACTAACATGGCTTGCGGCCCCGGGGCGGATAGTGCCTCCCGGGGCCATGGGGTACGGGACAAGACGGATGCATGGGCAAGTGAGCCCGCCGTCAACTCAAATTCCTGATGCATTCAAAGTTTATTTCCCGTGAATGCCGTAAACCACGGGAATAGGCCGGAAAATGCTGAATTCCTGACCGGTAGCGACAAGCGTACCGGGAATCTGAGGATGCCAATGAAGTTCCTTGGCATGTTCCGAGATATGTTCGAAGAGGAGTTGGGGCGGCATGTCCTTGACGCCAGCCGTATCTTTACTCTCCTCGTCGTCTAGCTCGACGGAGAGATCCCATAGGGTGACCTTGTGGTCTCCCGCGGCAACGGCCACCATGCTGTCGTCTGTGGGATGCCACTCGACACTGGTGATCTGGTCCTTGTGGTAAGCGAAGCTGGCGATAGGGCTGGGCTTGTCGGCGCCTCCCTTCCATTGGCGTAGATCCCACACACCCCACACACCATCGTCAGCACCTGTCGCCAACAGGTGGGTTGTCAATCTGGACCATGAGATGACGTTGACATCGCTTGAGCTGGCCTGCACGGTAATGGCGGGCTTTCGGCTCTTACTCCTTACGTCCCAGACACGAACAGTGCCATCACTCGACGCGGACGCGAATACAGAGGCTTCCTGTGGACTCCACTGGATATCCTCGACGCTGCTGGTATGGCCCTGGAAAGCTCTCGTGTCGGTCACCCAACCACCGCCGTCTGTTCTTGTGGTAGCGTATATTAAACCGTCGTTGTCTCCCGTCAGGAGCTTCCCGCCGGGTACCATCGGTGACCAGTCCAGCGCATAACCTTCAGATTTATGCGCTCGGATGGTAGAGATGGGCTTGTTCTGCTGGGCCGAGATGACGGTGCCGGGGCTGTCAAAAGAGGCAAGATGCGGCGTTACGTCGTGGATAAAGACCTGCGCAGACTCGGTCATAGTCGCCGTCAGGGTGGTGGGAGGTCTCGAAGGGTCCGAGGCGGGGATCTGATGGGCGCGAATTCGGTTTGTGGTGGACGTCAAGGGTATGGCTTTGTGTTCGAGAATTGGATCTGTATCTTCGTCGTCGCCATCTTCATCGTCGTCGGAGTCCGATTCATCGGCCTTCTGTTGACGGCTCAAACCACTGAACTTCATGACCATCAGCTGGTTCTCCTTGGCGCGACCGCCTTCGGCTTGAGTGCCGGCAACTGTGTACATGGTGACTGGGTAAGCCTTCTCGCGCTTGTCGCCAAGGCCATCGCGTATGATATCGAAGGAGAGACAGGGCCAGGGTGTGCTTAGATTGTGAAGCATCTCGTAGGTTCCCAGATCGGGGGCTAGATGTTGGCCCTGCTCGAGCTTGTTGCGACCGACGATGAAGGTTCCATTGGTGTCTACGTCCATGGCACCCGCGGCGCGCTCCTCGGCTTCTCTCTCGGCATCAGGTCTACCGTCGACGCCTGCCTCGAATATCTCGTCTTCGCTCTCGAATTCATCCTCGAACTCGTCTTCGAAATCTCCCATGTCTCTGTCGTCTACGTCCATATCCATGGGCTCGGGGCGGTCGCCTCCCTTGAGGGGGGCATTTCTGTCGCCTGCTTCAGCTGTGCGTTTTGACATGGTCGAATTAGTTGTGAGTTGATGCGAAAAGAAACAATTGAATTGAGTAGCGATGGTCGCGAGGAAATTAAGATATCGGTACTCGAAAACGGAAGACAAAAAATTTAAAAAGTTTTGATTGGATTGCCCCGCGTCCATCAACCCCGCGATGTGTGGCGCGATAGTGGGGATACTACCTAGTCTAGCGTGGCGTGGCGTGGCGTGGCTATATTGTTCAGCCAAGCCACATCGACTTTGGTCACCTCGTTTCTTCCGGCACTATTCATTATCTACCTACTAATTGTCCGAACCCCTTTCTTGAGGCCCTATGATACCTAGGCCTATTGACGAAGGACGTCGCTCACTCTACCGCTATCTACCTCCTACAATCAATATTGGGAGGCACTGATAGGGTTACTATCGCGAAGCTTCTCAGGGGAAAAAGTTACTGTGCGGGATCCTCCCACTGATCAGTAACAGCTCCATGACTGGCATCACCAACAAGCCTGGCATATTTGGCCAGTGCACCGCGTCGAACCTTAGCAGCTGGTCGCTTCCACGCCTTCCGTCGTGCTTCCAGCTCCGCATCATCTACATTCGTGATGTCAATACGGTTCTTCACGGCGTCTATGACAATCGTGTCGCCGTCCCGCACCAATGCGATCGGTCCTCCTACCGCTGCTTCGGGAGTGACGTGGCCGACCTAGATTCATCTCGTCAGTATAAAATGGCATATGGATAGTGATATTGACAGAAGGGCTTACGATAAACCCATGACTCGCACCACTGTACCTCCCATCAGTCACGAGCGCAATGTTCTTCAATCCCGCGCCAATGATAGCAGCCGATGCCTTCAACTGCTCAGGCATGCCCGGACCGCCCTTTGGCCCTTCATACCGCACAATAAGCACGAGGTTCTCCCCGCGCGGTATCTCACTTCTGGACAGCGCCTCATTGAGCTCATGCTCCTTATTGAATACACGTGCCTTGCCCGTGAAGCTGAGGCCTTCCTTGCCCGTGATCTTAGCCACAGCACCATCGGGCGCGAAATTACCCCGCAGCACTCGGATGTGACCGCTTTCCTTGATGGGATCCGACAATGGGCGGATAATGTTCTGGTCTGGTGGGAGACTGGGCCAGTCGGCTACGTTCTCAGCGAGCGTGCGTCCTGTAACGGTTGGGATATCACCGTTGATCAGACCCTCGGCTATGAGCATCTTCAGCACGGATGGCGTGCCGCCGATCTTGTAGAGGTCCTCCATCAGGTATCGCCCACTGGGCGCCAAGTCAGCGAGGAATGGCGTCTTGTTGCTAACACGGTCGACGTCTTCGAGTGTCAGTGGCACCTCTGCCGTATTGGCCATGGCTAGGAAGTGCAGCACGCCGTTTGTCGAACCGCCGAGAATCATGGTGATTACGAGTGCGTTTTCGAATGATTCCCTGGTGAGAAGATCCCTTGGTCGAATGTCTTTCGCCATTGTAGTCTTGATGACCTCTGCGGCACGCTCGCATTCGCGCGCTTTCTCGGGGGATAGAGCCGGGTACGAGGATGAGCCCGGGAGGGTCAGGCCCATTGCTTCGATTGCTGTTGCCATGGTGTTGGCTGTGTACACTGTACAAACGAGTCAATAGGCTGTTGTAGATCATCCATGCCGGTCAGGGTGGTTGGATGGCTACTTACTACCACCGCAAGCGCCAGCACCGGGACAGGCATGCTGCTCGAGATCAGACATGACATCGCTTGGAGTTCGGCCCGGGCCGCCAGGGTTCGACTTGGCTTGAAGTGTGCCGTAAGCGAAGCCACCCGCTGCCTCATAGCAGGTGCTCACGTTGACATCACGTTCCAATAGGTTCGAGTATCCCTTGCGGATGGTGCCGCCGCTACATGAAAGCAAAAGTTAAAAGTCACCACTTTTTAACAGATTTTCAGCTCAGTCGCAATCAACGACGCAAAAGCACTTACTACTACAAACTACCATTAGCAAGTCATCAACCAAGGCCGTTGAACGATACATTCAAACTCATCAAACTCATCAAACTCACAATCATGATAAAAGGCCGATTATGGCGAGCCGCAGCCATAATGACACCAGGCATATTCTTATCACAGCCCGGGATGGCGATATTCGCATCGTGGTGCTGGGCACACGTCACCGTCTCGATGCTATCGGCGATTAAATCGCGGGATTGGAGGGAATAGCGCATGCCTTAGCGGTTCCCGTCAGTCGTGATTGAACGATCGAACACATCCGTTCCAGGCAAAAGGGGGTTAAAGGGGGTTAAAGGGGGTTGAAGAAGGGAGTGTCGCACCTTCACCGCCCATAGTAATGGCGTCAGAAACGCCCACGGCATTAAATTGCCACGCGAGCATCTTTTGCTTTTCTATGCTTCTCTTTACGATCTTTCCGAGTTCGAGCACTTGGTTTCTTTTGTTAGTTTTACTGTGAATTGATACCTAGAAAAGACGAGTGTCTAGGTAAATTCAGGGGTGAAAGCAGAGGTAATCACGGTGATGGCTTACAATGCGTGCTAGAATAGACGTTGGGTTATTATGAGTCGCCATGATCGACGAGGTGAGATTCCATGAACTCGATGATGGGTTAACGTAGACAAGTTCCTAAACGACTTACTTGCACTATGAAAACATCAGTAAAGTCATTATTAAAATCCCAAATACCGCCGTCTCCAAAAAAAATACAATGCAGAAACCACAGGCTTTCCGAGGAGGGTAGGGATGATATTGAACCACCTAAAAAAAAAAAAAAAAATAAACTCACAGGATTCCCTTCCCACCAGACGGTAGCAACACCAATATGCGGCGCATTCTTCATCATGTCTTCATTCGGCACGCCGGCGCCGTAGAGCATTGCCTGGCATTGTTCGTTAGCCTATTAGTTCAAGGCCTCCATGTCACGTCATGTCATGTCATGTCATGTCATGTCGTGCATAAGATAACCACTCCCTTTCATCTCATGGTCACTCATTTCACCCCTATCTCCTGCCGCGGAAAGACATCGAATTGTATAGAGAGACTGTGAAAGAAAGAGAAGCATGGGCATGGGCATGGGCATGGGCCGTGACGTACCTGCGAAGCCGGGAAATCATGACCCCTCGTGATGAAGTGCGACCAGCGGTTCAGCGGACCGCCGGGCGGCAGACATTTGAACTGGATGTACTGCGGGTCGGATTTGGGGTCTGGGGATCCTTCGGTTGCCATGTTCGCCGGTCCGTTGTGTTTTCGTTCTTTTCTTTTCTTTTCTTTTTGAGAAAAAAAAGCTTCTTTATTTAAACCTTCAATTTCGTGATACCTATTGGTTTTTTGGTTTGGACTTGGTGGAAAAAGGAAAGATATGACGTTAGATCGGGGATGGAAGGTATTGTACGCTACGGTCTAGATAGATACTTAGGTTAGGTAGTTAGATACGACCTATCTAACCGTGAGGACCCACTTTTGCACAGGGCCCCCTTTTGCAACAGAAACCATAGATTCTACCACACTTACCTTCAATCAACCGTAGAAGACCAACCGTTATAGCTAAAAATGGGAAAAAATCATTTCCTGGTTCGCCGTCGCTTATTTGACCTGGGTGTGTGGTGTTCTACGAATTTATCGATTTCCGTTTGTCTATTCTCCCCAAGTGATTGTAACCTTTCCTTTCTTTTCTCCTGGGCGGTACGAATCTCCGGTAAGCTTGAAAACACCTTGTTTGGGTTTTTTTTTTCTTTTAACGTTTATCAGGTACGTGTTTCTCAAGTTCCTTTCGTAATTGAGTATTAGTTGTACATTCGCTTGCGAGTTGAGGGGTTAAAGGGCGATAGATTTGCCAGCCTTATTGAGTATCATATGGGTGTCGAGAAAGATGGGCAATGAGTGTTGTTTTTTTTTCAAAATTGCCAAAGCAATGTCGGTAGCTTTCTTTCGAGTGTTAATCTACGTTTCTGGGGGTTTATAGCTTCATTTTAGTTAATAAACGCGTCAATCCATTGGAATCCAAGTGGTTTGTTTTCCCCTTGATCGGGGGGTATTTCTGAAGCAAACCAGATATCCCACTACATGAAAGCGTGTGACCACACTGCTCTCCGAGTAAAATACAGTCAATTACAAGCTAATCTTGATCTGGAGATAATTGTTGAAGCGAAGCAGCGCTTTCGGTGTGCGGTTGGGTCCTATGAAGGCGTCGAGAGAGGGTTGAAGGTGAATCTCTGTTGCAAAAGGGGGCCCTGTGCAAAAGTGGGTCCTCACGGTTAATTGATTATCTTGACAACGCGGGTTTGAGGGGTTAGGGCCGGGCTGAGCCGGGCTGGTTCGGGATGGTGAATTCAAATTTCAAGTATCCGTAGTCAAACCCCCCAGTCGCGCCCCCCCCCCCCTTTCCAAGTCCACCGTAGCCATACAACCCCTTCCGAAGATGCATACCTATGTAACCTATGTAGGTAGGTAGTTATACGTTTGATTATCCTCCGTAGGTACCCAATTACTGGCTCTTGGATTCTCGTTTTCTACACATATACACATACATACCTACATCCCTACTTAAGCAAGCCCGTACTTTATGAACACTTACTCTTAAGTATAAAGCTTTTAATTTAATTTAATTAATCTACTATCTAAGTAGGTAGGCATGTACCGATGAAATGAACTGAACAGCTAATCTATCTATTGACTATTACCTATCGGAATTTTTTTTTGGCATTGACGAATGTCTTTTCTTTAACTGCCGAAATTTGCGGGGAGAGGGGATGAGGGGATGAGGGGATGGAGTTTCTGGAGCGGGGAACGCGGGGATTGTGTTCGGTACAGATTAGATAATGTGATGTTATGCCGCTTTTCCCCCAAGGCCACGTACAGACAGGTGCAGCCTGTACGTAATACAGTATAGTACAAGTTGGAGAGAGATGGAAGTTCAGGACCCCCTTCTCTGATCTGCCGTATCTGGGCTATACTGTATTATGTAATATAAGGGCCAAGCCAACAAGACGGGATGGATGTTGGATGAAGCGGATATGGGGGTGGGGGATACGTATTTATCGTGATGAGAATAGAAAGGGAGTTTCTCCATCTGTCTGATAACCCAGGCATGTAATTGTCATTTTTTTCCCCTCAATCAACATGATTTTCACAAAGACGAGTTTAAATATCCATAATCATCACTCATTTTCGAGTTCATAGATACGGATAGTCAGGCAGTCACCAACAACAACAACAACAACAACAGCAACAAAAAAAGGAAGTCCAACTTCCCCCCTCCGTATAGGTAGTCATGATTTCTCTTATTATATTTCTCTCATTCATAACATGGAAATACACACACAAACAAGCCGATTAGTTAGTTAGTTAACCTGATGGACATACTCCGGACCAGGGAACTGTTGTCCGTCCAATCCGGGCGCGACAACCTCCGACAGCGGCTTCACGGCAACAGGCGCCTCGTCCAAAGTTCCCGACTCCGCATCCCGGCTCAGCGCGACCAGACCAAACTCGCCGCCCTGGTTAGCGACGAACAGCAGGCTCTCATCGTCGCTGAAGCTGACCTGTCGCGGCTGGATGCCCCGACTGGACACGGCGCTCGCGAACGTGAGGCCCGGCGACGAGGCGTCGAAGATGAAATGCGAGATGCTGTCCGTCGCGTTGCCCGTGAGCCGGTTGGTGATGTATACATCGCGGTTATTAGACGCCACGGCCAAGGCGCCGGCGGCCGCGGTCGTCGTATTCGAAGGCGGGAAGGCGGCGCCGTAGGTGCTCTGCGTGGAGATGTGCTTGAACTGGAGGGTAGACGCGTTGCTGTAATCCAGCGCGAAGAGAATGACCTTGCTGCTGACTTCGCAGGCGACGGCGTAGTAGATCTGGGTGCCGTCGGCGCTGTGCAAGAAGCCGCCGTGACGGGGTCCAGCGCCGGCGAAGAGGGGGACGGTGCTGGTGATTTCGAATCTGTCGTCTTGGGTGTCCAAGACGAGGAGTTGGTCGCCGCCGAGATCATTGACGATCATGTAGCGGCCTGTGGGCTCGAGAAGGGCCTGGTGGGGGTGGTGGCCTGTCTGGTTGGGGCCTAGGGTACCGTTGACGGTGATTTGCTTCAAGAGCTTCGGCGACTGCGCATCCTCGATGTTCCAGACATCGACCATGCCGCTGCCATAGCCGGCGCCGACCATGCGCGTCTGGTCCTTGTTGAACTCGAGGAACACGACGCCGGACGAGGCGGCTGCGTCCGAGACGAAGGTGGGGTCAGACTTGGTGGCGTTGTTGAGCGTGTAGATGCCGATGTTGGCGCCGTTCTCGTTGACGGCGTAGAGGGTGTTGGTCTTGGCCTGGTAGCGCAGCCAGCTGGGCGTCGCGCCGAGCGTGACATTGCTGCCCGTGATTTGGAAGAAGGTGCCGTTGAAGTCGGCGGTCAGAATCTGGTTGGGACCGCCGACGATGAGTTTGCGAATGGCCGAGGCGCTGCGCTGCTGCATGGTGCTCGGGGCCGCCGTGGCTAGAGAGCCTAGAGCGAGGAGGCTAGTGAGGGTTTTGAAAGACATGATTTGGTGTTGGAGGAGGATGATCCCAAAGAGCCCCAAAAAAAAATAAGCCAAAAAAAAAAAGATAGTTGATCTGATTAGATAAGATGGTTTAGATAGGTTTGCTCGGTAGGTTATTATAGAATGAAGCGGAATTCCGTGTGAGATGGAGTCTTGAGGATAAACGTCGAGTTAAGTAAAATACTCTCTCGTCTGTTGCTGTAGGGATTCTCGTATAGGGCACCTACACACGAAATCCAAAGGTCGAATGACGGTCAAAGAATTATTATGACAATGAGTTGTTGGGTTCTTTATTAGTTATGAGTCGAGTCGTTCGTCCAACAAAGACTCAGCAAAGAAGTGCAGATGGGCTCTCCTTTTAAATGACAATTTTAAATGACAATGAAGGAAAAAAGAGACAAAAGCTTAATCATTGGGCAAAGTTTGCTTGCTCTTAATATAGCCAGCATATGATCGATCTCCAGAGGAACAAGAGAAAGCCGCGTCATTTGCCTAACTCGATGTTATAGTTAGATCTCTCTCACACTGCTCAATTGTTTGTTCCTGGTTCCGATTGCAAATACCTAAGTAGGTAGTAGGTAGTATATCTACATAGTATATCTACATAGTAGAAAAAGAGGACGCCGTTTCACAGTGGACGTCGTGGGGGTTTATCTGCCTTCCTGTCTGGTCGATCGGGAGGGATTCAATGGTTTCGCGTTCGGTCGGCCCCCATTGGCGCCGGGTCGGTCGACCTTGTTTTCCATCGGGGCGCTATGTATGTAATAGTATAGGTAGACTATCTGCCTAGATAGGTATTCATGGTTGTAAAGTGTGTAAGTTCGAGTTCGGGGGGGTTGGTAAGTAGGTATTGGTAAACGTTTGATCACTAATATTAACTTTTTCGAAACAAGTTCCCTTGTCTTGTCTTATCTTGTCTTGTCTTGTTCTCGGTGAAGCGATAAAATGAAAGAAAGGATTGGTTAAAAACATTCCAGTCCCGGTTACGCAGGCCAAGGCCAAGTCAACATTGCGAGCATATGCACAACGCAAGCCACTTCCAACACTTCCCAACACTGCCCAACTCCAACCCTCTCCCAAACTCGTTCGTTACCATGGGGTCGGAACCGAGCAGTTACATACCTACAATCCTGCCTATCAGAATGCATCCAAGCCATCCAAACCAGTACATAAATGCGAATCTGGCAGAGAGAGAGATGTACGAATCATAGGTAGCTATCTAGCTTCACATCCTCTCTCTCTCTCTCTCTCTCTCTCGGTGGATCGGGAGTGGGGGAATGTCTAGATACTCGGTTTGGTAAGTACACAACATTGTGGGGCATAGTTAGTGGGGGGTGGCCGCTAACTTATCTAAATTTTTAATTAAGCTCATCAGATCTCATCGGTGGGGGTACCACACCACACACCACACACCACACACCACACACCAACCACACCCTATCGATCACGCATCTGTCTTCCCATCATGAAACCAACCCATCCCATCCCTGTCTTCACGGTGAATCTACCGCGGGAAGGCTCAGCTCAACTCAGCTCAACTCAACTCAGCTCAGCGGCTACGATCTACCTAACTATCCGTACACAACTTGTTAATTCAATACCTAACCAATAACCTCAACCAATAACCATAAGGCCTGTCACACTCGCGAGAGAACGAAGTAAAAGTTCATATTACAAAGGTAGCACGTTCATTAGATCCCCATCGGTCAATTTACCCATGTACCTGCCTACCTACCTACCTACCCAAATAGACATTACTTATTCTTTTACTCCGAACCAAGTCAGACCAAGCCAGACCAAGCCAGACCAGGCCAAGCCAAGCCAAGCCGTGTTCTACCATTAATAAAAACCTCCCCCAGCCCAGCCCAAGGTAAACTCAATCCATATTATACCTGTACAGATTGTACTCGTACAATCCGTAGGTATATATAAACACATCCCCTCCAGTCTCAAATTCAGTTTTCACATCCAAAGCAAGAGAATCAACCTATACATATATAATGCAATACGATATTGCTTTCAAGACATTATAACCACGCTTCCCAATGCCGCAAAGTTCGCACATTAAAAACCAAAAAAACCAGGTTATACATTTAAAAAAAAAAAAAACACCTTGAATTTTGCTGGCTTGGACGAGGCAAACGTTCCACAAATATATATAGTTGAAAAAAAGTTTCCAGAAAACCCCTTCTTGACATCATCACCCCTCTTCCGCCAACTTCCGCCAGCTTCACCACCTTACAACCAGAGCATACCAGCAACCGCAATGAGAGCGGCGAATGCACTGGTCCCTAGAACGCGCTCCTGTCGAGCACCCTGGTTGTGAGGCTTACCATTCGAGTCACCTCCGCAGTCCTGCGTGAAGCCATCGTTGCAGATGACCGTGCCGGAACTGCCGCTACCGCCAGTACCGGCACCGCCAGAGCCAGAGCCACCGCCGTTCGCGGCACCAGCAGCCTCGCCGTTCGTGCCGATACCGCCACCACTCAGGCCGGGGATGACCTCCTGGCTGGTCTGCGCCGCCGACGAATCCGGGAGCGCCGCCGTCATGTTCAGGCCTGAGCCGAGAAGGGACGTGAGCACCGTGTCCTTGTCGCCATCGACGACCGTGTCGTTGGTGCCCAACCAGCTGTCGTATGTGTAGCTCTTTCCCGAGTTCGTGCCGGGGCCCGAGGGGGCATTAAAGCACTGAATGTCGATTTCGCCGATGCTCGCGTAGTAATACCCGTCCTGCTGGATGGCCGGGCTATGCCAGTCGATGGGGCCACCCGCCCAGGCAATGGTTCCCTCGGCGTTCGACGAGGCACCGCCAGGCCACACGGACAGCTGCACACGGGCGGGCGATTGGGGGAAGTTCCATTGGTTGGCGGTGGCATTCCACGTGTCCGACTTCAATTGTGTGCGTCCGAGATTGCCGTCCACATACCACTCGATCTTGTCCGGCGTCCAATTGATCTTGTATTCGTGCCACTCCGTGTTGGTATTCTCGAGACCGCTGATGTTGCCCGAGTGTGTGTCTGTAGACGATTAGTACCCCCCCTCCAACGCATACGCGCTGCTGACGCCGCTGCTCGATCAAGTGCTTACAGTCTGGGATCCCCTGGAAGTAATAATTAGTCTGAGCAATATCGAGCTCCGTGCCCACCCATTCGTAGTCTATCTCGTCTTTGACGTCGCTCAAGAGAATGAAGGCCGTCACCACACCGGCATCTTTCGACGTCTTGATCTTGGCCTGGATAGTTCCATACCACACGTAAACCGTCGAAGCCAGGACCGTACCGACCGAGTTGGCCGGCATGGTCAGAAGGACATTGCCGTCAAAGGCCAACGGGATACCCTGTGATACCCAGTCGGCCGTGGATGGATCGCCGAGATACTTGCTCACATCAACTATGCGGCTCGTGTCCGTCATGGGCATATTTCTGTTCTCGCAGACGGGAGCGGGCACGCACGAGTCGAGGGAAAAGGACATACGGGGGTCGCAACCGCCAAGACAGTACGCGCCGACACCACATTGTCCATATTCTAGAGGCAGACCGGGGTTAGTCGGGTTGGTCCCAGCCGGCGTCGGTCAGAAGTGGGAGGAGTACAGGATTGGGGGGGTAAAAAGATGATGGGGGGGCGGAAGAGACGTACGAGAACAGCAGGGGGCGTCTTCAGGGCATTTCTGGGTCAACGAACAGGTCGGGGTATTCTGGGCGACGACGACTGAAGCGCCGAGGCAGGCCAACGCGGCCAAGGTTGAGACCGGAGGCACCATTATGGAGGACAGAATATTATAGTATTACACAGGGTCAGGCAATTGAGTCGTCGCTCTTCAAGCGAAACGAAGGACCTGTTGACAGCCCAAGCAAGCAAACTTTTGTTTCTTTTGATAAAAAGTCAATATACAGTAAACCGCAGACCACACGCGAGCGAGTGAATGAACCTGACGCGAGAAAGGCCGGGACGTCCGGCAGGGGGGTTCTTGGTAAGAAGTGAGACTATGTTGTATATGCCGTGAATGAAAAGGATATACACGTCAGGTAGGTAGTTTGAGAGTCAAAACAGGGAGTGCTTCGGCCACAGATACGGCTGATATAGGTAGCGGTAGCGGTAGCGGTAGCGGTAGCGAACGGAGTCGGTATGCCAGCGGCAACTGACTATTGGGACTCGTGTACCAATTTGGTTAAGAACGACCGACAAGAGCGACGATGTCGATCACGACTGTGTGGAGGCAAGGCAGGCAAGGACCCCGAGGAAAATAAAGGTCTTGGGAGAAATTAGAACAAAAAAGACCGCAAAAGACTCGGGCCGTAGCGTAGCGGACGTGAAGGCTTTTCGCTAGGTAAGTTTACTTATTCCCGGCGGATCCTGTATTATACCAGATAAGGCGGGTACGGCAGGTACGGCAGGAATGGCTGCAGAGATCCAACCAAACTGGAGGCGAGCAAAGCGCTGTGAGGGAAAAGAAAGAAAAAGAAAAAAAGAAAGAAAAAAAGCGAGAGTGGTAAATGGTAGGTAAGTAGAGAAAGAGGGACGTATACCTAGTATAGGTAGCAGGCAGGCAGTGCGGTGGTAAACACCCCAGGTGAGGGATTACGGAGTTGTAAGTCGGTAACCTATCTACCTATCTACCTATCTGCCTATCTAGTGTAATCTCAGGGGAAGGAGAGAGAAAAAAGGGCCGGTCCGGGTCTTTGTCCAAAGGAAGCGACCAGTACGGACTGGGTGCAGTGCACGGCGTAGCAGTGCAGGTATTTAGCAAGTACCCCATCGAGATGAGCCAGTGAGAGGCGGTAACCACGTGCGGCGTATCTGGCGCTATGGGATCGCCGCAAACACCATTCCCAGCTCATTCCCAGTCCATTCCCAGTCCACTCCCAGCCCATTCCAGCGCTAGGGGTGGTTCGTCGCTGCCACTAACCTCGTAGCTGAGGGGTACTTGGCAGGTACCTGTGTCTAGCTCGTACGCGTGTCCAAACCTCGTATCATCATCTAGTCTGCCTGCTTTCGTACTAGCGCATTCTCCTCAAAGCAAACAAGTGCCAACCGTGCCGGGTTGGGAGGTGATAGCCTTTTCCTATCGCGTGCGCTAGGCTTACAGTAGCGTAGTGTAGATATTCATAGTGCAGATAGTAATCATACCATATGTACGTCCGTAGTAGTATAGCTATCTACTTAGGGTCTTTTATAGAGCCCTTAGGTGCGTAATCAGGGCCAAGCGTCGTACGAACAACCGCTCTGTCCTATCTTGGCGCTACCTTCCACGGTCACGGTATCCGTGATGCATGCCTCTGATCATCATTGATGCGGGCCGTGGCATGGAGAGCATGGCTCTGCTACGCAATCGGGATTCCACGGCTGTTTACAATCATAGCAGTCTGCCTACAACGTACATGCCATGTTACCTATGAAAACTTGTAAGTATGCACCGTGGTCCTGAGGTTTCACATTGGCGACTGTTAAAATCAGCCTACACTCCAGCACAATCTAGTTACATGACATTCTACACATTCTACGACACTCAAACGGCGGTGGAAGTTAAAACCAACCAACCAAAAAAAGAAAGAAAAAAAAAAAAAAAAAAAAAGTCCAGGCCGTCTGGGTACACTGTCGGGACTGCGGACTCTGGGCGGACCACCTGCCGGAATGGGTATGTGGTGTACATATGCTCGCTGCCCGGGCCGCATCAAAGGGTTCACTTGCATCACTTCTACGCTTCTACCCAAAGCGGATATTGTGAATTGGTGATTGACGTCAAACAATGCAATGCCGTGAGGAACCGGCCCAGTGGCAGTGCACGAATGCATAATCGTGCACAATCCATGCATAACTTCTCTCCTCCCACAATTATGCATGTTCATTGCTCAGTGCGACTTGAGGAACTCTTCTTCGGTTTCTCATCGTCAGGTCAGACCAGCTGAACGCCTCGACATGTTCAGAATACGCCTGTAAACACCTATCCAACATCATTGGAATTGTCACCTGCGCCATGTGTCATGCGTACCACATGGATACCGCAGATCATGAATACCTACGAAAGTGTTGTGCATGAGAGATCTACATACACTTTCTCTCACGCTTGATCATAGCCTATCTGTCTTGCCTCCACACAACGCTCGAACAAAAACTCAACAATACGGCGAAAAGCCTGCGCGCGCGCAATACTTGATTGTATATGATAGTGATCCACGCTGTCTCTTCTCTGCGAGCCAAGCCAGGGGATTGCTTACATCACTCTACCCGTCAACTTATAAATAGAGCTAGCTGCCTACTTAACTCTAGCCACTCGCTCAATGTCATGCTATATGGGCCAAGGGAAGACATGGACATGGATAGTCATGATGATAGTGGCCAGACGTCCAGATCTCAATCACGTCACCAAGTTCACTCATCACCACTCGTTGCCCGCCTCAGGCTTTACGTGGTGAACCCCGGCGAAATCCAACTGAAGACCGGGGAGAGACACGAGGACATAGAACACTACACGAGGTCGGTAGATGAAGCACATCATACATTAGGCAGGAAGATGTGCTTTAGGTGGGATACGGATGCAACGCTCATCTCACATGGGAACCAATCCCCTCCAGACCAACCCAAACAAACCCGAAACAGACGTCCAATACAACCAGACAAGAAAGAACAACGGCCAAAGTCGGCCCCGAAACTCCCTCCAGAATAAATAAAAAGAAAATTCATTCCCCAGTCCAATCCAACCCATGAGCCCCAGCCCAAACATCCAAATAATAATACCACCAAGAAAAGAAAGCCTACCAGCAAAACTACCCCTCAAACCCCCAAACCTCCCCTCCAGAATCCTAAAACCTAAACCTAGAAAAATCCCCCAGTCAACCGTCCCATCCAATCCAACCCCTGAAAAACCACCCGTCTCAAATCCTCACTCATAGGCAAAACCTCTACCCTAGCACACGTAGCCCATTCAAGGGCGTCGTGCTCGTAAATCACGCCCTCCCCATTTTCCCTTTCCCTTTCCCTTCCCCTTCCCCTTTCCCTATCCGTGTCCCTATCGTCCCCTCTTTCCTTTCCCCCCTTTTGCTCTTCCGCTTCATACTCATCGAGGGCTAGATTCCCCAACAGAAACCCCGGCACCGGTTCATCTGCCGGGTCTTCATCTACCAAGACGGCGAAATTCAATTGTACGTATTCTTTTCGCTGCTGGGGTTTGTTCGGAGATCGCTGCTGTGGTTGTGGTTGGATGATAATTGGCCAGTCTGGTAATGGTAATGGTCGTGGTCGAGGCGGCTGTGCCTGCGATTGCGATTGCGGTTGCGGTTGCGGTTGCGTACTCGGCCAGTCTGGGAATGGCCGCGGTCGCGGCGCTGGGCTCCGCGGCTCAGGGGTAGTCGAGGGCACTCGCTGCATATGTCGACGTGGAATCGGAGGAGGTGGAGGCGGAGGAGACGGAGAAGGAGGAGGAGAGGGTCTATGTTCTTCTTCTCCCGGCATCGGTAACGCCACAATGGGCCTTGGTCTCCGTGGAGATCGTGATGGGAGTGCTAGGGGGGCGGGTTTGAGTGATAGGTCGTGGTATTCGTCTTCATTATCGTGGCTGGGCTCACGGCTATGGTAGCCGTATTCACGGCCGTTATTATGATGACGGTTTGGGGGTTGTTCACGATATCCGTAACTAACATTATCCTTAGGCGGCGGAGGCGGAGGTGGAGTGACAGAGCGCGTCAGCTGACCGTTAGACGAACTGTCCCCTGAAGACGTCGAGAGTCTAAGCTTGTTGATCCCCAAAGCTTTAAATCCAGACTCATGGAAGACCTCCCGGCCCTCAATCGCTTTTCTCCTCTCTGTCGACATGACCGGTATACCCGGTCCGAGATCGACTTTCGTGAATGAACCGCCGCCCACCATATTCCGTCTCTTATCCCCCTGACCGGTACCCCTTCCCTTCTTCTCATCAAAATTCAAGTCACGAAACACCTTAACCTCCGCCGTATTGAAACCCCTGATCTCCCTAAGCATCTCCATAATCCGCGTGACTCGCAACCCAGTCTTCTCCCTCACAAGCCGTTCCAGCGCAGACGAAATACAAAAATCCTCCTCTTCTACTCTTCCCCCAGGTAATTCCCAATCCCCCGCCACTGCTTCTCCCTCATGCCCCAGTGTATCTATCTCCCTCGTCTCCCTATCCCTTTCCTGCTTCCGCCACCACCTCGGCGACCTTCTCAGCAATAAAACCGCCGGTTGTAATGTCCGTCCATCGAGTCGAAAGATGCAAACGCCGACCAAAACCCCATCCACCACCCCTTCGTTCCTCCCTTGTCTCGAGGCTTTCGCCGCCGCGTCCAGGGAAGCGATATATTGCGCGCGCGACATGGCCAGTATGGCTTTTTGTGAGGGGAGTAAGGTGGATCTCAACGAGGCTATCTGTAGGTGGCCTTGGTCTGTTGACGAGCGGGTTGAGGAGGAAGGGAGGCCACTGCTTGTTGGACTTGGTTCGGGGGCGGGATATGGTCGAGGAGACTGCTGGTGAGATGATGGATTGAGATTCGTCAGTGGGAGTGGTGGCGGTGACGATCGCCATGAATGTCGCTCCATTGCTCGTTCCATTGCACATTCACGGACGACTGAGGGTAGGATCGATTAATCCTGTGGGGGTTTCAAAGTATCTGCTGTTTGTTTTAAGGCACGGAATATATTCGGGGGGTTTTTTTTTCGGTTAATACGGCTTCCTTCCGAAACCCAAAATGAGTTTCGCGACACATGATTTGATTCGATCTGACTCGGCTTTTATAATAAATCAAAATAAAGATAAAGATAAAAAAGAGGAGAGGGGGGAGGGAGAAATCCCATTACGTCTCCGACCAGAAAAGCTTCTTAACCAAAATGAGTCACCTTGAATTCAAGATTCCCGAATCCCGTACACCTAAAAAGTCTAATAGCTAACTAGCAACCCTTCTCTCGTGTCTGTTCTGTCTGTTCTGTGTAGGGATAGCATGCCGTACGATAGGCATAACGGACAGGATTAAGGGCCGACTTGAAATCCTTTTTTGTTTTTCTTTTTTTTTTTCCGTTCCGCGCGGACATAACCTAGATACCCTAGATACCCATCTTATCCGATGCGGCGAAAAAGTATGAGGTAAACCTACGATCCTGCCGTCCCGGGAGTGTGGAAAGGGGTCCGACTATGCAACTTACTGGAAACCAGTTCTATCGCAGAGGTAAAAAGCTTGATCATACCTAGTACCTTTGATAGTACCTTCGATAGTACCTTCGATGTACTACGCTATATATATGCCTCGACGAGTTCCATCTAAATAGTCATGCCTGTTTCGCACGGAAAAAGTATCGCGCAAATCATATAAAGGAGGGAAAGTGTTCAGAGTCAGTAAAGTATATGAGAGAGAGTGAGGAAGCGAAAAGTTATAGGATAAGGGGGTTAAGTGATCATGCTTCCGGATCATTCAACATATTTGTTCAATCCAACCATTGTCATACATGCACATCAATCACCTGGTTCGGGACTCATAGATAGGTAGATTGGGCGAACGCATATTGGCACAGGATACAGATTTGAGGATATCATGGTTGGCTACACTCCATTCTCTATTGATACCATGCCCCGTTTTCTGAAAGCATAAAACCATTGGCAAAGAGAGCGCGACAAACAGACCACTTTATGAACGTGACGAAAAGCGAGCATAACTGGGGGAATAAAATTCATTGCATTGAAACTGCCGTGGGACTGGTCTGTCTACTCGAGCTCATGAAGAAGAGCCAAATAGTCAGCAACTAGTAAGAAAACCATGAGAAAAAAGAGCCCCTGTGTCGTCCACCCCGTTGCAAATGACCTCATTTCTCTTTTCCTCCCTTCCGATACCAACCTTCCTTGCAGAGACCGCGACAATGAACGTGAAGAAAGAGTGGCGGCTGTGTGGATGGAATAAAGAAAAAGAATTGAAGAAGACCAGTTCTACAACTATTCTCTTTAGTGCCCTTGTTTTGCCATGAACGCGGGGTGGGTATGATGCTTATGTGAAGAGTAACAAGTTTTTTGAGGGGAAAGCAAGCGCAATGTCCAGACTGCTGGTCGGCCTACACAGATAAACATGGGTGACCGTTGATCTCGAGCATGCAAAATTGAAAACTTTCTGTTCAGCGAGCGCAAGCTCGAAGGGGCACAACCAGATATCAAAACCTGCCATGTAATCCTCATCCTCGGCCTCTGTATGAATGACGGTGCTGACACGTTTGACAAGACGATGCAGTCGAAAATAGGAGAACCAGGTATCATCTCCAGTAGTGCGGTCGTGGGGACCATAACACGGCGGCAGTCGACCCAGTGATACCAATCGGCGATGAAAACCAGCAAAATGCTGGTCTGATCAAGACAAGAGTTGCAATTCGAGGGTTTGGGGAAATGGCGACGCCTGAGAAGTATAGGGAGTTTGCAAGCCGCACGGAAATAACCCAGCAATTATATAGAGTCGAAGTTGAAGGGCTACACCCTGTTTCCCACAAAATCTTCCTGTGTATTAAACTGCTACGCATTATCGGGCCACAGCCGGCGGCGCGGCAGATCCACCAGCCCGGCTGCTCCTGAATCATCATCATATCTCTAACGAGTAGCTTTGGGCACGGCGAAAAGATCAGGGAAATGCTCTTTAGCATACTGTTCACACGCCTATGATAAAATTAGCAATTTGCGATGTAGTGGAAAATGAGATACACTGACCTTTGCGGGTTTGCCAACTTTAGATCCAATCGTCTTCCATTTGTTATTCTCGTAGTCCTTGATGGCGTTGAGGAGAGCTTGACTTTCGTCTTCTGCAAACTCAGCATAATGCATATCCTGGTTTTATTAGTTTCGGAACAGCAAACACCGTCGACCTACACAACTTGAACATACCTTGTACCAATGTTTCTTGACGCTTCCCTCAGTTCGAGTTGGGAACGTCTAACCCAGCTAAGTCAGTAATTCAGCTCATCTAAATTTAGGAAGCTGGGGGCAGACGAACCTTAGCAATTTCTGACCAGCTGCTACCAGCATCTCGCATCTGTTTCAATCTCAATTCTTCGGCGGGGGTCCAGGGAGTATTCGTGCGGCTCTTCTTCACCGGAGGGTTTTGAGAAGGAGTGTCAGGACCATCAGATCCGGGGCTTTGCGCGGCAGCAGAAGCCTGTTGCGCGCCAGATGGGACAGGGATGGGGGTAGCCGCGGCGGCAGGCGTAGAGGGCATAGTGCCCGATGCAGTCGTCGGGGGCGCAGCGATGGTAGCGGGCGTCGGGGTGGGAGTAGCTTGTCCAGGAGCAGGCCTCTTACGACCGCGGGGGGCGGGTTGAGCAGGTGTTTGTGTCGGAGTCGACTGCTGCTGACTGGATGCGGCTGCTGGCGCCGAAAGATTGATCGGCGGCGGGACGGGAGTCGCATGATGCTGTTGGTGGTGCTGAGACTGTGACGGATGCTGCGCATGCTGATGCTGCTGTCCATGCTGAGCATGTTGAGCATGAGGTTGGTGAGCCTGGTGCGGCTGGTGTGACTGGTGCTGTGTATGCGGCTGTTGCTGCTGATGATGCTGCTGCTGAGCGTGCTGTTGATGGGGCTGGGTGGCTGGATTCTGGCCCGGCGTAGGGTAACCAGCGAACTCGTTACGACGCGCCATATCAGGCTGATAAGGATGCGTCGTGCTGTATTACAAAATAAGGTTAGCATACAAATCAGCCATTCATGGTATTAGACGAGGAAACAATGATACGTCAACATAGCTGCAGTACGCAAGGCGATTCATCTGGATGGGGCTGGTGGGGTGTGAAAAGAGCGCGCCCGTATGCGCCAGAGGTAAAAGCAAAGTGAGTTGTTGGTGAATGTTCAGTTTTCATCAACTGGTGCAGTTATCACAGGAGGCTCTCGTGGAGTCGTAGTTACCTGACAGAGCAGAGGAAAAGAAAGGGTGAACCCGGTTTATGCTCTTGGGCAGGACCATGTATACCTACACATATGATACATATGCGCAAGAGCCCAGTTGTACTCGACAGGTATCAAAGTACTATGGGTCTGTGTACGGCCATGCGAGCCGAACCGGGTTGAAGAGGGAAAATGCAGGGGCGCGCAGCGAGACATTGGGAACGATGCCCAAATGAATACAGGTAATGGGAACCAGCAGGTGTTGCGCTTGACTTAAGACTTGGCGGTGCAAGATGTCGTGCATGGTGTTGAGTGAAGAAGGCAGGGCGAACAGATAGGAAAGTAGATACTCACTGCATGTCGTTCGGGTGCTGGGTGGAGCTGTAGAGATACTCCGGCACAGGGCCTACCTGCCACTGCTGCATGATCTGTGATGGGCAAACTTAGTGTCAGCTAACGATCGCGAGGTAGATCAGGGCGAGGGAGAGTATAATAGTACAGGAAGGCAATATGATTCTATACCGGTGAAACCCAGAAGGAGGGGATCAGGGTACGCGGGTATCTTCAAGTAACTGGGAAAGCCAGTTAAAATACAACCCGTCTGTGACCAGATGACAACCCCGACGGGTACAAGGAGTATGGTTATAACACTTGTAGTGGAGACGAAAGAAGGGCTGCGAAAATAGGGTAGACAAAAGGTAGTGATGGGTAAGTCTTATCTTATTCTCCAACCAGAGACAAGGCAGACGACGGCTTGGGAAGGAGGAATATGGTGTATGTGGTAGGCGAGCTGGTAACAGCAACAAACATCCCACGATGTACCGACTAGGTGGGCGTTGGAAGGCGCTGTTACCGAACGAGGATAAATAAAAAAAGAATAAAAAAAACAGAGGTGGGCAACTACTTCGATACAAGACGCGGTACATGTTTGTGGGAAGGAACGGGTATAGTGCAGTGGACACGGGTATGGGGCTGGGTAGCGTTGTTATGATAAGTGGATCCCGGCGCGACAAACACGCGTCATAACACAAGTTGGGACCAGAAGCGGAACAGCAAGAAGAATACCGCATCGCGGTGCACCAATTTGTATGCTATGCAGCATAAAACAGAAGAAAAGCAAAAGCAAAAGCATGGGAAGAGCGATATGAGATAAAAGAAGGCTCACTTACGGGCAACGATGACAACTGGCGGCACTAATCGATAGGCAAGGTTTGCGCCTGCGTGCGGCAGGTACGGGAAGAGATGCGAAATCAATCGACGGTACCAAGCCCTACAGACAAGCAAGGCGCGTCGCGGTAACTAGGTACCGGCTAGACCTAACACACGAGTATAGAGACGAGAGGTAA
Source organism: Xylariaceae sp. X187 (assembly GCA_028637585.1). Classification (NCBI taxonomy): domain Eukaryota; kingdom Fungi; phylum Ascomycota; class Sordariomycetes; order Xylariales; family Xylariaceae; species Xylariaceae sp. X187. The sequence goes on along the minus strand of JAJIZN010000010.1, from coordinate 1,416,553 downwards.
TAACGGTGGGAGTTACCCAGAGTAGATTGCCCAGCACTGCTCGAGAGTATGGCGTAGCTCTGTCGTAACTAGAGAGAGACGGTTAGACACGAGAGTACGAACAGAGTTTGATCAAGAAATGAAGTCGCAGGTACACTATAGCTTGTATAGGTTACAGAGTGGGTATGTGTTTCGGGGTCGATGCCAGTTGGATGGTACTTCGCAAAACCCAAGAGAGAAGAGAAGGTTCAAAGTGCAGGTTGCGTGGTACTGCTTGCGTTGATGGGGGGACGTGTGGGCAGGAAAGCAAGGAATGTCGATGAAATGGGCGGGAGTACATGAAAAGTAGAGACGTAGATGAAGTAACAGAGGAGAGGAGAAGTTCCCGAGTCAAGTTGCAAAGTACAGTACTTACCCACGTGTACACTGCCTAGCGGAGAGAACTGCAGCAATTGCCGGATATTAGGTATGTATGTATGAAGAAAGTATTTGTTCTGGCGACACAAGTCTAGCAGAGAAAAACAACGATGTAGTCGAATTGTTGCCGTAGGTAGTGAATATCGGGGCGCGCAGGTGCGGGTGCATGCAAAGTAGATCGAGGTACAGAAAACCCTCGAGTAGATGAGGAAGACGGAGTGGACAAGTAGACAAGGTTACGAGTGGGCGAGGGTGGGCGACTGAGTGATTAAGGCATGGGCAGATGGCAAACTGGGGTGGCAGGGATCGCGTGGTGGGAAGGCGAAAAAAAATTCGGGAGGCTAAGAGGGGAAAGGAAAAGGACTTGCGAAAGGGCTCGAGAGAGTGGGGCCGCCAGATAGCCGCTAGCTTTTAGCGGGGCCGGAAAGGGGACAAGGGAAAACGATGGAGGTTGAGAAAAAAGATATGCGGGCTTATCACTCACTGGGTAAGTAGCGGTACTACCTAGGTATTCTCTCTGCTCTCTCTTCTCTCTCTTCTCTCTCTCCCTCTATCTCTCTCTCTCTCTCTCTCGCTTGTCTTGCCTTGTGTAAGGTAAAGACCTCAAGCCGGAGGGTTAGCGCAGAAGAAAATGATTTGTCCAACGGACCCGTTTGGGTTTGTTTTGTTTTGTTTTGCTCGTTTGTTCGAACTTTTTAACTTGGCGTTTTTGTGTTCCAATCCCAAGCTGTTTCTGATCCGTCTCGATCCGTCTAGCGCAGCCCGGCCGATACTCGCTGGGTACTCGTGATCGGGGTGGGGCGTTGGAGGAGGTACTCTGCCCTACACTCTAGAACAGGCAGGCCGATAAGTCACGGGAAAAGGGAGAAAAGTCACGCATACGGCCCTGAAGGTATCGTACCGGGAAACCAGCTAGTAAAAAAGTACGAGCTGAAAAGGATGCACTCAGAAGTATATGAGTTGCGAGACAACGCCTGCAGCAGAATTGGTCAGCCACGTAAGACCGCAAATAGCCGTCAATCAACAGCGAGCAGACGGATAGGCAGGAGGCGACTCATTTGATCCAGACAGGTAGGTGGCTGTTGTCGCCGCCCTCGTCGCCGCCGCCGTCGCCGTCGCTAGTCACTGGTGATGAATGGAATGATGCAAGACCAATAAGCCGGCTGCGTTCTTAGTAATAACGCCGCGTCGTTTTTGTCCTTCGAGAAAGCATGTGGAAGGGTGGGTACCTCAGAGTGGTACTGGTGGGCACCAGACGGTACTTTAATAAGAGGCAGAGGAATTGGGAAGGGGTACACGGACAACGACGGTGTGGATGGACAGGGGCAGGCATCGCTGGTGACTTGGCCCTTGGTTGGGGGTTGGGATGGGACATAGGTATTCATTCATCAATGGACGTGCGACCATGCAGATTGCGCGACGATTGCGGGATTGCACAGCCAGTAAGCCAGAATTGACTAGGCCGCAAGCGGAGGGCCTCATAGGCTTTTCGCTTCACTGGGTACCTCCTCCCCTCCGAGAATGGGGGATCCAGGTCTGAATAATAACCCTGCCAGCGTAAGCTGGGAATGCCACACTTCCACTTGGATGAGGTGCCGACCCCACGAGTCGAGTTCACAACACAGACAAGAGGCATGTAAAAACAACAGCAGCAGCACGGCGACGCTGATATTAATGGTATTGATTGATATGATTGATACAGCCGGGCAGGGAAGGAGCGCCGCCAACGGTGGTGCTAGAGGTTTGTATGTGTAGGTAGCGGATACATTGTGCGCTTGTAGGTAAGTATGGCTTGGCTGAAGGGTATGAGGGGTTTGAGAGGGTGGACGGGCGTGGGTAGCGACTTCTGGTCGCCCAATGGGCTTGGGACGGATGGACTGGCGCGATTGGACTGTACGGAAGTCAAATAAGAAAAGAAGTCACAATACCTTGTGGAGAGTGTCCGGTCGCCGGGGATAACACTGCAAATGCAAATGCAAATGGAACAGGCAAAGTAGCGTTAATAACGGGCGCGTCAATTGTCTTGTAACTGGGCGCGATAAGATGGGTAGTACCGGCAAGTACTACAAAGATGTGTGGATTTTTACGTCTCTATTTCCCGGGGGTTGGAGGGGGGAAAAAAAAAAAGATGAAGGAGAAAAAGGTCGAGAGGCGGGCGGTACGTGGTGGCGACCTTGGGAAGAAGTACCTCGAAATCCCGGGCGCGACTGTACATCGGATGGCTGTGACTGGTTCGCTTCGCGCACAGCCCCAGCGGTACCCACAGGTCCTAATGTTGGGGCGAGCAAAGTACGCAGTGGCTCCGAAACTCAACGGGGCAAGCGTCTGAAAGCCATGCCGAAGCCTACCTACAGTCAAAAGGCCCTTAATTTAATCCGTACTTACAGTCTGTACCGGCTGCGCAGTCTATAATGTACCGTGTAACCTCTGTTACAATTGCTGCCAGCCCGCCACTTAAGATAAACCCTACCTCTTAAAATGCGCTATATATACTAGGTATGTAGTTGGTGGTCAAAAATAAAGATAAATTCACGGTCAATTGATTGAATACATACCTAGGTAGACGGTATGATTTGTACCTACCGACGCGTGTATAGGTGGGTAGGTACACTAAGGTAATACCTACCTAAGTAATTCACGCTTACTACATGTACATGTATTACCTCAATTGTCGAACTAAGGTATGTAACTTATGTGGAATCATTTAACTACTGGTGTACCTATTCCGTGCTTCGTACGGTACGGGAGATGCATAAACGCACAGTAGAAGAGCCGGACACGGTGGACACGGTGGGTCTTGGCATTCTTCAAACAGGGAACGAAAGCAATCACAACCGTTTGGCATCTCACGGATCCGTACGGACGTAGAAAATATTGGTATAAGGCGTTTAATAATAACTACCTAGCGATCATGCAGATGAAGAAGTCAACACAGTTATGTAATGGACCTGGTACACCTATACTCAATCACCCAACCTAGGTTTCTAAGTAGTGGCCTTAGCGACTCGAATAGTCAGGGTCAGGGATTGAGAACTGATTGAGTTGATTGATTGATGTTAACAGAGCCTATAATAAATTGAATTTGAACGCACACCTAATTCATCACCGCAGCTGTCGTTGTCGGTCGTCAACTTAGGTGTTAAGTACAGTTAGCCTGTTTGCTAATTAACGGCCAGATGGAGCCAGCCGGGAGCGCTTGCCAAACTAAAAAAGGGCGGATCTGGGGAACTTCACCCGCTTTACTCTATCCGCCAGGAGCGTTGTATGAAGCGTTACGGACTTCACACACTACCTGGTACCTACCTATCTAAAGTTACAGTGAACTTAAGGTAGATACCACATCAAAAGATATGACTCTACATACGTAATGGTAGATCTGCGAATGAAGCATGTAACCACCTGAGGTATGCCACCAGATTCTGCCTTACAACGACAAAACTGTATACCTCGCGGACAAGTTGTGGATATCGTACTCGTAAGTATCATACGTAACTGAACAAACAAACAAACAAACAAACAAACAACACAAACAAACAAACAAACAAACAAACAGCGCAAACAGCGCAAACAGCGCATAGCTTCGTTGATGTCCAGACGGGGTGCTAGACGCGAGACGAGAACAACCGTACCAGATAACCACCAGGCATAGATAAACTACACGTGTAGTGAGTGTGAGTGTACCTGCGTTTGATTGCTGCATGCAACGACATCCACAACACTACCCACACCCAGACCCTGATGTATAATTACCACTCTGAGAGGCACGGCGCTTGAATGACGGCTATCCCCACTGTCGATGGCAATCTTCAAAAGTATCACCGGTATATATGTACGAATGAAGATGTAGAGTACACACGCTGGAGAGGTGCAGAGACGTGGATGCAATGTACCGTTTACACACACGCACACACACACAAGTCTCCGTCTCCCATATGAGAGCCCAGCCTCTCATTGATGGCGAGCAATCATTACTAGTAACCTTGTAGGCAATCTAGTATATGGAAGAGAATAGGGACTTCGGCTCATCCGGAATGCGAGCTGTGTATATAAACTTTACAACAACCCAGCGTGGATCTTCTCTGCCCATCCCGTCTCCACCTAGATAATATCCCCGTATGAACAACACGTATACACCGCGCGTTTGAACACAGCTTGCCTAACTTACTTATTAACCCTTGTTACGCCGCCGCCGAAAGACCAAAACAAAAAAAAAGACGCAAAATAAGTTAGGTTACCTGTCTAGTATGAGCTTCTCGCAGCTGCCCGTGATAGGGGTTGAGGAGGAGGAGGAAGGGGAAGGGGAAGGGGAGGAGGGGTGAAATCCGTGAATACCGTGAATACTGTGAATACTGTGAATACTGTGAATACGGGCAGACCAAGACTCAGACGAGACGCACACACATAATACATGTGCGACCCATATGCGGCGTATCGGTGTTCCCTTCTCACGCCACCCCTCATTTTTCTTTCGTTCGTGTCCATCTTGTTATCTTTTATCCCTCCTCCTCTTTCCCCCTCCCCTCCCTCATCCCGGCTGGCAGCAGGGCTGGCAGCAGGCATTTCTCGTTGTTTTTGTCACTGTTTTCTTGTTTATCGCGCGCTGGGGCTTGAAACAGTATCACTCGAGGCTGTCCTACGGGAATCGGGGCCGGTCCCAATTGACAGAGTCTTTTTCTTTCTTTCTATTCTTTTCCCCCATAAACTTATCCCTCTCTCTCTCTCTCTCTCACTCTCGCTCTCTCGCTCTCTCATTCTTTCTCTCCTTTCTCACGTAACGCACCAAATACATACATCCTTGGGCCGCGGCGCATGCATTGCCATCGCCTGGTCCGACCGGCCTAGGCCCCTTCCCCCCCTTCTCATTCGCAGGAACTGCCTATTCTGTATGCAAATTGTAGACACATCGCCTATTTCCCTGTTTTATATAAGAGGGATCGAAAAAAAGCAAAACAACAATTGGAAATGAATCATTACGTTCGAAATCGTTGAACGGCCGTTGGTTCGCTACTGGGACACGCTGGCATCTGTTGTTTGTTTTGCGCAAAGATTTCGACTCGGACAACAGGATGATGGAAATGAAAGGATGAGATGAGATGAGATGAGGTGAGGTGAGCTAAGATAAGGTAGGTATGTCTACACTTCGCACACACGTCGCGGGCGGGAACCCTAGGTTGGGTAGAGTACAAGACGACCCCGCAAGAAACAACTGTACTGGACAGGAGTCCTACGGTAAACAGATTTTGAGGCGTCGAGTGATTGTGCACTTTTCCATACATGATACCTGTAACATCTAATTTTGTTGATGGCCCTTCCCACGCATATGCCGTTTCTCAAGGGATAAGGGCCTATCCTTGCCGGTTTGCCCTGCAGAATTACTCATTCCGAGAAGAAAAATAAACAGACATCACTTACTTTATTAGGAGGGTTTTGACAGACATGCTCTGACGGTCTAAAGCAAACAAACAGTTTTAGAATTACGGAGGGATGGCAATGGTTGGTTGATTGATATGAAAGCCTTGCCAGCGATTGCCTCAACACATGTGAGGCAAGGGGATCAATAATTGAATTGACATGACTTGGCTTTTTCTTAGTGTCGTCTCATGTTTGATGTTACAATATACTCGAGCAGCGCGAGCATCGCGAGCATCGTTAGTGATGTAGCTGTCACACGCAAGTTCAGAAGGTAAAATACGAATGATAGGCAGTTGAGTGTGTTTCGGAGCTTATCAGCCAAATCGAGGTACGAGATGGATTGTCGTCGAAATAGTGCTTAGCATGAGTTGGGATCGGTTCGCGGCCCGTTTCAGCAAATCTCGTATAGGGCCAAGGCAATTCAATTCGTTCAGATCATGATGGATTTGGTCATTTCTAGGATCTATTCGTCCTAACACGGCTTCTTTTTTGTTTGTGAAAAACGTTCCCAACCCGTCCGAAACACCGTTCAAAATGCCTTGATCCCGCTTGGTCCGAATTTCCCTTAGAATTCCTTTTCGTTTTTTTTAAACCGAGAAGCTTACGCCACCAACTCGATAACACCACCGGCCTCAGTGATCTTGCGCTCGGCGAGCTTGCTGACGTAGCGGGCACGGACAACGAAGGGGAACGAGGGCAGACGACCCTTTCCTAGTAGTTTGCTGTAGCCGAGGTTCAATAGGTCGACGACAGGGGCGGTGTCTTTCGCTTGGCCGGAGACGTATTTCTCACGGACGTCCTCGGGGAGGAGAGAGGCAAGCTAGAATTGCAATGGCATGAGTTTCCAAGTTCTGTACGAGAGTCGCGAGAGGCGGGCGCGGCGAGGGGAGGAGAGAGGGAGGAAAAAAAGTAGGTTTGCCTTCCTTACCTTATCGAGGTTGATTATGGGGTTCCACTGGTGGTTGCGAACCAGGTGGAAATGGCGCATACCAACCTTACCGAAGTAGCCGGGGTGGTATTTATCGATGTTGGTACGGTGGTGGTGCTATTGCGCGCGGAAAAAAGAAGAATTAGCGCTCTGGAAACTGGGAGAGAGGTAATATTGATGAAGGATTTTTTGGCTTCACTTACCTGACCACCGGCCATACCACGACCACCGGGGTGCTTTCTGTGCTTGCCGACGCGACCGTGACCAGCACTGACGTGGCCACGGTGCTTTCGTGTCTTAGAGAATCGGGTCGGCATCTCGACGGTGTTGATGTAAAGGGTGTGATGTCCGATTCGGCCGTCGTCAATGGTTTGCAGAATGTGTCGATAAGTGGTGGGTAGGACCTCCGGCTAATCTAGGGCTAATCTCATCGTGGCTTGCACCGTACAAGCCACACTTATGGGAAGCCACACTCTCTACCGAATAACTAACGGGACCCACTATCTAGAAACTAGGTACGCAAACCAGTTTGTAAATAGCGACACGCGCTTTACCAGGCCACAGACTGGGCGAGTACCGGTAGGTACTCTACCTACTAACCTACTAGGTATGTACCTACGCGGATTCCTCTCTGACCGGGTTCCCCTCCGTCTATCTCTACTTACATACTTTGTTTCGGACAGCGTTAAAAAATACGCTGCAGCAGTGTCGTCCAGGAGATGGATGTGTTTACTCTGAAACGGGATTCGGTCGCAAATCATTCGGAATACGGGTCGAGCCCTCCCAACACCGGTAGTTCCGTGTGCCTTGAGAACCCGGTCACGATCCCCGAATTCTCCGTCTCCGGGCATGACTGGATACAGGTACTTTACTATTGCTGCACCGCAGCGTCTATAGATCGCCCAGCCTGCGCAATTGTGGGCCATACAACTCTTGAAGCAATGGCCTTGGCCCGAGAGTATCCGTAACGAACTCTCGAAAAGGTTGTTCAGCCTGTCGCGAAATGTCTCTGACTCGTCCCGTAGGGGAAGAGCGACGAAAAGGAAATACCAATCGGTCCAGGGATCATCCGAAGTGGAAGAGGGGGCCTTAGTGTTGGGGGGCCCGATGGCCAACATGATCTTCTCATCGAACTTTACCTCTAACATAAAACCTGGGACAAACCTCAAACGTCAGATTCTGACTTTCGCTCATCCTCGATATGACTGACCTGAGAAACATGTCGTCCTTTAAAGACAGAGAAGGAGAGACAGGAATAGAGACTCGCCTGATACCTCTGCATCTATCCGTTTCAACCCTGCAAACGGAGATACCTGCCCTGTGCTGATGAGCTATGTTATTAATATGAACATGCGAAGGTGGGCGAGGTGATGAAATAAGCCTGGCCGACTAACTTGACACTAGATTTATCAAGATGTAGAGGCGCTCCGAGGAACACAGAGACTCAACTCCGCCAATAGTCGCTATGAGTACAGCTCGAAGTGACGGAAAACGAAACGGAACGAAACGAAACGAAACAGCAGAAAGGCAGCAGTAAGAGAGCAGATACCCATGTTAACCAGTGTTGCGGGTCTATACGAAACCTTTACTTTATAAAGCTCGTCGTTTCGTTGAAACACCGTAGGGCCAGGCATTCGACCGCCTATAGATTGAAACGGAGCGCGCTTATTTGCTCGGGGGGCGGCCTCGGTGCCGCTTGAATGCATCCCAGACAACCCTGTCTCGGCTCGGTTCCAGATAGCTGGCTTCAGGACTCCATTGGGGGCGGCAGGTATTTGTGAATGAGCTTACTTACCTGCTTGGGTTCACATTCTACCTGAGAGTTTGACCACGTTACGACTGATTGAGTTGTCTAATCCTGACTCTTTGCTTCTCAAAGGGTTGGCTATCACCGTTGAGATCATCTGATACTATCCGCGGCCTCGATCTCAGCGGGCTGGGATAGATACTCCGAACGACTATCGCGGAAATCTCGTTTCATGCCCTGATTCACCTTGGTACCAAGAAATAACCCCTGTTCACTACCTATCTTAACGGGGACTTGCTTTTCACCTTCCTCGTAGCATAATTGACCGAGAGTAAGACGTTCATCGATCATTATCGCCAGCATCATTGATTAGGTTAGCCTATTTACGTCTACCCCATAGCATGACGGGGCTTCATCCATGGGAGTAGGTATGCAGGCTGATGCGTGGCGATGGACGGGTCACGCCAGACATTGTTACCAGATGTCCAGACTCTGATGAAGCATCACATCGCATGCTTTATCAGTGATTATCTAGCCCTGCACCGCCGTCTCTTTGAAACCTACATCCTCTTGTTTCTACTTCTCTCTTCTTTACGTTCATACGGTCCATGCAGTGACCAAGACGCCGGGTTGCGTCTACCTACTTTCTTTTCTCTTTTCTCTTTTCCCTCTTACTCTCTCTCCCTCTCTCTCTCTCTCTCTTTCTTAGCGAGCTGGTTGATCGCTTTCTTTCATCCGTCTCTCCAACTGGCTTGGACAACTGACGCTCTCTTTTTTCGTTTCGTTCCTTTCACTCCTGCTTGTTTTAGAAACTGTTTATCTTCTCCGGTCCTGGACCTCATCCAGTCGTTTGCGTTTCTGGTTTATGTCTCTCTCATCATCTGTTTCACGACTCCGGATTCTAACTTTCTACATTCTGCTGCTTGTGACTACGCCGGCACAGCAAGGTCCCATCTGCTTGATAGATCTGTTGCAGGAGAGAAGGTTTGGCCGAGACGGTAACCTGATAATTGAATGCCGTCGTCTCTTTTTTTCGGCCTACCCGTTTTGATTTTTGATGCAGCGCAGTCTGCCTATTCCACAGTTATTATTCTCACTACGTTTTGGTCCAGGCCACAACGTCTTGAAAACCGTGAACTATTGTCCACTTCAATAGAATGGCTCGGCTGAATACACGCAAAGGCGCTCCTTACAGCCCGACAAGCGACGCCTCTGACCGCCGCGATCTTGGCGTGCCGAAGAACCGGAAGACGGCATCTACCGGAGGCGGACGAGCCTGGAGTGAGGATGAGGTGAGCATGAACGGATAAGAGAGCTCAAAAGCAGCATATGTGAAAAAAAGCCGGGGAATCATAGTCCCTATTAACCTGCTTCTGAAAACAGGAAGTCTACCTCCTCCAAACCCGCCTTCAAAAAGTGCCCTACAAGCGTATCGCCGCTCATCTGAAAAAGACAGAGTTAGCCTGTCGTCTGCACTACCATCAGCTCAGCCACGGCGGAAATGGTCGTCGAAAGCGTGCAGCGTCGATATCTTCGGGCTCCTCCTCACCAGTCCCATCAGCCATCATTGAAGAAAATTTAAATCAAGAGTCCTCTCCTTTGCCTCGTGACATAACACCGCCAAGAAGCACGGGCGGCTATGAATCCGAATTCCCAGATTCAATCAAGCTACCGCGTATACGATCAGTCAACGATGTCGCTTCGCCAACGATCTTACCGGGACCAGCTTCTCTCTCAACCACCTCTCCTGTCCTCCATCTTCAATCGGGTAGGAAATCCCTATCGCCATCACCGAGTCTACTGCGACTTGAATGCGTTTTACCACCTCCTTCAACTAGGGTTGATATGCCCCGTCTACAAGCAGTGTATGCAGCACATAGAACTTCGTTTTGGAGTGCAATTACGGCAGATTATGGAGCGGGGGTCAGCCCGATTGTGCTTGAACAGGCGTGGAAGGATAGTTTGTTTACGGGGGGCGGGGAAGGGGGAGGAGGTCAGACGCCGGTTACGCCTTTGTCGAGTTTTAATGGTAGGGAGAGCTTGTATGATAGGACGCATATGGGCGGTGTTCTCGATGGCGAGAATTCTAGGGGAAAAGAGGGTATGAGACGTCTGGGTGGGAGACGGTGTGCTAGTGCGTAGACTGAGGTATGGATAGGATGCTGAGAAGGCCGGTTGGAGTGTCTGATGGTTGTGATCGAGGTTTGGGATTTGGTAGCTATCTAGGTAGTTTTCTTGGCAAAACTTGCCGTCTAATACTGGGATCGCATTCACAGACATCACTTCCATAATTGCTTTTGCCTTTTTAACCATCTCATCCTTCAGAATACAGATGGTACGTCTGGCGCTTCACACAAGATAACACCTACCTATACCACCCATCAATCTCCCCGTCATTTTCTATTCCCCTTATGAATCCACCATGCTCGACGTCTTGACCACCACGTGCTGCAACAGTCACCATAGACCAGGACGGGATGAAAGCCGGACAAATGGACAACACAGTTGATTGGGTGCTTTATTGAGATGAGGTAGTGAATGACTGAAGGAATGAATTGGCATGACTCGCCGGGATGGTAAGTATAGTATACTGTACGAGTAGATGGGGCCCGTCATCCGAGGGAGACTTGTCGTGGCAATCCAGAGTACCTAGTGATGAGCATTGCCCGACTTGTGATGAAAACCCTGGGCACTGAAATCCGGCCCAATTTGCCAGCGGAAATACAAAGAGCCCTCTTGCTTGGTAGGAAACTTGACGGGGGAGTTTAAAACGTGGAACCGGCTCTTCCATGGTGGAGAGGCAACCCCGTATAATGAATGGTGTTGAGAGAATGATTCGAGAAAGAAGGACGGATTCATCGACTCACGGATAGATGATACCCCCAGTGGGTACGTATATAGTGCGAGGTTCTCTACATGCATTAGTCACAGGCCGGATGTCGGATATGTCATTTGATATCTCGGAATCCGACGAGGGGGCGTTCGGCTGTGATAGCATCAACATCAACTCAACCCTTTATGATTTCTGATGTTTTTGTTATGAATAATCGGATATCCATCTCTCAAAAGCGCAAAAGCGACGTGCCCCTAGCTATCACGTCAGTCTTCGTCCTAATTCGATGTTCACATCCTCACGATGCACCGGGCACATGGAGGATCTAAACGACGCCGCCGCTGTATTTCTACTTAATCTTATCTGGGTTTGAAGATCAACTCCGCGATCTATCGCGAGTACGCCCCCAGGTCTTAGATTGTTGAGACCCTGAATATGTTGAAGTCCTAGTGAAATACACAGTTCGCTGATCAAACATCAATCTAGGCCGCACCACCGCGACCACCCACTCCCCACTGTACCTGAGCCTGCGCAATACCTTCCAAGATAGGAGGTAGCTGACGTCCTCGGCCCGTAGGCAATGGCATGAATTTGATCTCAGCCAGGAAGCGTAGATACCTTCCGATATCCTCACGAGTGATACCCTCACCTGCGCTATCATCGACACCAGTCCAACGGTCCGCGTCGGCCTTGAGAACTGCTACGGCGTTCCTATCGTCGAGCTCAGGGGCGCGCGTCGTTGAAGGCAAGTTCGATGTCGCCATGTGGAACAGCGGCATGAGTGCGCTCTGCTCGTGGTCCTTCTCGATCGAACCGGCCGATACGAACTCCTCGAGCCGCGTCTTCCACTCCTCATAGTCCACCTCGGGGACGTCATAGCCATAATAATTTAACACGGAGAGGAACTCGTTCATACGAAGTCTTGGGTGGGCCGTGACGTGAACAACGTTGACACCAGGGAGGGGGTTCAGGGCCGAGGCAACAACAACCCTGGCGACGTGGTCCACTGGGACCGCATTCACAGAGTTGATAATGAAGGGTCTTGCCTTCAATTGGACACAGCCCTTGCAGAGTCTAATAAGGAAATCATCGGTATTTGAAACGCCGCTGTGGCGGCTGCCGAGAATGTATCCGGGACGGACAACGGCACCCCGGAGACCACGTCTGCCCGCTTCCCGGACGAGCTGCTCGGATACCTTGGAACGGTTAGTTTGGCGATTCATTTCCATATAATGGACGAACGTACCCATTTGGTTTGCCCATAACCAGTAGTCAGGCCAACTCGGCTGCCCTGCATATCATCGGCCTCAAAGACCGCGCCACGCCCAGTCGCGGTCTGCTCAAGAGAGAGTTTAGTGTAGTAGTCATTGTCCAGAGTCGAGGTTGACGACACGAAAGAGAACAGCTTAGTCTTCCCTTCGTTGCAGAGCTTCATCGCATCGATGGTAGAGAGGACGTTGCTACGCATCATCTGCTCGTAGCGAGCAATCCAATGAACATATGCTCCATTGTGGACAACAACATCCGCTGTTTCAGCAACACGCTTCCAGCTTTCATCATCAAGACCAAGACGGGGCATAGAGAGGTCACCAAGGACACACGTTATCCTATCGGCCCATGAGTCCTGCCATAAACTATATCCCTTCAACGTCCTCTTGAGACGATCCTTCGCGAAAGCAAGGTCTCCGGAACCCCGAATGTGCGCGATGAGTTTGGTGCCATCTCTATCTAAGATCTCCTTGACTAGATAGGCGCCCAAGAAACCTGTGGCACCAGTGAGGAAGAAGGTGGCACCACTGGCTGGGCTCAGAGCCTCCGGACTGGCGCTCTGGTAATTGGCGTCCAATATGTTGACTAGCTCGTCAAATGACTCGGCGTAGGCTGATTCAGCTGCCTTGTCAACCGTCACGGCCTGACCACTGCGCAGACGGTCCACCTGAGCACTCAAACCCCTCAGAGTGGGATCGGTGTAAAGGGCGCTGATGGTGATGTCAGCGCCCAGGTTCTTACGGATGTTGAGGAGGAGCTGCTGGGCCAGAAGACTGTGTCCACCGCAGTCGAAGAAGTTCGATTCGGGCCTAGGATTTGTCAGCTTTGATCTGCAGAGCATTGCGACGGTCCATGTACTTGACAGTCTGGGCGTTGAGACCCGGGGTTAAGATCGACCATTGCGTTGCAATAGTCTTCTCCGTTTCAGACAAAGCCTCCCAGCTCTTCAGGTCCTCTTCAGAAGCGTCCGCCGTCATTTCAGCGGCGTCCGGGAAGGGCAGATTTGGCGAATCGACTTTGCCGTTCGGGTTAAGAGGGAGCTTCTGTAGGACGATATAGATAGAGGGTACTGAGTGGGCCGGCAGGCAAGTCTTGAGGTGATCTCGCACCTCAGCCTGCATACGGCGGAATCTTTTGAAGTAGATCACACAGGATCCCATCTTAACGCCCTCGTCCTCAACGTCCTCAAGATTTTGAGCTTCCAACCAGCGCTTCCACTCCGAAATCTCGGGGACGATATAGCTAATAAGGGTCAGCTCCTCGTTACGATCCCTCCGAACCAGAGTCTTGCAATCTTGGATTAAGGGGCTGCTACTTAAGTTAGCATCGATTTCGTTAAGCTCGATCCGGAAACCACGTATTTTGACCTGTGAGTCAATGCGGCCGGATACACGCACGGCGCCTGAGGGAAGATATTGACCAAGGTCTCCTGTACGATATAACCTATCCCGGGGTCCCTTATAATAAAGGCGCCACGGCTCGTCCTTATCGTTGGCCCTGTCGGCTTCCACCCACTTGGCATTGTCAACAAACCAGTTATTGATAAATTTTTCTTCGTTCTTTTCAGGATCACCGAGATAACCTTCGGCCAAACCCGCCGCTCTGATGTACAGCTCACCGACCTCGCCGACGCCGCACATTTTTGTGCGATCGTTTTGAGAAACGACGAGAACCTGAACATCTTGCATACCCCAACCTGCGGGAATAGTATCACCGAGTGAGTCGAGGGCCGACGGGTCTTCTGTAGCGGAGGGGATTTCGAAATACGATACGGCCCGGCTCGTCTCGGTAGTGCCATACATGTTTATTATAGAGCATGAAGGCCCTAACCGGCGGAGGGCCTTGCAGTCGCGGGTGGTGAGGACGTCACCGACAAAGAAGACGTGTCGCAGGGAGGGAAATTGGGTGGTTGCGCCACCGACGAGGATTTGTCCCATCGCAGGGGTAAGGTGAGCGGTGGTGGGTGACCACTGATTCATCCATTCGCTCAGCTTCTCGTGCTGGATGTCCTCCTTGGCCGGGATGAGCAGCTGCGCGCCGAGATAGAGGGGCATCATGATGTCTGGCCGTTAGGGATTAGTAACCTCGGGTGGTAGACTCATGATATAAGCCATCTCTTACCTCGCTGGATGGGGTCATGGGCGATACCGGAGAGACAGGCGAAAACACTCTCGGACGAGAGGCCAAAGCGCTTAGCCATCCAAGGAAAGTACCTTACCAAGCTGTAATGCCGTCCTAGTACACCCTTGGGTCGGCCTTCACTTCCGGAGGTGAAAGAGAGCGTAGGATTGGAGTCTGGGCCAACCACAACATCGGGTGGCGTCAAGGCCTTGCCTCGTATGCTGGCAAAGATATCGTCGTCTTCCGTCCCGCCACTATACAGCACACCATTGTCACTGAGGTGGAGATCTGGGATTTGAGTCTTGATGGATAGCTCTTCGTCGATGTACTTTTGCACTAAGGGCGCAAGCGGACTGGACGTGGCTTGTTAGCAGAGACGACTTCCAACTATAACTCCATTGTCCGGTCGAGAAGGGCCTCGAATGCAACGAAGACCTACCCATGCTCCTCTGTCGCCTTGCGTATGGAAATGAGGGCCTTAGGCTGGGAGACCTCGAGATAGACTACTCCAGTCAGTCAAGTCGCTTGCGCAAGAGTACAGGATGTAGTACGAACTCTGTTGTCTCTGTGGCGGGTAAAGAGGGTCTAGGACTGTCACCGTAGCGCCTGAAGCCTGGAAACACCTGGGTCAGTCGCATTTTGACCAAGCATTTTGACAATTCGATTGCAGGTGGTACGTCGCACCAGAGCTCCCATGAAAGCGCAAACCAGCTCGACTGAGCGGTGCGCAAAGATCATGACAACATCTCCATTGCTAATGCCAGCCTCGTGCAGGTAGTTCGCGATGGTGTTGGATGCCTCGTCGATCGGGCGATACGTGAATGTCCTGGTTGGCGACCTTGTCCAAAAGTCAGCAGGTTGACTGGACGTAGCACGGTCGATTCCGGGAAGGGCGCCCTACGTATGGCTCTTGGTCTCGGTCACGCAAGGTCTGTCGGGGTGGGCCAGCGCATTTTTGTGGAATATCTCGTGAATTGCGCCGGCATAGCCGCTCCAGTCGAGGTCGACCGTGGGATCGGGAAGCTCAACCATCGAATCCAGATATGAAAGTGATTCACGTAAGAAAGGAGAAATGCCAGAGAGAGGGTGGACGAATTGAGTCACGGATCGAGTCGCAAAAGGCGTCAATTGAGCGGTTTGGGAAGAGTCATAAAGTGATAACTTAAATAAAATTCCAGCTTAGACACGCGAAACAATCTACTTAGGTAATTTCTGGCGCAGCTCCGACCTTCGGGAGGGGCACTTGGAACTTTGGGCGGGTCGAGAATTGTGCAGAAAAGACCCCGCAAATTGCTCCTACTGGATGGAATCATGGATTAGGTAGAGCACGCCAATTCGCGGGTATGTAGGAAGCAATTGGGATCTTTAGCCCGGCCAGACTTGCAACACTCCGTCCTGCTTTATTCAATATTCACCAACCGAGAGTTCAATAGTTCCGCGTCCGGTCGATTGTCGAATGTCTGACCGATTTTCTATAATACCTGCCGCAACCTAGAACGACTTGCAAGACCTATTGGCACATACTTTATTACACAGGGTGATATCAACAAGGTCATGTGATCCGGCTTTATTGTACACTAGATACTTCTCGTTCTGTCCATGAGAAGATATTGGCATCCATCTGGCAGGTCACCGAGAGGCCAGTTCCGCGTCGCCCGAACTCGTCTCAATGCCGCATTATGTTCCTCGCGATCCACAAAGAATCGATACGTCGCTCCACATACGAGTCCACTTGCATCAAGTGGATGGAAAAGTGAGCCATATGGTGTTGCGAAGTAGATGGAGTGTATAGGTGACGAGCCTATGACGACGTCGAGGTTTCTGTCAATAAACGCGAGTGAAATATGCTCAATACTTTCTACCCATTCCTCAAAAGTCAGCTGTTATTAATCTCCGTCCAGTGGATATCGATTACGTACCTCCAAAGGAAGATGCCGCTGCCACGCACGCAGCAGGATGAGGGCTCATGATGCCGTAAATATTATCCGTGCTGTGCCGGAGTTTTCTTAAGAGGCCCCTGGCTAGCCCGCGCTCGCGGTGTGCCGGCTTGACGGCCAGTTGAGTGATCCAACAAATCTGCTCCACACCACAGATCCATCGGCAGGCGAACGCATATCCCACAGGGTTTTTATCCACAATGACTCTGACATAATACGTCATTGCGCCGACAGGGTGTAATTGCTCTCGGAGTTCACGAATGGTGGTCTGGACACGTGATTCTTCTAAGAACCGAGTTAGTGAGCAAGATATGGACAAAATATGGACAAAAGGCTTTTGTATTGCACACCTGTTCCACACTCAGATAGGGTCCGCCATATGTTGTAACTTTCGTTGAAAATTTCCACAGCTTCTGAGAGCATCGAAGTGGTGATTCGCTCACTATCATAGACCTCGTATGTTGGCTCCGACATTGCCATATCGTTCCTTGCTCTGAAATAGGTGTTTCTGACTCGATTCAATGTCGTGGCCTAGATTTGACTCCCTCCCTCGCGACCGGGAAGGGCAAGGTGGAGGGCAAACTCAATTGGAGGGGAGGATGGTATCAATCAATCGGGGGTTGCGAAGATTGAGCTGTTGATGAACTGGGAAGGGGCGGGTTGACAACGTGAAGGAGTCATAAAGCGATGGTGTAGAGAAAGCCCGACTGACTGATGCCCCCCAAAGTATCAATAAAGAGGGAAGGAAGCCCTGGGAACAAGGAGGCAGGCGCTATGGGGTGATCAGGTTAGAGAAAGCACAGTCCAGGGTCGCCGAGTAGTAAGGTAGTCGCTAACATATTTGTGCAGGCGACGCCGATGGAAGGTGAACGAAGTGCAGCACAGAGGACCCGTTCTTCTTCTTCTTCTTCTTCTTCTTCTTCTTCTTCGAGACGCATGTCTCCTGAAACTACTAACGAATGACCACTATGTGAGACTGCAAGACTGCAAGACTGCAAGCCATCACACACCACACTTTAGGGCTGTACAATCGCAAGTAAATGCCCTATTCCTTGGAGGGAGGAGACACTATCACGAACAATTGACATGGTCTAAACGAGGTTAACAAACAAGCACACCATAAATAAACCAGTATTATACTAACCTAACTGCCTCGCCCTACCCCTGTCCGATCGAAGGAAATGCCTCCCAGCGACTCTTTCTGCGTGGCTAGGCCCGGGCCTTGAGCTTTGACGTGACCGGAGCTCAATATACTCGAACGAAAAAAGTGCTTGAGGACTCCCACGATGGCTTGATATCGTGGATCGGTTTTATCTTTGCACCTGGCCATCTCCATATGGTTTCCATCGATACTCTCCACGGTCTCGTATGGTGGTAAACCGACTTTGGAAGAATAGTCGTCTACTACCTAGCGGTAAAATGTGTATCAGCATGAGGCACTCACCCTTTCTGGATTTCCATATCTGGTTCTTGTCCATATAATTACCTTTCCATCTAGCCCTGTTATGCCCGACACGGCCTTTGCCTCTTGGAAAGAATGAATCTTTATACGGCCCCTAACGACTATCTTCAGGAATTCGTCGTGTATATTATCGAGGACCTCGCTGTTAGGTGCTAAGGTTTGGACAATCCGCTTGTTGCTGTCCTGTAGGGCGAGTTTGGCAAAGTTCGAGGCGACGACGCCCCATCCAGCGGAAGCACTGCCTCGGTGCGGTGTGCCCAGGAAGACGATTAGTTTCGTGTGTGATTGGCAGTATTCGGATCGACGTATTGCCTATGGAGCGTCAATGGCCGATATATCAATCATTCGGCAGAAAGAGAAAAACGCACGTCTTTAACAACGATGCCGCCGAGGCTGTGGGCTACGAAGATGATCGGTAGCTGCAAGTGCTGGTTAGACATTCCAAGCCTCGATTTGGGACTCAGATAACCCCTTACCTGGTTGTCAATCACCCGTTCAAGCTTCACAGCGAGGTCTTGACCATGCTGCGATATGCTATTCCTATTATTCGCCTGGAACAAGCCTCCGATAACGTCGGCGTTGTATCCGTATGTCCATACCTCGGCTTCAGACATATCTTCGAGGAGTTATTCCCGTGGCCAGAAGACGCGCTCCGTACTAGAGGGTTCCCAATCCTCTGTGATATCTTCTTCACTTACGCTCGTTCGAATCGAGACGGTGTGCTGGTGGCGCCAAATTGCTTTCAGACGATCCCGCTTACGCAGCTTTTCGGCTAGGCGGGTGTTTAGTTCTGACTGGCGATATTCCCATGTTGCTTGGGGATGGCCCCTGAGGCCGTGGACTAGAATAATACTTTTTGACGAGAATCGTTAGAAGTATAGGGCATATGGGATGGTAAAAGCTGTCTCTCACTTGACTTGAGGTGGGATGCCCTGCGAGGAATCGCTAGAGAGACGCGTGAATCCGATCCGCTGGACGATGGGGGTTTCTCGATGGGACATGACTGATACTCGCAAGATTTAATACCAGCAAACCATATATGTCGTTGGGATGAAGCTCACATGCCCAAGTGTGGTGTTGCGGGGTTAACAGAACTGTTGCTGGAATATATGCGACACCCAATCCGATACAATCACGTGAAGAGCGTTACAGCGTCGCTTTCTCAAGAATGTACGGCATGGGCAGATCGATTGGTTGATTTATAGTAGCCATTATTTGTTTTCGTTGGAAGGACATCTGTCTCGCCGTGGTGAACGAGGATATATAGGGGTAGTAGATAATCTGGATCACAAGTTTACAACACTTGGAAGTCCGATGCCGTCCCCAGGGACTACATGCCTCTCACGGCAACACTGAGCGCACGTTGCGGAAGCTAAGGCGGGCTAAGATCTGGTCTAAATAACAATCAGACTTGCTGGGTCTAAGCAGGCCTTCGGGAGCTTGTTTGAGGCTATTTATTCCGGCACCAACCACTAACATTCCCAGGAACACTGCGTACTTCCCCATGCAAGCAGGGACATTACTAAAGGGCCAGTAGACCGCGTTACATGCGCAGGATGCGCGATTGAAAGAGAGCTGACAGCCTGCTAGTCGAGATGGTATGGCAGAATTGGAGAATCGGACTCTGTCGAGGGTCGCGTCACTACTGTAAAGTCTCGAAGAACACAGTGACTGCTTCTAGTTAGAAGTTACCATAGGCCATCCCTTGACTCGATTCTGCAAAGGGGGTACTCATGGTCGCAAAGCAGCCCTTTAGTACGCGGATGATATGACCATCAAACTTAGAGGAGAGGGGAAATGTCGGCCAATTCCCGCGTTAAACCGGCGATCGACTGTGGTGCCGAGGCATGGCTCCGAGGCATGGCTCCGAGGCTTCTCCTCTTAATGTGCTTCCTTCAACAGCAGAGAGACTGACACGTGAATCTGGAGAGGGTTGGGTATGCGACGCATGGCGTAGTTAGACACTATCTTACCCTGTGTCTGGTCGTCGTAGGTATCATGTTGGTCACTGGTACTGTGATGTGTTTTGCTGATGTATTTGCGATTGAATCCAAACAGGCGATTTGGCTGGAGTGGACTGGACCGTCTCCCGTCGTCTTGTTGCTTCTCTTCCTGCTGTCTGTAACGTATATGGACTCGCACTATGTGTTCACGTTATAGTTTGTCCCTACAGGGATAAATGACAGGACTTCAAGCGTAATGATGTCCTGCAGACGGACCAATAATACCGTGTGAGGACACCTCCTCGGCTCATCAGAAATCCGGCGGCCCGCATCGGCCCGAAGAGTGCCACCGTAACCCGTACCCAGCCTGTACCAGCCCTCACCGCACTCCCCTTCTCAGTCGATGATGATGCTGATGATGATGATGTTGTTGTTGTTTCAATGTTTGTTGATCTAATTATGATTATTCCCAAATAATCGCAGCTTACCTAGACCTGCTGTATTAGATATTGACAAATCCTATTCAGTATATCAATATCTCACGCTTCTAGTATCAGCTGGTCAAACAAACCGCTTTAACGCAGACAGTACAGACAGTACCTCCTCTGCAAATGGTAGTCCTTATTATAAAAGAACGCATGTATCATCACGATATAACATCACGAGATCTATCCATCCAATGCTGCATTTCATTCGTAGAATGTACCTGCCTACGTGTAGCCTCTCCCCCTATTAATATTCTATTCCTCCGACCACACGCGTATGTATGTATGTATGTATGTACATATGTATCTAGATTGACAGGACCGAGATCAAATAAACAAACCCGCATAGCCTTGCCTGATTGAAACGGGCTCGCTCGCGTGCCGTTACATTCCTGCCAATCGAACCGGGGCTCAACATCCCGGTGCTTTTTCTTGGAGGGGCGTACTAATGTATTCTCTCTTTTCCTTGCTGACGGTCAAAGAGACAGGGGACATCGGAACCCGTGACGCCTAAAGTACATGCATGGGTTTTTCTTGGGTTTGCTGCTTTCTCGTAACGTCTACTATTTGCCTGTAGTCTCTTTCTCTCTCTCTCTCTCTCTCTCTCTCTCTCTCTCTCTCTCTCTTTATTCACTCACTCGCTGACTTACTGAGTGACTAACTAACTTATCCACTCTCATACATACATACATACATACATATATACATATACACACACATACACACACAGCGCACTTCTTCGAAGGCTGTCGGTTTGAAGCTTGTTATACGTTGCTTGCTGACGTATACTACTTACTTACTCTATAGATTACGTCTCATCTCATCCCCTTTCCGGACAAGTTGATCCTCAAACCTCGACTCTCTTACCGGGGGTTCCTGACACTGGTATCACAACAACATCAAGACCCCGCAAAGTACGGGCAACGCGCAAGCCGTGTGTGTACGAGTAACGTGGAGATCATTGGTTACTTGTGAGCGCCCAGTGTATTCCGCTTCCGAGAGAGACAGGGAGAGCCCGTGCCTTGTCTTCCCAACAACCCCTCTCCCCAGTAGTAAGATTTCAGCAAACCAGCAAACCAGCAAACCAGCAAACCAGCAGACCCCTCTCCCCATGTATTTACGATCAACCATGTAACGGTCCGCGGCGTGCCTTGCTCCCCTCCTCCCCCCTCCTTTTCAGAAGCCGTTGTCGTGAAACTTTTGTTCTCCGTGGTATCAGTCTGCGTCAGCATCGAAAATAGGCACATCATCGAATCGACCCATCGGCATGGCCATTCGGACCCTGTCTTTCCCGCTATCTGGTTACACGTCGCCGGAAGAAGCGCCGAGGTGCAGAGACGCCGCAAGCAGGAGCCCGTGTGACGGAAATGCCCCTGGTTCCACTACCGTCTCTAGTCATGACGTGAAACGGGGTTCCAGGTCATGCCCACCGTCCGCTGAGAGGAGAGGCACGTTGATACATCGTGAATTGTCGCAAACAACGAATGCTTCGGGACTTGGCGACCATGAGCGATTGTTGGACTTGGGAGCGGATCACCGCGAGGAAACACGAAGTAGACACGAACCGGAAACAGGTGGCGATCGCGCGATGATCACACTCCCGCTTCGCTTGGCGAAGCGTGCCCGTGCCTCACACGATGTCGACGGACCCGACACCGACAAACTCCCAATGAAGAAACGGCGTCTACTCTTACATCTCATCACATCGCGCCTCTCGCGGCCATTCTCGCTGCCCGCGACGCATATCTTGATCCGGGAGAGCGGCGATACCATGCCAGTACTCCACCGGATCCAGCAACTAGCGTCTTTCGGTGGTAGCGGAGCGGGGCCGGGACTGGGCGGGGCCCGTCGCGCCGGACATCAGAGTACGTTGATCCGGAAGGCGGCGATATTGAATCGGATTCGCATCTGTGTGAGACAGGCGGCTGTCGCGAGGGGCCATGCTATCATGACGGAATTGGCGGCGCGCGGCACGGCGTTGAATCATGGGTTGCAAGTCGTTACGACGGGAGGGAGGTTTCCGTCTACTGGCGCTGATGGCCGACTGAGTTTTGACTCGGGTGAACATGGTGATGCCGTGCATAGACAGTCTCATGTTGCCAGTTCTCATTCCAATCGTTCTTATGAAGGTGGTAGTCATGGCGGTGATACGGCGGGCAAGTTCGATGGGAGGGAAAGTGCATGTGGGACGCATGGTCATATTGACCACACCGGTAGTCCCTCGAACACAAAGAAGGTCGAGAACATAGGTAACGAGCCTACCCCGGCGCTCGCGAGCGTACCGTCCACTGTTACCGACGCCTCGCCCGCCATCCTGGTGGTGCCGCCTTCCATCCCCGCCGTATCGGCTGCGATTCCCGTTGTGTCAATTGCTGTTCCCGTTATGTCTCCCGCTGATGCCGATGATGAGGAAGATAATACAGCATTTCCAGCAGCGAGCTTTCAGGATCGGTATGCAGACCTCTCGGACGACGACATGGGTGATGTGTATGCGGACTTCGGGGTACTGTTCGGGTCATCTGGGTCGCGGTCCCCCGAGGGGAGGTCTGGGAGTCCGGGACCGGTCGAAGAACAGTTCTTCGAGGAGTATTTGGATGAGCTTGATGGTATCCCTTGGGTCGTGTAGGCCATGCTACCTGTATAAGGGGCCTGGGTGGGTAGTCGAGAGAAAAGAAACATCAAAAATCGCATTGATAACATGGTTTGGCGGCGTAGTGTACGAGGATCTACCCCTGCGCAGCAGGTAAAATCTGCATTTGCATTTGGGTGAATTCGGATGACTACCTAGGCCATGGAGATGGCTGTGAGTCGGATGACTCTGGTTGGCAAGGCGTACGGCATATTGGATACTTCACCGTTGGAACGGGAAACTCTGGCCAGTGCGCAAAGACAATCCCAACGAGAATGCCGAATCCGGTGATGTGTATAGTAGGTATTCAATTTACTAATACGAACGAGCAGGTGTTCTGGCGCGCTGAGACAACAGATTTCTCACACATTTTCTCTAGGCTAATATGTGGTTTCTGGTATCGACTGTCAAGGTACTGCATTCGCATAAGATGTTGTCCGGATGAGTGATTCTTACAATACATACACGCTTAGAGTCATGTTATAGATAGTCTACTCTGGAGATTTGAGTGGAATGGCCGATCGACTCGATCCGCCGGCGACCTTTAGTTATGTAGCGCCTAGCTTTCTGGCTCGGTCTAGTGCGATATCGGTCATAGCCTGTCGTCATTGTTAATTAGCCGAAATCTCGAGAGTTGAGTAATAACCAGGGAAAAGGCCAACGAATACCCATCTCACACACAAAATGAACTGACCTGTATAGCCTCACGCTCCTCGGCCCTTATATCCCCCCTCTCGATCCGTCGCCGCATATCCTCCATCACGACATCACGCCCGCGCCCGTTGACAAAGACCACGTACCTCAGTCCCGGGAAGCGATCCTCGTACTCGCGGTTCAAAGTAGCTAGACGTTCACTCTCAGTAGGGTCATTGCCTTTGCTCAACTGGGCCTGCTCCGCGCGGCTCTGAGCACTGTCCACTTTCTTCGCGCCGAGACGTGGGTGCGAGCCGAGGATTCTGTGCAGGATTGCCTGGGCGGCGGACGAAGATGCGGCGTCGGCGGCGGCGGCGAGAGAGTTGAGGGTTCCGCCTATGCTTGTTATCAGGTCCTCGTAGGACTGGCTGAACGGCAGTGGGAGAGTGAGGGCCTGGAGGTCTTTGGAGGGTTCGAAGAGGGTGCTTAGGACTGCGATTTGGGACTCTTGGGGGAGGGTTTGGAGAGTGGATATTGGTGGGAGTTGGGCTGCCATTTTTGGACATGAGACGGGATTTTCTATGATAGAATATATACACCGAGTACACTAGGCACCTATAGTCACAAGTTCAACAGTATTAAGTATGTTGATAGCAATGGGTAGTAGGTGAGATGTTCGAGGAACAACAGAGTTGGAGGCTTGGAGACTTGGAGACTTGGAGCCTTGGACGAGAACTTGAGCTACACACACCGTATCATGCACGAAAATGCGCACTGTTCATGCTTTCCTTCATGGCACCTTCCGTCATGCGAGAGTGGGTACGGTTTTAGAGCTCCTAGTCTAGCCACATCTGACGCTGACACCGTCGTTTTATGGGCCAATTAGAAGGGTTTACTTACAACGCGAACCTCGACCTGGAATTGTACTTTCTGGCGAAGATTCAATCTCGTCCCAAAATCCGATTCCTCGCAACTTTTCGTAAACCGCGGATGCTACAGCTGCTGCTACAGTTAAATCAACTCTAGTAAGGATGCTGTGCGCACGTAAGTCGCTTCCCGTCCTACTACTACTACCACTACTACCACTATTTCTTTATCCACATTGTATCGTCTTAACTCATGCTAACGCGCCAACAACGTAGTCTCTGGCGAAGCTCCCCAGGAGCCCGTCGTTTCCAAGCTGTCTGGAAGCGTATTCGAGAAGCGATTGATCGAAAAGTACATTGAAGAGAACGGCAAAGACCCCGTGTCCGGCGAAGATCTCACAGTCGAGGACCTCCTGCCCATCAAGACCGCTCGCGTGGTCCACCCCAGACCGCCTGCTCTCACCTCCATACCCGCCCTCCTCACCACCTTCCAGAACGAATGGGATGCCCTCGCCTTGGAGACATATAACCTGAAGGAACAGCTGCTGCGCACGCGTGAAGAGCTGGCTACGGCGCTGTATCAACACGATGCTGCTATTCGTGTCATTGCGAGACTGACGCGTGAGCGCGACGAGGCTCGTGATGCGCTTTCTCGCGTTTCCGTCTCGGCCGGTGGTGGTGGTGGCGGCGGTGGTGGTGCCAGCGAGGATGACGCCATGGCTGTCGATAACGAGGGCCTATCTGAAGATTTGATTGCCAAAATAGATGAGACCCAAGCAAGGTAAGGACACATCAAGAGTCCCGAGTCGAACGGAGAACGGAGGACAGCGTAGAGTGCGAGCTAACCTTCCCTCAGATTATCCAAGAGCAGAAAGAAGCGGCCGGTCCCCAAGGACTGGGCGACGCCCGACCAGATCGCCACATTTACCCTCAAATCCTCTAGTCATTTACCCATTGCTAAACCTACAACCCTCTCATTTGAAGCAGGATACGCTGCCGTTGGTGGTTTGGAAGGAGAGGTGTCTGTCTACTCACTTGAAGCGGGCTCGGTGGAGCGCTCTATCACAGTCGGTGAGCCGGTCACGGATTCGATATGGGAGGGTTCGAGAGTCTACTTTTCGACGGCAAAAGGATCAGTCAAGGTGTTTGACAGCGGCAGCGAGATTGCGTCTTTCACTGACCATGCCGGAGCGGCGACCGGTCTCGCCATGCACCCCAGCAAGGCCATATTGGCCTCAGTCGGTGCTGATAAGAGTTTTGTGTTCTACGACCTGGACACTTTACAGAAAGCTACGCGCGTGTATACAAATGCCGGTAAGTAAACACATGACAGATGGGAGGAGCGCTTCTTTGATAATAATATATTCTTTACTAACCAAAGTTCTGAACAGCTCTAACAACGTGCGCATTCCACCCCGATGGTCACCTCTTCGCGGCCGGTACAGATACAGGCGACATCAAGCTCTACATGACCAACGGATGTCAAGAGGCCGCGACTTTCTCTCTCGGTGCTCCCATCCAGGCCCTGGCATTCTCAGAAAACGGGTTCTGGTTTGCGGCTACGGCCAAGGGCCAGACGACAGTGACGATCTTTGATCTCCGGAAGTCAGGCGAGGCGGCACATGCTAAGGTCCTGGACATCGGCAGTGCAGTGCAACATCTGGCGTGGGATTACTCGCAGCAGTTCCTTGCTACGGCGGGCCAGGCGGGCGTTACGGTGCAGCAGTACAGCAAGGGCGCCAAGTCATGGTCGGAACCCCTCCGTGCTGCGGTGAGTAACGCGGTAGATGTGGCGTGGGGCGAGAACGCTGGTAAGCTTCTGATTGTGAACAGTGAAGGTGTCATCACGGTACTAGGAGCAGAGGAATCTTGAAGTACCTCGTTCTGTCAGGGTAGGGGAACTGGAGCCGTCAGATAAGTCATCAGCGAACTTGGGCTATACCATCGCATTCTCTCACCGTGTTAGATGATTGGCATGCGAGGATGGGAATGTGGAATTGTTCTTCTGTAACTATAATGGACCGTAGAATCCGAAAATCATGAATGGATACGATACGTCTTCTCTGGGGAGAGGAGCCGTTGATTTAATTCAATTGTTGCCTTTGGTATTGATGTCTTGTGGCCTGAGACGTGGATGATTTTTCCTACTAATTCGTACGGAATACCTATATATCGTGACAATAAGCTGATAATGTGACAAAGTGTTAAACAGAGCAAAACAAAGATGTAGGTATTTCTATGTCATGATGGCGCGTAAGTTCGTAACAAGATGTCTCCCCACACCATTCCCATTTGCGATGTCCGATGTCCGTCTATCTAGATACCTCCCATATCTACCCTACCTGCCTTCCGACCTGATGATCATTGAGCCCAACCGAACCAAAACCCGCCTTTACAAAACATATCTAAATCCGGGGTTATCGAGTTCAGTCACGTCCTATTGTTCAGTCCATATCAGCCCGCCGATACACCATTGGATTTGATCCCGAAGTTTGGATGGTAACAAGAAGAAAAGTACATAAAATAAATGAATGAAAAATAAAAAAAAAATAATTAAATAAAACAAACATACCTGCATGCCTCTCTCGATGGCTCCTTTTTCCTGCTCGGCGGCCAGAGTGCCGGCAGCCGCGGCTTCGCGGTCTCGTTTCTTGTTTACACTCCACATGTAGGCGTATAGGACCACGACTGTGATGGTTTTTACGGAGTAGCCGATGAGCATGCTGGGGGTTTGTTAGTTCACTTTCTGGGGAAAGGAGATGGGAGAGGAAGAAGAAGAAGAAGGGGGATTATGGGGATTGGCGAGATACTTACGCGACGTCTAAATGGGGAGGAGATGGTGGTTAGTTGTGCATGTTGATGATCAAGATGCTTATTTCAAGGAGCGTCAAGTCTCGACTTACTACGGGGAAGTTAGTGACATGGTGTGTCTCATCAAGAGAAGCTGGGGGAAGTTGGGGGAAGTAGGGGATGGAAAACTTTACCATGCAGAGGTATAAAAGGGCTTCTCCGAGTCGATGAACGTTTGGGGACCGATAATCTAACAATCACTATCAGCTCAACAGCCTTTTCTCCCCCCCTCCTCCAGAACATTAAATCGCAGGGAAAAAGAAGAGAGGCCATGTACATTACCAACGCAATACCCGACAAAGAGTATGGCGCCCGTCAACTGTTTCTTCGTATACCCAGCGACATTGGCGCTCACCATAGTCAAGCTGAGACTGAATCCCACGGACTGAAATGAGCACAACCAAAGGGCAGCGAGTCGTCCCCATTTATGATGGGTTCCGTCGTCGCCGCCGGGTAAGCCGACGAGGATGCCGCTGGCTGCCACACAGATGAGGTTGCCGACTAACATGAGGACACAGCGCATGTTGGGGAATCGGGAACCGATATAGCCGGATAGAAGAAGGGTTACGACTTGGACTGTTGGTAGTGCCCAAGGTCAGCTTTTCTTCTCCCGTTGTCATCATCGTGAGTGAGTGAGCTATGGTCAGAAGGAGGAGGGCTTTGGGTGTTCCTCGACGCGAGATCGGAACGGGGTAGTAAGGGCATATTTACCAACACCGCCCGGGATCTGCATATATTGCGTCTGGAGAGCATTGAATCCGAAGGTTTGGAGGATGATGGACGTGAACTATTCGCACCAGTAGTCAGTGATTCCCGATTTCTCACAACAATTCAGCGATGGTCATGGCCTACAGAAGTCTGCGCAGCATTCGGGATCTATTAAAAAAAAAGGTCAGCAATTCGGTCCTCACAACCCCCCTTCTCAACACCAAAACAGAAGAGGTGTGGCTCATACTTGTGCAGCAATCGACATGACAAAAAGAATCCAAGTCTTGGGATCCCGAAAGCACTGCCACATCTGATACGTCTTGAAGTGGTGATTCTTAATGCCCTGTCGATTCCTCGACACACGATCAACAGCCACGATCCTCTGCCGCGGGTTCAGGAAGCGCGCCGTCGTGGGCAGATCAGGCAAGCAGAAAAGGAGGATGATGCACCACCCCAAACTGAGGGCTCCGAAGATTAAGAAGATGTACTTCCAGGGGGGCAGGCCCGTGGTGATGTGGCCGATGGCATAGCCCAATAACCCGCCGAAGATGCCGGCAAACCCGTTCATGCAGTAGTAGGCCATTGTGCGCATGGGCTGCTCGTCGGCTACATACCACATCGAGATGATCAGGACGAAGCCTGGGTTGACGACGGATTCAAAGACACCTAGCAGGAACCGGTTGGCGGCGATTCCGGCGAAACTGGTGCAGGCCGGCGTCGTGATGATCAGGAGACCCCAAGCTTTTTGAGAAGACGTCAGTACTTGGCTGTCGCCGGGCGTCAAAGTCATCCGAGCTCTGGAAAAATGCCTTACCAAGAACAGTGAACCCGATGAACTTGCCGGAGGGCAATCGTTGAAGCGCATAGCCGGCCACGGGCTGGGCAACCAAGTACCCGATATAAAACAGCGACGACAGCCATGCGAATTGCTGTCCGTGCAGATTCGTGCCGGCCTGCAGTCCGAAGACACTGGCGGAATTGATGCTGACTTTATCGAGGTACTGGAGCAGATACGTGACCATGAGAAGGGGCAAGAGGTTCTTGTCGATGGTCCATAGGACTTGACGGGACTCCTGTGGATCGATCTCTTGGCCTTCTTGCTGCTTGTACGCGCTGTAGGTCTCGTCGAAGTCCGTGGACGAGGCCAGCGTCGTCATCTCGTACATGGGAGGCGGAGAGACTTGGCCCTGGTGGCCGCTGCCGGACTCAGCTTCCATGGGGGTCTTCTCGTCCATACTCGCCATTGCGCTTCTCTGGTCGTGAGAGAGAAAGGAAGTAAGACCGCTGTGAGATCTCTATCTGTCCCTTCTTCACCCAGAGTTATGTGTGTGTGTGTGTGTGTGTACTTGACGCTGGTCTACCTATTTAAGCGATGGGGTTCTGTGGTCTACATATGGTCTACCTATGGTCTAAGTATGGTCTGTGGTCTATGGTCTGTGGTCTATGGTCTGTGGTCTATGGTCTAAGTATGGTCTACATAGTATGGTCTATGATCTAGGTATCTATCTAAACCATGAGCTATAATAACTCCATCACTAGCCCAGCCCCCCTTTACTTAAGTAGATACCTAGATAGGTACCCCAAGATGCGACGAAGCGGCCAAGTTCGGGTGCTCACAACGAGCCCGAGTCCATGGGCTTTACTTATGACGCATGATGCTGGGCAGATACCTGCTTTCCCTAGATAGATCTCTCAAAATCGAGATAGGAGTAGGTACCAGTCAAGCCCATTAGCCAATTCCTAGACCCGATGGTGTGATTCTCACCTTTCCCTGTGGGTTCATGGTTTATAATGCGGGGGAGAGGTCGCGGCAAACGGATGATGTAGGTAGGTAGGTAGGTAAGTATGTATGTTCTCCTCCTCTTCCTCCTCCTCCTCCTCCTCCTCCTCCCTTCTGACCCGACCCGACCCAGCGTATAATGATATCCCGTTTCATGGTGATTCGCTGGGCTCCCCCCTCTCCGAGGAAGTCCTGGCAACGGGCGTTATGAGAGCACGGAATAGGTAGGTATAACGATGCCTGCTAGCACCTATTCCGGTCAAGACACTTGCGGGCAACGAACTGGGACCATGGAGATGGAGATGTTCGGTGGTAGTAGTAAGTAGTGTAAGTAAGTAATGCTACCTACCACCTGTCTTACTTACTTATCTATTCCTAGGTTAGACGTTAATATACTACTTACTTACTTATCTATCTACCTAGATATGTACTTAACACCTAGATAGTCTAGTCTGCAGGTGCGCTAGGTACTCACGCGCGACCCATGTAATGCATAAGTAGGTAATGCATAAGGAGATACCTCTTAGGCTCTTACAGGGAAAGTTACTGTATTCAACTTGGCCGCTTGGCCTGCTGTAGTGTTCGGCCACCCCGCCTGTTATCAGGGTTTGAGATGGCCGAGCAGTAGGTACATAAGTAGGAAGAGCAGAGAAATGGTAGGATTCATGAATATGGTGCATGCGGAATGTCGTAACGCCCTGGAAAAACGAGGGGCGGTGAATCTCCCGCCGACATGGCCATTCCTTTGGCAGGTTTGAATGAGAAAACTGTAAGCAGCTCGATTGAGTTGATGATGGTTATCGGCGTTAAGAAAACGACGACGGGCAAACATTGGATTTCCCACTGGATGCTTCTGCCAGTTCTTGGCTGCTGACACACTCACTAAGTAAGGTTAATTAATGAGACGTAAGTAAGCATAGGCTGCATAGCGAAGGCACTATCTATGTAATTAGCAGATAGGTAGGTGGTGTACTCCTGTAGGTAGATAAATACCTAGGTAAAGGATACTCTAGTTATAATATGATTTTGTGAATGTGAAAGACTCAGAAAGAGAGGAGGAAGCGAAGCGAAGCGAGGGCCTACCCTAAGCAGTGTTAAGTATCCGTAGAGACTTTGACTAAAGCCAACGGTGAAAAGGTGAAACGGTGAAACGGTGAAAGAGGAGAAGGATACCACCGAGTTTATCCCTCTTGAGAGTTGAGACTTGCGGGAACAAACCGTTGCCTGGCTTAAACGAGTCATTAATGATCGTCTCCCTCGCTAGCTGTAAGTGTGTATTACTACCTATGTAAGTAAATTGGTAGGCTGGCTTACCTTATCTACTTATATTTCGACGGGAGGGAAACTAGGGAATATCTAGTGTAGTCAAAGTAGTGAAGTGAGGTGAGGTGAGGTGAGGTGAGGTGAGGTGAAGTGAAGTGAAGTGAAGTAAGTAAGTAAGTAAGTAACTAGGTAGGTAGGTAGGTAGGCAGTTAATTGGCAACTTGGAATAGGTATCAATCTAGTAGTTATATATCTCAGATCTACCTACTACCTACCTAACCTACCATTCGCCTCCGCAACTAACTAGATACTATCTACTTACTATGTAGGCAGACATGGTGCACGTGTTTTTGTCTGGCGCTGATATCCCGACGATAAAGTGAGGGCGGTTTGGTGGTGGAATTAGGTAGATGGGAATACCGACTCAAAACGATGGGTACCGGGAGACCAGTCTAGCAGGACATCTTTATACGTTACCTATCTCCACGACCTCATTCACATTGTTCTTTCAATTCCGGCATGATCGGTCTCAACTTGTGCCGGGCGTTAGGGTTTAGTACTATGTAATTGGAAGTTAGTTACTGTAGCTAAACCTAGGTGAACGACGATCTGCACGTGTAGTGAGTGTAGTAGGTAGAGGTAGTAGGTAGAGGTAGTAGGTAGAGGTAGTAGGTAGAGGTAGTAGGTAGAGGTAGTAGGTAGAGGTAGTAGGTAGAGGTAGTAGGTAGAGGTAGTAGGTAGGGTAGTAGGTAGAGGTAGTAGGTAGAGGTAGTAGGTAGAGGTAGTAGGTAGAGGTAGTAGGTAGAGGTAGTAGAGTAGGTGCCGAAACTGAAGCTTGACGACATAATCACTCGCTAACTCAGGATAGTGCAAGACATCTCGAGACGGACCGGTGATGATCCTTGGAAAATTACCAGTTTCGACGCCATGTTACCATTAGAGTATAGGTACCTACTCCATGACTTGATCCGTTCCGAAGCGTCCGACTTTCAAATGATATAAATACCTACCTACTCGACACCCACCTGGGTCTTTCTTCCAATCACAAGTACTTGCTTGATAAAGTGCATGAGCGATAGATAGATAGGTAGGTAGGTAGGTAGGTAGGTATAGTCTAGAGGGGGAATGGGGTGAAAAGAAGGGCAAAACTCACTTCTTATTTTATCTCAGGGCATGGCCCTCGACCTAGTTTTATAGGCGTTCGGCTAGGCGCTTGGATTTGTTTATTCGGAACTGGTGTAAGGGAAACTGGCGACTTATCTGGAAGTGAAACATCCGGTTGTGGCGAGTTATGTTCGGAAATGAATAATCGTAAAACAAGAAAAGATACTCTCGTTCCAGGCGTGAAAGCGAGGCGTGATGGATGAATGATACCCTACCTCATTATTGAGGTTCCAAACTATTTTGATGAGTGTATCGGCCGCCTTGACTTTGTAGACTTGATCTGCCTATTTTATATTTAGATGTTAGAATAATCCACAAGAGTAGAGCGAAACGGGACGGAAGGATTGGGTTAAGTCGTCGTGTATGAATTGCCGGCGAAAGAGAGTCAAAAACTTCACGTATCTCTTATATGCCAGATACCGGTGGCCCTCAGTTTGATCACAAGATCACAAGATCACAAATAAAGCTGGGAGTTAATTGTCACCGGACTGCGTGAGACTTGATAAGGTACATTACCATGTCCTATAGTTAAATCTTGAAGAAGAAACTTAGCGGCGGAAATGAGAATGGCGCAACGACCTATTATGCCGAGATGAGGGGTACGAATGAATCTGGCAATTAGATATGATGAAGGGAATCTTCCATCTATCCTCATCGACTTATGAAGGACCTGCTGCTCACACAACACGCGAATAAGCGAAGTGACTTCAATCTGTGTCCTGATACATGTATGATGACGAGGAAAGGAAAGGAATCCAGACGGGCTAACGGGAAGGTGATCGTATGATAGGTACAGTAGGAGGTAGGTATTATACACGTAATAGCCTCTGAACGCTGCTCCCCCAAGACGACATCTCCCCGGGACACAATCCAGGAGCACAACAAGTACAGCCGACTTCCTCTTTTCTTTATTCTTTCCATTCGTGTACGCCAACACAAATCATGATGCTCATGACTATTCCCACAGCACGCGGCAGCTACAGCCGGTTACGGACTGACTCTCCGCAGACAGCTTATCATTATACACTTATTATACACATCATACAGATCATCCATTTGCCAGATTACCGCAAACATACGAGAAACGCGATTCAACGTCATCAAAGACGGAACGGGGGTATATCAATGCACACAGAGTAAATCCGAAAACCCCCGACTCCAGAGTAAACCGCCCATAATAGCGATCAAAAGAAGCAACGCGGTAATAACGCTCACGCTCCCGTACATGTAAGCCCTACGGCGTCTTGCAACTTCTAGCTCCAGGACCCACGTCGATACGGTAGTCAGACAACCGCAGAAGCCATCTTCGATCCCTTGTAAAACTTGACATCCGATAACACCGCCCTTGGGGACGTGCGCCAGATCCCAGGTAAGTCCGAGGACGGCCGTGCCGGCCATGTTCACTGCGAACGTACCCAAAGGGAATGAAGCGATACGGCTGTTCAGATCGGCTGAGAGGTAGAATCTGAGTAGACAGCCCAGTGGCGCGAATACGAGTGCAAAGGTGGCTCGGCCGCGCCAGAATTCGGATGCGCCAGGGTTACTGTGCCTATCGGGCGGGACGATGGAGAGGACTATAGCTCCGAGCCAGCAACCCCAAGCTAACACTGCGGCGAGCGGATCGACCACGCTGCGGGACAGAGGATATCGGAGCGACGGTATCATGTGTTCTAGTACATCGGCTAGCTGACACCCGAGATAGAAGCCTGAGAAGGAGAGGGATAGAGTGCCGACAAGGACGGCGAGTAATGCCATGAATGAGTAGCCTCCATTTCTGCTCATGGGACCGGCGTTTGGGATAGGCAGCTCGTTGGACAAGGCTAGGAAAGCGTCTCGCATGAAGGAGGAGAAGGAAGTGAACGAGCCGCAGAAGCCCGTGGCCAACCCAATATAGAGGGGGATGGTCTTCTTGATGGCTAAGTGGGCTTTCTTGGCGGCGGCGGGATCTTGGGTACAACTCTGTGAGTCGGGGGGATTTGACTCCTCATCATTCTTCTGACTGGTGAATTGTCCTCGCTGGTGCGGGCTGCCCCATTGGTAGCGGAATAACACGCAGTCTTCGGTGAGGAACCCGATAATGAAACAGCCGGCGAAGTTGGGCCATATGGAGCTGAAAGCAATAGGAGCAGCGGGATAAAAGGTGAGGGCCTGTAGGCCTAGGCGTGCGAGAGTACCGAAGATGGCAAATAGGATGAGATAGGAGACGGTGTAAAACTCGGTGGTCCGCTCGGACACTGCTGTTCGAGCCTCAGCTCCCTCGGGCGGTTGCAAAGAGAGGGGGGCATCTTGCTGCCGTTTGGCAAGTGGCTGCGGAATCTCCTCGTCGCCGGCCTGAAGACGAGATGCTAGATGCTTGATAGAACGGCGGTCGAGCCGCGATAATTCGTTCCAGTCCTGTATGGCGGGCGCGTCCTCCACTTCGGGAAGACTGAGATATGACTCCGGAACCACATAGTCTGGGCCCGCCTCCGGCGGTTGGTAGCTCGAGGAAGACGTGGGCCGTATGGGACCCGATCGAGACTCTAACTCTCCGATATGCTGGTCCCGTGATGGAGCCGAGTTATGTACGGATAACGGGCCCGGCCCAGCCGCTTCGGACGAAGATAACATAATGAAAACTCAGGCCACGTAAGACTTCGACCGTACGTACGTACATTCATCTTCCAGGATAGAATCGGGCCGTAGGATGTACCAGTACGGCACGTGTGGGTATCTCGGGCGAGAGATAAGTGACTGACACAGGAGGTTGTAGGTAGCTGTACTAGGTAGGTATATATCTAAAGGATCTGATTGCGGTGAACCTTAGATACTTGTCATCGCTACCATTCACGGCGATACCGGTGGGTCCTTGGGTTTAGATGTCAGTGGAGTCCCACTCGTATACACGCGGTCGTGGAGACACCCCCTATCTGAGCTCGAAAACGGAAAACCGGCGGAAAACGGATTTGAACGGTCTGTGTTATCTCTAGGTATGTATCTATCTCAGCTCAGGTGTCCGCAACACCAGCACGCGACGCAAAATCCCAAGATCCTTTGACTCGCCTTTCATTTCCTCAGGATGTACGGCTTGCCGATAAGATAGATAGATAGATAACAGTTTGCTAAGCTTCAGATAGGTAGTTAGCCGTGTACCTAGGTACTAGGTTGGTACCTATCTACCTCATTGCACGTATAGGTAGATACGGTAGCCTGTAAGTAGGGCTCACAATGGCGGGTCATCTGGCAGTGCTGCTAGGGATCAATAGCTCACTTTAGCTTACATAATGACTGATTGGCCGGGCCGGGTAGATAACCTCCTCGGAGCCTATAGGCTGAAGAGGGATGAGACTATACTCCGTATAGAACTCCGTGCCGCCAATGATGTCGTTTGTAAGTCTGCAAGCCCCGAATGCTCTGACAGGTGTGTGTAATGGCTCCTATGTCAGGGAGGTACCTACAGATTAGGCCGTTCCCCTTGTGCCGTAGGGATACAGCACCTTACCTAGGTAGCTACGAGTGTATCATAAGTACGTAATTCTAACGGCAAGCAGCGACGGGTTCGGGCTGGCTCTCCGACCGCCGGATGTCGCTGTCTACCATACCTTGCTTGGCTCTTACTGAGAGTTCTAAGACCATCTTCCAAACCGACAACTACCACAACGACTTATTATAGAGCTTACCTAGCCTCTGGCTTCTTTCCGGGTATTATTCGATCTTCCCGGTTATCTTTCTTTTACTGAGTCCTCTCGCGTGTTTCGATCGTGACTGTTTGCATTTCCTATTTAAAAGACAAAACTTCCCTGCCGCGTCTCTACTTGTCTTGGTTATCGGGTATCTATCTATTCATCTACTCGTCTACTCTTTATTCGGGCCTCTCGCATACACACATCATGTCGCTGCCACCCAACGTCCACGTCTCCAGACACCCGTGCCTCCTCTCCAAACTGAGTCGTCTCCGATCTGCGAAAACCGAGTCCAGAGAAGTGAAGTCGCTCATCCATGACATTGCCTTGATCATCGGTTGCGAGGCCTTTGCCTCTGCTTTGACTGTTGTCGATGGTCCGAAGGTACATACACGCATCTCACGCCACCTTGTATATTGCTTATCTAGATGCTCGTCTTCTTTTCACTAACACATATGATTCCGCCTGTGCTGTAGGGAGAGACACCGATCGGGTATGAGTACACGACAACGACAGTCCAACCACAAGAGATATCAATTGTACCTATATTGAGATCTGGTCTGGGCATGGTTGATGGTTTGTTTCCCGCCCCCGTGGCTTCTACTCGTCTCATGTGCTAACGCCGGTTTAAAGCCGTACAAACCCTCCTCCCGAACCCCGTTCCAGTACACCATCTGGGTTTATACCGTGAACCGAGTACTCTTGAGCCTGTCGAATACTACAACAACCTTCCCAATCACATCGCGACCGGTCGGCCAGATGCCCGCGCCTCGAGCCTAGCTGTCATTGTCGACCCCGTCATTGCTACCGGTGGCACGTGTGTGGCTGCCATCCAGACTCTGAAGGAATGGGGCGCCAAAAAGATTGTCGTATTGTCCGTCATAGGCGCCTCTGACGGTGTGACCCGTGCCGCAGCCGAGTGGCCTGAGGGCGTAGAGATTTGGGTAGCGGGTGTGGACTCTGAGCTGACGCCTAACGGGATGCTTAGGCCAGGTCTGGGAGATATCGGTGATCGCATTTTCCTTACTATTGGTAAATGAAAAGCCATATAGATATACCCCTGAATGCCACCCAGATATTAGTATGTCATTATGGTTCCACCACAATCTTTGATATGGCCCCTTTTCCCACGCGTATGGAGAATATCGGACTCCTGATGTTCGCGAATATGCAAACAAACATGATAATGGATCATTAGACTAGATACCTACTGGCTAGACCTATCATAATGGCGCGAATCTTTCTTCGTCCACGACAGTTCGGTTCTCCCAACAGTCTGCCACCCATTGCCCTGACACGACCCTCGGCACAGGCTGTCGTGAGCTGATCATCGACCGAATCTCGGTGGCGATACTGATCTCTTCAGTCTCGGTTTTGCTTAGAATAACTATGTGCGTGATGGCTTTATCGGCGAGGTTGTTTACTAGATGCCCGGCTCCGAAACGGAGCCGTGTTCTCATTTGGAAGGTCTGTATTGAAGGCACGGCATCCGCTCCCGCGAGATAGACAGCCATGCCTCGGAATAATCGACTTCGCATGTGACCTAGATCATGATCGTGTTGCTCGAGTAGTCGTTCAAGAAATTTCTCCCTGTCAAATGACGGGCGCACAACCTTTTTCTTTGATATGGTTCGTAGCAATTCTCGGAGTTCTTGAACGTCTAAATCCCGCGCATAGCTATCACCAAATTCATCCGTGTTTTCCTCAGCCTCACGTCTCGTTGCGTTACAGGCGTGAAACAGATGCCTGGTCTCGTAAGGAAGAAGTAAACCTTCTTCGCCTTGCGCAATGCAATCAAGGATCCACTTCGGCCGGATGATGTCCACTTCCCCTGCTTTGATGAGACTGGCGACCTTGACAACCTTCTTGTCGGCCACCAAGATCATTCCCGTGCCAGGAGCTGCGCGCTGTAATATCTTGCCGCCATACTCTTTGATCAGGGTCTCCAACTGCACCTTGGATTTTCGGACGGGGTTGGTGCAATCCGTTAGCACACAGAACTCAATACCACTGAATACTTTCGACTTAAGCCCGGCGAATGCCACAGGTATAGTTTCCTGTCCAACTATCGCAATCTCCTTTCTCGCTCTCTTGGGTCCACGCTGCCGCTTTTTCTCCATCTCGAACTTCTGTTCCTTCTTCCTCTCGGCTAGCAACTCTTCAAATTGCTCATAATCCAACGCTTGGTCCCACCTTCGATCAGGCCTTCGATCTTTAAACCGTGGAAATCGAAGCGTCAATCTACTCGCGAACGAGTTCGTCTCTTCCGCGCTCGCCGCCTTGACAGTGATAACGATTGATTCACTGGGACGGATCCATACGTCGGGCCGCTCATACTGATTTTTCTCTCCGCCAGCTAGCTGGATATATTTGCTGGGCGGCTTCTTGACATCCCAATCCTTCCATTTACCCGCTGTGAGGTGTTGAATCTCGGCGTAATCCTCGGCGCGAAATCCACCACCGACTTTGATGAAGCTGTAGCACTTTTCTGGGTGTGCACCGGCCCGGATATCGCTCTCGGTGACGCGGAGGCCACACAAGAACGATGCCAACCTGCCGCCACGACGCCCTGACCCATAATATCCACCTATGATAACAACATCGACGTTTTCTCCGAACCCGTCCATATAATCCGGCTTCACTTTGATCCAGTCGGGGACGCGCTGGCCGATTGTGTACATGGATTCTGGATTCTTGATCACGAGACCTTCAGAAGCATCCGAGACGGTTTTCCGAAGCATGGGCTCTATCTCGTCAGGATTCGTAGCCACCGTGTAGTCGTGTACCTCTAGTCTACGGGCTTCGCCAGTGACTGCTCTAGCGAGAGCTTTCCGTCGTTCTCGGAGGGTGTACTGCGTTAAGGGCAGGTCGTTGAGAAAGACAATGTCGAAGACCCGAAATACGGGACGCGGCGCATCCTTTTCATAAGGATTCCTGACACCTCCGTCAAGCGCGGCTGATTTCAAGGTTCCAAATCTCATAACTTTCTCAAGAAGAGGATCCCAAACGATCATCTCACCGTCCAGGATGACGTTGCGCACACCAGGCGCGAAGGCGGTTTTCAAGTGGCGCGTTAGGGAAGAGTTGACTTCATCATACAAGCCTTCACCGTACAGATACGTGTAGTCCTTGGCTTTTCTCGACCAAAAGCAAAACCTCTTGCCACCCAGAATGTTATCATCCTCTATCATATGCAGCTGCATTCTCTCGCCATCCAACTTTTCTTCGATCCAGAACTCATTGACATTATCAGATGTTCCAAGAGTAGATGCATTCAGCTTCCCAACCATCTTTTCGAAAGAAGTTGCCATCTCATAGGCCGCAAGCTGGGGTTGAAAGCACTGCATCGGAGCGACACCGGTCTGGGTACCCGTGAGGCGCACGCTGGGATCATATAACTCCCAACAGACTCGCCGCAGACTCGAAGAGACGTTGAAGAGATGTTGTGCATCGGGATGCCACACCTCGAGCAGGGTTCTCTCGGTAGCGCCAATCCTCATCTGCTTGAGTATGATACGAATAAGCCACTTTAGTTCCTCGGCATTCATACGTTGATAAAACGTCGCAAAAATGGGCAACTGCTCTTTCTCCCCAGACGCGACTGAGAGCTTGTCTAGCAGCTCATTGACATCGGCGATATGCATATCACCGGGTTCTATACGCATGGGTCGCTTGGATAGGACATTGAAGCAGCGATCAACAAAATCGCCCGCGATGCCGGACTGGTCTGGACGTTTCCACTTTAAGATGCTCTGAGCATCGTTAGAGCTCCGGTCAATACTCATCAGCTTGATCAGCAGACGAGCAATGGCGGTCTCTTTCAGGCCGTACATGCCCCTCTCGCGATCGGATGTAGGCAGGATTAAGCGTAAGGCAGGAAAGAAGTCATTGCCAACCTCTGTACGCCATCTGGAAATGAAGCGCTCAATGATATGGCGGCGATACTCTTGTGGGGTGGATTTAGAAGTTCCGCGCCCTCGACTAGAGAAATGTGGTTTGTTTGTAGTCAATGGATCGAAGAGGCCTTTGTACAAATCGGCGAAGAGAAAGGTCTTGCCGTGGTTCTTTGGTCTGTCGGGGTACCTGAAACATGGTCAGCGCAGGACGACTTGTTTATGGCATGGAGGCGGCGTTGGGCGCATACTTCTTGTCGAGATCCTCCAAGGTTTGGCCGCCAGTAGCATATTGGCGCTTCTCTTCGTCTAAGGCGCCTGGGTCGCGCCCCGGTCTACGAGCGCCGCCCATAGCGAAAAGATACTGCTATTCAGACACGGCTGTGTACGATCTATGGTGACGTCTTAGTTAGTGTGGGATGGCATGATGCTAAGTCCAAAAGCATTGTATCCGTGGCCATCTCAAGAACCAGGTCTGGCAAGTTTACAGAGAAACGAAAGGAACGTGTTTCCCTAGAGCAAAGGGTGGAAAACAAGACGACCGTGAAGAACGGCTACACACTAGGCAACCGCGTGGATCTTATCTGATTATGAAGTGGTTCATATTTATCCCTGGTAGACTTTCCATGAGGCAACGGGGGATGTAAGGGTGCCAGGAGGTGGCCTGGAGTTGGATCCCGTACCTACATGTTAGTGTACTTGTGTAGGTACTTCGTGTAGCCTGTCAAACTTCATTACGGATAGGGTAACTACTGACGTATTTGTACGTAAGTTGGTACGGGCTGTGCCGTTCACGTACTGCCTCAACGGTTGGTAACGGCAACCTCGGAAAGTAGTGTACCGATGACCGATTACTTACAGTGGGTCACAGAAAGTGACGCTCGTTTTTTCAAAGCCGAATTTTGGGCTCGAATAAAAACCACCATGTAGGCCCGCAAAATGTAGATGTGAATTAGAAAAAAGTATTAATGCAGTTGCCGGCCATTCTTCAATGCGTGTCCATTTTTTAGAAGTGGCATATACTCATTTTGATGCGTGGTGGTGATTCTTAAAGGTGGTCTTTTTAGCAACAAGTCTGAGCGAGCGTCACTTTCTGTGACCCACTGCACCTACCTACCTACTTACGTCTGTGCCTACTAGATACAGGTAGGTAGGTGCCTATCTACCAGTCGTCAATGCGGGGAGAGCTGTTTGAGTCCATGGACTCGACACTAGGCTGGGATGGGACGGTGCTAACCAGGCATACCTTAGTGCACACTACCTAGATAGGCACCTGACATTGTGTCACATCAGGGCTAGACGCGTCCCCCCGCTTGCCACAAACACGCGTTAATTATTCCCATTCGATCTACAGTGCAGTGTAACCTCGCCACAACAAGCAACCCTTCGCTCGTGCCTTCCCTGTAAAGATTATATTTCGGTTGCTACGGTGCTACCCGAGCCAACTCATCTGGGATCTATCTATGCTCCCTTACCGGCCATCTTCCTTCTTTTGCATGTCCTGGCGTCGCCATATTTATTCTGAATGAATACTGCAGTAAATCGCGCCCGAGCCATACGACCGTTCATCGGCTTCCCTGGCTCTCCTGGTACCGCATCTTTTTCCACTGAGATCATGCTGGGGAGAGCAAGAGACAGGGCAAAACTCGCCCCTCCTCCGGCCAATACCTCCGCCTCCAAACCCGATTTAGCGAAGCAGCTGTTCCCTTCGAGCAGTCCCCAGCAGGAGTACGACATTGCATCATGGGCTAATTCCAAGAGACCTCATTCCACCGCCATGGCCTCCGCTCGCCTCAACAAGCCGCTCATGCCAGGAGCCGGCAACTCGCGACCGTCAGGCGTCAGGAACTCCCCTACAACGTCCACTGCCGCCGCAACGCGCATCAATAGTCTTGTTTCTGTATGCAGCAATGCCGGGTCGTTTGAAGACCGTCCGTTGTGTGCTGGCCAGTCCCGGTCATATGGCACTTCTAGCTCCGTCTTGGTGAACGAGGATGACATTAGCGACGACGATACCAACCTCCTAGCTGAGCTAAATTACGAGCGCCCGGCATCTTTACTCCCTTCAATGTCCACTTCTAGCTCAAACCAACCTTCCGAATTTCAACCACCTTCTTCAGTTCCCGATTTTGCTGCTGCTGGCGCGCCTCCGACTACGAGCGACATCCCCTGGTCTTCTTCTCCCCAACATCATATGTTCCCGCCCGAAACCACAGACCAAACAATGCGTAAGCGAGGCTCACCGGACGAATCCGCGCAGCTTGTAAAGAAAAGAATTTTGCCAGAATCATGGAATCGGCCGTCCAAAGAGGACGCCGATAAGTCAAATTCTACTGGTTTGGCTTTCGACACTCCCTTTGCATCAGGGAGCCAACTGCATAGCAACAAAACCGAATCCTTATGGGACGCCACGCAAAGTGCTGTCAACGAAAAACGCAAAAAGCTGAAAAACCAGAGTAAAACTGCGCAGGCAAATCTTCCTCCAGATGAGGAGGGGACTGTCACGGATGACCACGCTACGAAAAAAGCAATCTCTCTCAGCTCAGAGCAGAAGCAAGTTCTCGATCTTGTCGTTACGCATAAGCAGAGTGTGTTCTTTACGGGTCCTGCCGGTACGGGTAAATCTGTGTTGATGCGAGCCATCATTAGTGAGCTGCGCAAGAAATGGCGTAGGGATCCCGAAAGACTCAACGTTACGGCATCCACGGGTCTTGCGGCCTGCAATATCGGCGGCCAAACCCTTCACAGCTTCGCCGGTATTGGTTTAGGAAAGGAGGATGTGCCAACGTTAGTCAGGAAGATACGTCGAAACCCAAAAGCGAAGCAAAGATGGCTCAGGGCCACTACCCTCGTTATTGATGAAATTTCCATGGTTGATGGCGAGTTGTTCGACAAGTTATCGCAGATAGCGCGCTGTATCCGGAACAATGGTCGACCCTTTGGTGGCATCCAGCTAGTCATTACCGGTGACTTTTTCCAGCTTCCTCCTGTACCCGACGGTGCAAAGGACGCAAAATTTGCATTCGACGCCGCGACTTGGAATACCGCGATCGACCACACGATCGGACTGACACAGATATTTCGTCAGAAGGACCCTGGTACGCTTCATTGCCCCAACCCGATTGACTCGATCACTGACCAAGCGTAGAATTTGCTAGAATGTTAAATGAGATACGTCTTGGCATGATAAGCAATGATACAGTTCAAACCTTCAAGGATC
Organism: Xylariaceae sp. X187; assembly: GCA_028637585.1. NCBI lineage: Eukaryota > Fungi > Ascomycota > Sordariomycetes > Xylariales > Xylariaceae > Xylariaceae sp. X187. The sequence continues at coordinate 1,373,352 of JAJIZN010000010.1, read as the reverse complement.
TCGCGCGACCTCTTACTTTTGATGACGGCCTGGATGTAACTGAATTGTAACTTGCCTCGTCTTTACCGCGCTCCTCGAGAACTATGAGCTAATAAGTCGCAGATTTCCTACGCGCTACGAGGTTGAGAAATCCAATCAATTGCGGTTGGATCATCTTTCCGGAGAACAGCGCCACTTTGATGCCCTCGACACGAAGCATCCCACCGTGACAGATAAAGTTCGGGACAAGTTACTCTCAAATATGATGGCTCCGAAGTCTATCGTTCTGAAAAAGGACGCTCAGGTGATGCTGATCAAGAACTTGGACGAAACATTAGTCAACGGTTCCCTCGGCAAAGTAATCGGATTCATGGCCGAAGGAGACTTTCAAATGTGGGCGGAGTTCCAATCGGACTTGGAGGCGAAATCCGAGACCAACACCTTTGGGGCAATGCGTACGAAGTCTGCACCTGACTTCAAGGAGTACCCGGTGGTGCGTTTTTCGGCGCCAGACGGAACCCACCGCACTATTCTCTGCGTTCCAGAGGTATGGCAACTTGACTTTCCCACAGGCGAAGTGCAGGTCGCCCGTAAACAGTTGCCTCTCATACTAGCGTGGGCTCTATCAATTCACAAGGCCCAGGGCCAAACGTTGGAGAGAGTCCGCATCGATCTTGGCAAGACATTTGAGAAGGGACAGGCATACGTTGCGCTTAGCCGAGCAGTCTCCAAGCAGGGACTGCAGGTATTACGATTCGACCAGAAGAAGGTCATGGCGCACCACCGAGTGATTCGGTTCTATGACAACCTGTACAGTGCTGAATCGGCCCTCAAGGCGAAGAAGGAGCCGAGCTTGCCAGAGCTTCCACTTATGGCAGCAAAAATGAAGGCCGAATCATCGGCGATCTAGGAAAAGGGTAACACATGATGACTGGTAATAGCTGATTGGTCGATTTGCGGATACAGTGACCGGCGCGTTTATTTGTTTCTGCATCCAGCTTAACGAACGAGACAAAGATCGAATCAATTGAGCACACGTCAGGGCCTCAGAAGTTACCGAACTGATCACCTCAAGCGGGGCGCCATCGACTTCGGGCGCAAATGCGATGATACAGCAATCCACAAGGAACTGAGCAGTGCTCACGAGGGAAACATCACTTAAACCAACTTCCTGCGTGTCATACGTTACCACTCACTAGTTTATGTACGGTGATTGGGGGCCAGAGGCCATCGGTGATCCTACGGTATTATTTAGAGCACAGATTAGCCACAGCATTGCTAACCGTAGGTTCATTCAAGTTCGATAGTGGCATGTACGATGTTGAAGAGAAGGGGTTCCTACGAGGAGCTGTGCATTTATATGACTTAATGTACATACGTTCCAAGCAGGAGGAATATGGATACAGTCGTGTGCTTTACTACCAACTCGTATACCGAATTCTCCCCTACGCTAGAACAGATAACAGCTAAGTTGCCTATTTAGACATCGATGGCTTGATCATCTCATTTCTATGGACAAGGTTGAGTGCTTGTTACCGTGACGCGTTTCTACCGATATATACCTAGGTACTTACTCGCCCGTTCTGGGCAATATCAATCCCTACCTAGGTAAATACCCATCAATAGACTTAGCGGGAGGAAACCTTGCCCTCAATCCCCCGCTAGTCTCTGTCGATATTAAACCCGGGGAGTACCATCACTGGCTTCTGCGAAGAGTACTTCTAGCCTCCAGGTGACGGGAGGCATGGTAGGTAAGTACTGTATTAGGTTAGGTCTTGAGTAGGCGGTAGGTATGTAGTGTAAATTGTAATGAACGGGAATGGCAGGTCTGCCGATTCCGCAATATTACCTGTAAGCTGTAAGAGAGCTGCCTTTCGGTAATGAAGTCCGTATCTTCAGAGAAAACCCACAGTTAATCCCCAGTTGTGTACGTTCCATTTGACTTATCGATAAGACACCTGGGACGGTAAAAGTGGCGGTCGTGCCTGTCAAACAACGCTGCACGAATGACGTCCGTAAATAGGTAGCTACACTTGCCTTCCAACATAAACGTGTAGCAACAAACTACCACCTCCCCTACTCAAACCCTCGACAAGACGGCGAGACGGCAAGACGGCAAGCGTACAACTAACAAAACGCCATCCTTTCTCACATTGTATTCACCAAACCAAACACCACGGCATGCCTATTTTTGAGTACGAGAGGAAAGACTTTCACTAGAATCGCACACCTGGCGCACCGGCCCGGCACCCCTCGTGACAAAGAGCGCTTTATGTATAACACAGCATTCGACACTCGTGGCCGCCCCCAGCTCTATGAACTGTTGGAGCCGGGAGACTTGTACTTTGCAGCCCTCCAATACTAACGGTAATCAGCTGATAATCCAGCGAGTGCGCCAATATCGAGACAATCCCCTTGGAACTGCATTGCCTCGCCGACTAAGCCAGATGGCGACGCCTCCCCTATCACAATGGCTAGGCAGTCGGTACCAGATAGTGCTCAATGAGCCATCAGGCGAGAGAGTCGTCGGCACATTGCTGGAGCTCGTTCCTGAGCATCATCTTACGCTGGGAGAAGGTGAATTGAAAAAGAACAAAATATGCCCGGTTGGAAACCTGCTTACATTGCTTGTGCTCGCAGTAACCATTCAAAGCACCGGCCAGAAGTCTGAACGGCTACACATCAGCGCTTCGAAAGTCAAAGATATCATCCGAGTCCATACGATAGAGACCGAATCTAAGCCGAAGACCAAGGTAGCTCTTCAATCCAAAGGCCCTACAACCGCTTCCCATCAAACCGCCTTTCAAGACCCCGCCATTGTTAGCATGAGTCGGAAACCCACAGTCCAAACCGCCCTTCCTCACAAAGCTCCCTCTCGCAATGAGACACTGCAGACTCCCATCGTCACCAACCCCGCCGACAAATTAACCTATTCTTCACCCGACGAAACAGACACTGCCGGGACGGCGAGCAGAAATATCGATCTGCCCCACATATCACAACTGGCCATCGAGACCGCGTCCCAGCCTGCAGCATTGGCTGATACCACTGAGGATGACGCCTTGGATCTCACACCCACTGCCACGAGAGCCCAGCCTAGATCCGCCCGACAAGAGCGCAGAAGGAGGCGGGGAAGGAAGAACCAAAATTCTAGGCAACCCGACGAAGGGCTCCCATCGTCCAGTGCCCGTCCAACTAACCGAAGCCAAGGTCCGGGTTGGCGACAGACTCCCATCCTCGAATCCACCAAGTCTTTCCAGCCATTCGCGTCGCTCAGGAAAAATCGTCGTAAGAACCACACCGATCCCAGCGCCGACAGCGGCTGGGCGTCGGAAGATGTCAATGATGTGCAAGAAGCGGGCGACTTTGACTTCGAGGGAGGCCTTGCTAAGTTCGACAAGCGGACTCTCTTCAACGAGATGCGGGAGCAAGACCTTGTCGACGAAGCAGACCGACTTGTTTCGCACAACCGACTCCCTAGGCCAAAGCCAGGCACGGCGGGCGGGAAGAACTTTCATTACACGGAGAATGTCCTCGACACGCCATCGCCTGCTCCCAAGATAACAATGGAAACCCCAGCCGACTATTGGAGAAGTGAGGCCGACGATGACGACCCCGTTAGGCAAAGCGGCGAAAACGCGAGCGGTCGGGAAGGGAGTGGTAGAGCCTCTCTCCTTCGGGGCGAATCGCGAATATCTACCGCCGGGCGCTCTCAGTCGCGTAAGGCAAGTGCCAGCGTCAGCGTTACCGGGCCTAGTCGCATGACGTCTGGGGTAAGATACACCAAATTCCCCATCTAGTTGCTTTGCTAACCCATCCGGAAGCCACCTACCACCTCTCCGGTTCCGCCGGGCTTGTATACACACCCAACAAATCGCCGTATCGACATCATAACGCATCTTCAGATGCTCGTCGTGGAGAATGTTGCCAGCAGTGAATTAGGCCTGACTGAGGACCTCATAGCTGAGAATGCTGGACGGGGTATCTGTGAAGTAGCCATGCGCACGCTTGAGGATCCTGCAATACAATTACGGGCTACTGCTGCATCATCATCAGCAACGCATACGATCGTTGTCGTTGCGGGCAATAACAAATCCGGCGCCCGGGCTATAGCGGCTGCCCGACATATCCGAAACCGAAATATCAACATATTGGTCTGTGTTGTTGGCATTGAACGTGAACGCGAGCTCCTGGACGAGATTCGCAAGCAGGTTCGGCTTTTCCGCAACTTTGGCGGTACGGTCTGCACAAAGTCTATGCTTTTCGAACACCTATCCCAGTCCAATAACAGCAGCTTGAATTCCTCCCCCCAGGCCTCCGTTTCACTCATAATCGATGCTCTCTTGGGCCTTACTGTCTCTTTCGAAGAGCTACGTAAATCGGACCAAGCCACGACGTACGAGTTAATGGAGTGGGCGAACCGTAACGAGGCTTTTGTTATGGCTATTGATATCCCGAGTGGAATTGAGCCTTCATCGGGAAAGGTAAACGTGATTGATGGCGCCAAGCTATATGTTCAGCCTCGTTACGTCGTCGCGCTCGGGGCTCCCAAGTCCGGCCTCCTTAAGGCCCTAGGCGCCATGGATGAGGCAGGCGATGTCATTGGTGGAGATGATTGGCGGATTTACCTTGCCGATATAGGTATTGGAGCCATGGCCTGGCGAAAGGCTGCAAAGCTGCGTCGCGGCCCTGATTTCGATGAAGGCTGGGTGCTCGAGCTTCAATATCGACCTCGTAGAAATGGAAACTAAGCAGGTGCATGTTTTAATGCCTAACAAAGATAGAGATGTCTGTGTTATGACGCATCGGAAAGAAAGAGTGTTGGCTGTTATTACGAAGCATGGTGTGGACCCTGTATACGTACGTAGGTAGCATCCGAGTACCACATCCAAGGAGACTATGCCAAATGGACAAGTTCTAGAAAATTTGGCTGGGGCACCGGTTACGCGACGATGACAGGGTAATCACCCAATCAAAGGATGGTGGGAAATGGGGACGCTGATGGATGGTAATGAACGAATAGCATGAAGTAGAAACGACAAAAAGCACTATATACAACGAAGCACGTGTGGAGTGACTTGAGTCCGAAATTGCGCGGGATGTCTATTCTATCCACCGTCTTCAGTTCAATATTTTCAGTAGTGGGGAACTGAAGCTCATGACGAGAGCCTGTGGGCGTTACAGAATACAGTATGGGAAATCGATGCTTGATACGTTGGGGTGAGAGACCGGGGGAGGACTGTGGTTGCTGTCCACTGTCAAGGTCTCTCCTGATCGAGCTATAGAAGAGAGATGTCTTGGTATGTTGTAGTGCCTCCCGGGAGGCACTACAAGCATGAAGCTATATACATACTACGGTAGGTCATGGGGGTTTAAGACCAAGGTCAGGTAGAATTTAGTTAGCTGACTGGGGAGCACGTAGATAGGCCGGGTACGGACTACATGGTGGGCACTAGCCCGTGATCAGGTAACGGTCCACCCTAACGTAATCCATACCGATTCCAGCCACATACGTATTCCGGCCACCCGATGTCCTACCTACAGTGGGTCACAGAAAGTGACGCTCGATTTTTTCAAGCCTAATTTTGGGCTCGAATAAAAGCCACGATGGAGGCACGTAAAATGTAGATATGAGTTATAAAAAAGGATCTATGCAATTGCCGGTCATTTTTTAATGCACGCCCAGTTTTCGAGGGTATTATATTATCATTTGCACGCGCGGTGTTGATTCTGAAAGGTGGTCTTTTTTGCAACAAGTCCGAGCGAGCGTCACTTTCTGTGACCCACTGTAGGTAATCTGTAGGTAAGCTAGGGGGGAGCCACGGACCACCCCTTCGCAGGCCACTTCAACTAGAGGCCCCCTTGCCGGGTGCAAAAACGCCCTTGTTTTCGATAACTAAAAGGAGGGAAACGTATCTAGAGAGCATTCCCTCTACAGTATCCAGCACCCCGTAAATGGGTCGGTGTGGCGTAGCGCTGATACCAGCTTCAGAATTGTATTGCAACCAAAATGGTTTAAATAGTGCACAGCGCACCACGTGACCGCCACTAAGCCGAAATACTACCTGAGTATGACCGGAGTGTCAATAGCTGTCCCTTTACACTACTCCCCCCTTCCAAAGTTGCTGGTGCCCAGCAGTGTATTCCCTACAGCCCGGTCACTGAACGTTCATGAACAGGCACTACCGAGTCTTTATAATAGCTATAATGCCTGCCATTACGTCTCCCCTTCTTGTTTGCAGCTGTAATCCTATTGCACCCAACTCCATAATGGACCACCCATTGCGGCCCCCAAACATCATGATAGTTGAATTTCTCAATCGTGGTTTCCTCACTCGAAGACTAGATTCGCGACAGTATAATGAATTTCACAACCCATCGAATCCTCAAACCCTCGAATCGCGACCGTATAACTCGAATCAATCGATTCCTTAATTCCATGAATCGTAACCGAATAACTCTCAATTTTTCGACTGCTCAAATCGCGACCGTATAACTCTCGAATCCTCAAATCCTCAAATCCTCAAATCCTCAATTCGAATCCTCAATTCGAATCCTCGTCACGAATTGATAACTCAATTGATTCCTTGAATCGTAATTGTATAATTCAATCAATCGATTCCTCGAATCGTGATCGTAACTCAATCAATTCCTCGAATTGCGGCCATTGTGAAAACCTTCTCGCCGCCAGGCTTCTCTCTTGTTGCCAGGGCAGTCTCGTCGAGAATTGATCTCTCTTCTCTCTCGACACCCAATCTCTCTTCTGTCTTGAGAATCGAACTCTTGCAATACTCGATCTCTCTCTCGATCTCAATACTTCAATCTTTTGTACTTCAATCTTTTGTACTTCAATCGCTCGATCCCTTTCTCGATCTCAGTACTTCAATCTCTCGTATCTCAATCGCTTGTTCAATCGCTCGATCTAGACCACTTACTCCCCCCTTTCAAGAGCTCGGTCCCCGAGCTCAACCAGGTGGCAGGTAGGCAGAGGTACATGGTTTTGGATGCTATGAAAAGGGAAGAAAATTTTCGCATATTTACTTGGGCTTTAGAAGCCGGGCATCTCTATGCTCCTCGCTTCCCCTCTTAGGCTTTATTGAGTGTCTTACACAGAAGTATATTTTACTTGGTCAATTCAAGTGTCGCTCCTCATTGAGCTGCCTGCCTTAGCACTCTTGCTTAGGATTTAGAAGCCGGGCATCTCTGTACTCCTTGCTTCCCGTTCAATTCAAGTGTCGCTCCTCATAAGCCGCCTCAACTAACTTGTAGTCCTCTTGGACTTGTTATATATGGTCAATAGAACGGTGACCTTCATGGTCAATACAGCTTCTCTAATCTAACCATCGCGTCGCCTGCAATAGTGTAGAGCTAGAAGAGTGTAAGGGGTTGCGCAATAGTTCAGGCAAGGTGATGGCTAGATTCCAAGAAGTAGTATTGATGGCAAAACTTCTAGCTAAGGAGGGAAGTTTCTGTCTACATGGCCAGTTCAATCGAAATGGTGTAAATAGCACAGTGCGCCACACATGACCGCCACTAAGCCAGAGTGCAACAGCTGTCCCTTTACACTGAAGTGAAAATGCGACCCTTTCAACAGCGTAACACTATGCGCAAAAGCTCTTACGCATTCGGTCGTTTTGAGTGTGCAACCAAGCAAATACTAATATCCTTGGCTATTGAATTAATTGCTTCTTTCGCAAGCTCAAAGTTGAGGGGAGAGTCGGTATAATAGGCAAAAAGTGGTGGTTTCTGAGGCTGGGCCAGCGCGACGCCACACCGGCCCACTTAGAGGGTGCTGAATACCGTACAGACTGTAGAGGGGATGCTGTCTACGGTTTCCCTAAAAGAAGCCATAGACAGCATCCCCTCTACGGTATCCAGCACCCTCTAAGTGGGTCGGTGTAGATTGCTGACTAATTTCCGCTAAAAGGGTGGTAAAAAGCGGAACAACCAAAAAATTGCCAACCTGGGACTCGCTGACTAAGATTCAATGACTAATGACTGCTGACTAAGTACAATCGAAAATATTTCCGAATTAGGCAAACCGGGTCCAGGGGGGTTAGGAAGCAGGGAAAAAAAGCCAGCGACACCAGACATAGAAAAAACCCGGCCAAAAGACCCTTCTTTTCTAACGAAAACAAAGGCATCACACCTATTCACCAAAGAAATGCTCACTTTTTGAACGCTCATAGAAAACCATTTCCCATTGTTAGAACTCACAAATATAACCATTTTTCAGCTTTTCCAGCTCATTATTAGGTAACTAGGTGAGATTGCAAAAGGTTGAATGCGCAATCTGAAACATATGCAACTAAGCATAGCGCGACACCCTACTATCACGTTGACTGTCTTTAACTCGAGTATCACTTTATTTAGCGGTCGTCTCTTCAAATTTTGTCTATAATTGAAGTTATTGAGGTTTCTAATCACAAGATGGTTCGTTTTGCGTCATTATGAAGTGAAATTGAACCAGACAAGTGATATAGTGGTAATAGAGGGCTGTTTGTGCACATGCCTCCCCTAGAAAAGAAATGCCACTTCCCTAGGAGGCTATGAAAAATAATTATTAACTTTCGAGAATGCTGGCCTTCTAGGCTACTTGCCACAATTTGAATGTAGCTTCTAGGTTGTGAGGTTGTTGACTTATGGAGGTCTATAGGTGAAATCATTGGAGCCCCACATGTTTCGAGGCAATTGTTCCTGGGAAAAAATTTTCTTGCCATCACATCCATTCTCAGAGCTAATGACACTTGTGAGCATTGCATAAACGAGGCTTGAGGGGATAAAATAATTTTCTCATCATAAACAATTCATAGTAGCTACTATTTTTACATCATCCAGGGCTATGACTTGTTTTTACCTATTCAGCGTCACTTTGATAAGCCTAAATATAAAAAAATATTGATTTTCTCATTGAATAAAAAGTGTTTCCCAGTCAAGCTATCATTTATGTAATGCCCATAAGTGTCATTGGCCTTGAAAATGAATGTGGTGGTGGAAAAAAAGTTTTTCCAGGAACAACTGCCTCAAAGCATGTGGGGCTCTAATGATTTCACCTATAGACCTCCATAAGTCAACAACACCACAACCTAGAAGCTACATTCAAATTGTGGCAAGTAGCCTAGAAGGCCAGCATTCTCGAAAGTTAATAATTATTTTTCATAGCCCCCTAGAGAAGTGGCATTTCTTTTCTAGGGGAGGCATGTGCACAAACAGCCCTCTATTACCACTATATCACCTGTCTGGTTCAATTTCACTTCATAATGCCGCAAAACGAATTTAATTCTTACTTATACTCATATAAATTTAATAATTTCATTTATCGCTTGAAAATTGAATGCGCAATTGCTAATTGAGGGAGAGGGAGGCTTGCGCCGCTTAACTACATAAATAGCTTTAATTTTGATGGCGCTTAAGGGAATAACCTCGGGCGATCATCTCAATTGAAGGGCACGATGTGAAAGGGATAGGAAAGCTGGATTCAATGAATATACCAGTGAATTCATGAGATTACAGGTGGCCGAGATATTGTCAGTTGAAGAAAGGGAGTAATTGGGGTGGTCTGCATAGGGATGGCCCGGCCCCCCCCTCTAGCTTACGCTTCAAATCCATGCATTATATACATTTACTAGCTACCACTTATCGCTATTGGTTTTGCTGTCACTGTTACTATCATCAAGGATACCAAATTCGACCGGCTTTTCTGTAAAGAGACGCGCTAATACTAGCGCCTGCTAGTCTGAAAAACTCTGCTCGGCTATCGATCGGCAAACGCGTGGCCACAACGTTGCAATCCATAGCCAAAACCACAAAGCGACATTACTAATCGGAAGTGCTGTCGGAATTACTACGTGTCGGCTAGGACACCAATCCTGTATATACCGTAGCCCGGCTGCCCAGCGGCTGGAGTTCATTCTTAGTTCTCTAAGCTATAGTAATTCCTCAGTATCTACATTTTGGTCCGACACCACCTTGCTCAATCCATTTACATGACAAACCCTCTTACATTTTCTTTCCAGACTTTCATAGCGAAGCCAACTTTTCCTCTTAATGCTACTTTACATGCTTTTTCATTTAGCTTTTCTTGGTCAACTCTCTATTGTTCAACCATGTCTGAAATCCTCAACATCTTGGCTGTACCAAGCAGTTTACGGTTTTTATTCTTACTACGCGTATATTTTTCCCGTTGCCTTTCCATTAAACCTTGATTGATAAACTCTAAGGCTTAGTTATTGGTCAAACTTGCTACACACATTCATTGTAAAATGTGGTATTATTGCGTAGAGGCATTGCGCATGCAGATAAAAGATTGTTTTCGACATTGTTAACTTGATCAACAAGATGTTTTTCATTGTAGAAACTGGTATGGTTGGCATTATTGGTAGTTGTGGCAGTGGTTGTTGTAGTAGTGGTAGTGGTTGTTGTAGTAGTGGTAGTGGTTGTAGCAATGGTAGTAGGGCTTGTTGATATAATTAAAGAAGTTGTCGGTTGTTCGTTTATTGTGCACCAAATAAATCATCCATCCTGACTAATTGCTTAAGCGTATGCCTTAGCTAGGGAAACAAAAATGCCTACCTCTAAAAGCTGAAACATGTGTGTTGTGTGAGAAGGTAAACACAAAGGAATGATGTGTTTTTGTTCGCAGTATTCGACAAATTCCATAGTTTGATGGCTAGAATGACTGTCTAGAATGAGTATTTAGTTTTTTGCTTTTCATTTCACCCTTTGGATGGAATCAAAATGTTTAAGCCATTTCAATGTTTGATTGATTGATTTTTTTACGTCTGGGCCATATTGCAGGGCGCGACCCTGCTAAGCAAAGCCGCTATTGACTATCTACGACGGTGGCGTGTCTAAGCACGCCACAACTTGGCTGCAGATGAAAGAAGACAAAAAGGAAATCCACCATTACTCGCACCACATTGTGTCCCTTTTGTTGTGCCTGCCGTAGTCCCCTAAGCAAGATGGAATTTGTATAGTGCTGTCCAATTAGGCCCTCACATACTAGTTGTTAACATTTACCTAATTGTGACGGTGCTTCGTGTTGGCTTCTGGCCCCAGCATCTCTCTCGGTAGTTTTCTCTTGGACATGTCCGGCTGAAATATTTTGTTTAGGATGGGCAGAAAGCAAAGTGTCCCCTCTCTGACTCTTCTCCACAGTCACAAGTCTTGATTGCTTCTCTGGTGGGTGATCAAAACGGTGGTGAAAGCTCGTAAAGTCTCCATGGCCTGACCGTTCAACTAGGAGCCGGTGGAGTGCCGGCCGTGACAGCTCTAATTCTGGAAATTTCTCATCACACCATAGTGACCACTCCTTGTATGAAGATGGGGTGTGCGCAGACCACCATTCTTGGCTGAGCATCTTGCGCTTTTTTTTTATGTTTCTCCTCACATATGCAAGCGTGGGGAGAGGGTCGTCGGGGAGGGTCCTGGAGGGGGCAGGGAGGACGGTTTGCCCACTTCCTTGTCCGCTTCTTTGTCCGCTTCTTCGTGTCCCGGTGACCAGTGAAGAGAGACCAATTCTCTGCCGATGGCGTTGCAGGCTTTCTAGAAACCCAGAAAATCACGTTATGAGCTATCTCCTGGGTGTCCATGACATAGCTCCCTCTTTCTCAAATGGCGTCCCAACCGATAGACATTGACAAGATCAAGCATCACTGACACAACACTTAACTCATGGCTAACCGCCGTACCAAAGGGACTTGCTCGCTCGTGAGAAGTTCGCTTGTGAACTCTCCCGACAGTCATTCAAACCACAACCACGATACCTTAACCCTTGGCAACTGAGAGGACCACAGCTTGCTCGTGAGAAATCCACTCGTGGATTCTCCTAACAGCTGCTAGGGATCAAAGAAGTGCTGCATCAATAACACCCAAACGTCTCCGTCTAACCGTCTTGACAGCTCTAAGCTCTGACTTTACACCATTCGTAACAACTGAAAGACATGGCTCGCTTGTGAGAAGACTGCTCGTGGTCTCTCTTTCAGCAGCACTCAGATAGTAGAAGGGAGAATATTGCATGTTGAGATGGCTAACTAAAATACATAATAAATCAGTAGTACAGTGTAACTTTTTGTAAAATCAAATTCCATCTTTTCCTTTTCCCAACGCCTGAACAAATCAACCAGAGATGTGGGAGTCAATAAGCTTACCCAGGTGCCTGGCATAAAATTCTCTGAACAAGTCCAACGCTCCCTCACTGTCAAAGTGCTCAATTAGTTCCTAAGTCCAATGGCTTTTTGCTGGCCATCCTTCCTATTTTACCAGATACTTCACTCGGTCCTGGGCCTTTGGGAGTCCATAATTGTCTCAATGGTATACACTTCTGACTCGATGGGGCCAACTTTGCAGAGGACCTATAAAAGGTCTGACCTACCTTGAGTACTTTCACGGTAGGGCTCGATGAGAGAGACGTGAAAGGAGTTGTGAATGCGCCACGTTGTGGATAGCCGTAATCGGATAGCAGTGGGCTAGATGACTTCTTGAATCTGGAATGGTCGCGGCATTTTCTGGTTGAGCTTCTTTGCCGGTCGCTTTGTCTTGATGTGAGTCGCGTTCAACATCACTAAGTCGTCTTTGGCGTATACAAGGGCGTCTTTGCGGCAACGGTCAGCCCAATCATTCATGCGTTCTCGGCTTTTCTCGAGTCATTTTCGCGCTTGCTCATGGACTGTCATACGGACAGTATATTTACCTATATCGCACTGTCACATACACTGTACTTTACCTATACACACTTACACATTTACACTCATTCATACATCTAGCCATATACACCTAGCCACACACACCCACTCATTCATACACAGTCCATTCATACATACACAGTCCACTCATACATACACAGTCCACTCATACACAGTTCACTCACACTGTCATGCACACTGTGACTCACCTATATACACTTATCATACATACACAGTCATGTACCTTTGTACACAGTTCATTCACACTGTCCTCCACACTGTGCATCACTCATAAAGATGTGCACAGCCAGAAATGCCTTAGCAGGAATCCATACAAGTCTCGGCGAGCCTAACCATTTCGGCTCTAGTGTATTTAGCTTGGCCTCTTAAGAATGTCTGAGCTCCCTTGAGTGGGGAAGGGAAACTTCTTCCTGTTCAGCACATTCTTGTGGCCCATACAACTTCATAACATGTGGAATACACTATTCTTCCCTCACACATTCTGGCTTCATTTCCAGTGCACCACACTATAGTGTATTGAGCTACAGCTCCAAGCCCCAGTAGACACTGGCCCTTGTTACATGGACATCAACCATCCAGTGACTATACAGTCGGCTTCCAGGGTTTCGAACTTCTTCTAACGAGGAATTAGCAGCAGCTAGGTGGTATCCGTAGTTGGCGTAAAAGGGACTGAGGCCAGTAAAAGAAGACATGAAGTTGTTATAGGCAAACTCAGCAGTGGGCAAGAGCTCTTCCCAGTTCGACATTTCATAGTTGACAAAGGCACGAAGATAGATCTCAAGGATCTGATTGAGTCGTTCCGTTTGGCCATCCGTCTGAGGGTGGAAGGCTGTGCTCATCCGTGTCTTAGTACCAACCAGCCTCAAGAAGTCTTTCCACAGATGTGCTGTAAACTGAGAGTCGCGGTCGGAAATGATGTCGAGTGGGATGCTGTGTAGCCGCCAGTATTCTCGAGCAAAGATGCGAATCAAGTCCTCGGTTTTCTTCTTGTCAACCTTTAAGGGGATGAAATGCGCCATCTTTGTGAACGGATCGACCATGACCCAGATAGAATTGCATCCATTTGACAACGGGAGGTCTGTGATGAAATCCATTGCTACTGACTGCCAAGGCTTGTAGTGTAGCTGCATTGGCTGTAGCAGACCATGGCTGGCATGATGCAGGGTCTTGTTTTCCTGACATGCCCGGCAACCTCCGACGTAACCACCCACTGTATCTTCCAATCGGGGCCACCAAAAGTTTCGCAAGATGAGCTCCATTGTCTTATCCATGCCCATGTGACCGACAACTTTTGTGTCGTGTTCCGATTCCATGATTTGCCGTTGAAGAGCTTCAGGGACTCTGAGCTGACCATTGCGATAAACCAGGCCATCAATAACTTCAGAGTCGGCAGGCGGGTCGGCGAGACTGGCTGTATAGTCTGGGTCACGTAATCCTGCACTCTTGACTTCTTTGACAAACTCGGGATTCCATGACGGCGTCGGTATACTGGTGAGGCGTTCCGAAGTGATTAGAACCGATGCTGAACCACGAAATAGGGCTCCTGGTGAATGGGAGAAGCGTTTTTCTTGCAAGACCGACGTGATCGGCTGGTCTTCAGCTCCCCTTTTCTCAGGTCGATGTTGTGGCAGTCTAGACAGAATATCGGCCTTTTCATTCTGTTTACCCGGGCGGTAGTAGTTGATGATGAACCAAAACAAAGGGAGCTGTTGTGACCAACGAGCCTGCTGATGATTGAGGACTTTTGCAGTGGTAAAGTAAGCCAGGTTTTGGTGGTCCGAGTAGACATCTATCTGGTGCTTGACGCTCTAAATACCTACGCTAACGACCAAAAAGGCCGGGGACAGCTAGCAGCTCCTTGTCATGGATTTCATAGTTCATCTTTGCCAGGGTGAGCTTTCAAGGGTGAAAAGCTATTGGTCGAAATTTGCCATTGTTGCCTTTCTGAGACATTACAGCACCAAGGGCAAAGTCCAATGCATCAGTTTCCAAGTGCCGAACTTTATCTGGCGTGGAGTGGGCCAAGACTGGTACTGGAGTGATGCATGCCTTTAGCTGAATGCACTCAACCTTTTTGTTTGTCATGCTAATGCTGTTAACACTAACAGAAGAACCTAAGAAATTGACTTCCTGTACTTGCTATCAACACTTACGAGGGGCTACCACAAGATGGTTATCCGTAAGCCTGCAAAGTACTTCTTTGACAAGATAATGTATTAGACCCCCATCCAGCCTGCACCTAGATTTGGCCCACCTAATAGTGGGCACCGAGTTGCCTACCTCTTTTGCTTTGTTTCCACTCGTTCTTGCTCGTTTTTGTTTGTTTCTCTTGACACATCTCAACACGTTAACGCAACAATACACTTGCCAGGAAAATATTGTCAATAAATCAAGAGGTATGCATTGAACAAGTGATTAAAGCGATCGAAAATAAAACAGTAACAAGTGTCTGACAAGCCGCAACAATATTTGCTGTACCACGTACAACTTTACGAGCTCGTATGCAGGGCCGGAAAACACATATTGAAGCAGCAGGACCCCAATAAAGATTGACAGTGGCTGAAAAACAATCTATTGTTTGTGTAGTGCTTCAGATGCAGGTCTGGGGTTGGCCATTAACTATTGAATCGCTTCGGAAGTTAGTCATTCAGTTGTTGCAAGCTAAAAAAAAAATTCTCAACTGCTAGGCCTCAATTGGTACAAACATTTGAAGGCACAACACGAGTAAATCCAGCTAAAACGAGCATGTAAGCTGGATTTACAACGCCAAGACAGCACTTCATATGAATCTATGGCACATTGGTATCCAACATATTCACGAATCCGGCCTTCGTACAATATAGCGGAAGATGACACATACAACATGGATGAGAAAGGAATTATGACGGGTATTGGTGACAATGCTGAAGTAGTCATCGGTGCCACTAAAAAAGACGCCATAACCATCTAAGCTGGCCCAAGCTGGCATCAAGAATAGGTTTTGATTATTGAGTTCATCGGTATGAACGGGGACACACTACCTGCATTCATTATATTTGCCCGCAAAGTACTACAACAATTATGGATTGATCCTTTGATATCCGATGACACTGTGATTCAAGTACTAGGGGGTGGACTGACAATGACATTGCGGTACAATGGCTGGAACACTTCGATATACATACACGCCACCAAAAACGAGGCAAATATTGGCTTTTAATAATAGATGGCCACAGAAGCCACAAGATTTTTGAATCTGTTCAATACTGCGAGAAACACGGCATAATCCCAAGTTGCCTTCCTCCACACACAACCCATGTTTTACAACCTCTCGACGTAGGGATTTCCAGCCCTTTTGCTAAGGCATACAAAAAGCTGGTCAGCCGCAATGCAGTGTAAGATAACCACCCTGCCCACGGGCCACCCGGCTAAGCGCCACTATATCGTTCAACAGAGCGATGACGACAATCACGCAATTGAAGCATAACTAGATGTCGCAAGGCCTCGTTTTTTGAACTGTAGGATTGGTTAAGGCCTATTGTACAGTCGCGCAAGTAGTTACAGTCCCGAGTCAGCTTTATTCACTTGTTTCTCTCACATCTACATTTTCTGCCTCGTCCTCGTAGACCACACGCCCCCTCAGAGTCTGCTTGACTTCTCTAACCATTGCCGTGCTGACAAACGTTTCAGTGGGTGCTCGTTTCACTGCTTTGCGTGCCTTTTTCCTTTTCTGATCGAGTTTGTCTTTCAAAACAGCATTCTCAATGCGTAATTGAGCGATTTCCCAGGCCTTTTGATCGAGCGCTTTGCAGACCTTCCGGCTCACCAGTCTGTGAAGGGGTTGATTGAACGTTTTATCAACCCGGCCAGGCTCCCGTAAATTCTGGTGGTATTCACGGCTTCCCCCAGGTGTAGCAATAACTGTAGAAGCCACTTCGTCGGTAAAATTGGGGGTTGCTGGCCGTAAACAGAGGGTAGTTTTGGTGTGTGACGTGCGTGGAACACATACATCCTCAAGGATGACATATTTTGAACTTAACGGCTTTGTAATATCCCGTGGACAAATCCCAGTTGTACGCCATGCTTTGCTGATCAGCCTAGGGTTAAAGCTGTACTCCCTGGCTTTCGCATAAGCCAGTAAGACATCCGACTTTGTAGGGGTCCGGTTTACCCCTCATTTTGTAGTTCCCTGAGGTATTCCCGGAGTTTTTTTTTCAACACACTGAACAAACAAACATCTAACAGTTATAAAACATGTGAGCAGTGTGGTTCATACCACACAAGCCACACTTTGTTTCCGAAACAAAGTGATAGGAAGTCGTCGCTAACGTGTGAATGATGACCATCAAGGATAATCACCACCCATACGTTGCCATGAACCTGTCGTATAAATGGGATAAAAACATCCCAAAACCAATCACAAGCGATTTCATCCAACGTCCACCCCTTGGCTGACGTTCAAAACCGCCAATCATCCCATAACCCCTTGCCATCATAGGGAAACCATTGTTGTTGTACATCAACTCCCTTGAAAATGATGACCGGGGGAACCACTTTGCCTGTACCCCCATACACTCAATTGCCGTTATCCATTGTCCCTTTTCCACGTCTTTTTTCAATGCCACCTTGCTTGCGGCTTCGACAATCACACAATGATCTTCTCCAACCCCTTGACCGATCCCGATTTCATTGACATTATAGAACCAGTCATGAGGGATGTTTTTGAGCTGGGAAGCAGCGAGTCGATCGAAAAAAATGCGGATATTTGTTGATGTGGCACCATTTACCCGTTTATAATCAATAATCTGGGCCATGGTTGCCTTTACCGTTGGATTGCGTTCTAAAAAACGTGTGTGCCAGTTTTTTCCTAGACGTTGGGTTGACCCGGAAGCCCTCAACATAGCTTGCGCTAATATCTTGAACTTAACAAGTGATGGTGCAAAGCCTAGGCGAGCCTGACAAATAGCCCAATAGGCTAGTTGACCTTCCTGGACCTTAGACACGGCTTGGAATCCTTCGTTTGTCTCGGCGCGAGTAGGAATGCCCTCGAAACGGCGTTGCACGTAGAACCTCAATGCGTGATGCTTTTCGCAAGCGCTACGAACCGACGATCCGCATTTGACTTTTTTGATTGCGGCTTGCGCGCGTAATTGAGCAGATAATTTAGCCATTTTTATATCAATGAATAGCGGCAAAACTGAAAAATGAGAAGAATAGATTTTTTTTTCTGGCCGTGACATTGTTGACATGTTTTACTATGCATGAAAGAAGCGGTCTGAAATGCCAAGTTTTGAGATTGACACCGGTGGGGTGCAGCACTTGGAGGGTGGCCTGTAGCCAGGGTGGTCATCTTATGGTGCTCAACGAATTACAAATCGGGAATTTCTTTGCTTGTACCAGGAAGCCAGAAAAACAATCAAACAAAACATTCTAAGTGCGTAGAAAGCTTGGTTTATTGAAACATGTCAAGAATTGCTTACAGACAAGCAAACTCTTCAAGTATCGAACGAGGAGCTAATGAACAAACAGAAGCGCAAAAGAGGTAAGAGAAGCAAGAAGGGGGTTGGGGAAGCTAAAGTACTAAGCATTGGCAAAATGAAGAAAAAAAAGACGGAGAAAGAGGCCATTGAATATGTGAAAATGACCAAGTAAACTACTGCCTTAACTACTGCCTTTCTTTGTCTATAAAGCTGGAAACGCCTGCAAAAAAACCCAGACCCCCAATGGCCGGGGGTAAAAGTTTCCAGACATATAACTATGTAGTTTTGGGTGGGCTGAATCTTAGGCCGGGCCGGATGGGGGTCTAATACATTAATTGCAAGTGGAGAAGATATTGTCAATTGAAAAGAGAGCAAAAGATAAGAAAATGGGTGCAGTTGAAGTGGTCCCCCCTCTACCTTATAGGTGTGAGAGACTTGGATAAAAAATATCTCTAAATAGTGGTTCAATACAAATGAAATTACAAATGGTCAAGACATGAAACATGAATAAACATCCCATAAAAAAAAATACCGAGAAAGGTCAATGAGTATCTTATGGACACATATAAACCAATAAAAGTTGTGGTAAATAATATCTCTTGCTCATTATGCTACCTTTATGTCATTATGTAGTTATGTCCAGATTCCCTACTTGACACAAGTGCTGTTGATACTTGGATCTTTGACATGTCGGCATGCCACTTCACTACGTCCTGATCTTTAGCTCTCCCACCTATTGTCCTTATCATTTGCACACAACATTTGCACACAACATAGATCAATGCTGTATAATAGTCTGGTACTACTGATGATGTTAACAGCATCACAATATCTGACAGTATGACTAGTTTTTAGAATGCAGCTGATGGAATGTCAATGAATCTGAAAAGTACTAATGTGAATATTATATAAAGATCTTCAAAATTCTCATAGGATGTTGTTGTTTGCATTACACTGTAACATATTGGACCCTTTTCCAGCCCGGACCTAGATTCAGCCCATCTAAATGTGGGTACTTAGTTCCCCAGTGAATTGCTTTGTTTCCGCTGGTTTCCACTCGTTTTTGTTCATATCTCTTGACAGCTAAACATATTAGCAAAACGATACATATGCCAGAAAAATGTCATCAATAGATCAAAAGGTAAATGTCAAACGAGCAATTAAAAGGTTTGAAAATAAAATAGTAACCAGTGTTTGGCAAGCCGTAACGGTATTTATTGTGCCAGCTACAATTTTATGAGCTCTTATGCAGGGCCAAAAAACTATCTATTGTTCGTGTAGTACTTCAGATGCAGGTTCAGGGCTGGCTATTAACTATTCAATTGCTTAGATACTTGGCCACTTAGTGGTTGCAGGCTAAAAAAGACTCTGAACCACTCTGGTTCATTTTGTACAAGTATTTCAGGGCATGGCACCAGGAAATTTATCTGAAACGAACAGGTAACCTGGATTACCAATGCAGAGACGGTACTATATACACTATAACCCATTGATAGGAGATATTCACAATCTGGCTTTTGTATAATAGAACTAAAGATCATAGATAGAACATGGATGAGAAAGGGATTATGAAGGGTATCCGTCACAATGCTAAAGTATTCATTGGTACTAGTAACAGAGAGGCCATAACTAATCAAGCTGGCAATCGAGAATGGTTTTCCATTATAGACTGCATTGGTATAAACGGGTACACACTACCTACATTCATTATATTTCCAGCAAAGTACTACAAAAATCATGAATTGATCCCTTGATATCTAAATGTGATTTAATTCACCTGATGGGTGGACAAGCAATGACATAGCAGCACAATGGCTCTGACAATTAAGCGAAATATCCTAAGCGCATGGAATACAGTACGATTGAAGCCATACTGCCCTGTGCAAACCTTAGCTGACTATGCATATGTTGCCTTGTCTTTCGACCATGCACTGGCAATGGAGTAGGAACCTACAATAATTATATAGATCAATCAGATTATAAAGAAGATCTCTAATGTATGTAATACCTCAATGCGTGTCAAGCTTAACTTGTGTCAAAGAAATATCAAGAGTTGCCTATAGATAAGCAAATTCTTCAAGTATTGGATGAAGGGCTAATCAACAAATACAACTACCAATGAGCTGAGAGAAGCAAAAAAAGGGTATGGGAAACTAAAGTACTAAGTATTAGTTAAATAAAGAAAAAAAAAGGAGCAAAGGAGAGAAGGAGGCTATTGAAAATGTGAAAATGACCAAGCAGGCTTGGAGGGCAGTGCTGTACACGAAAGACAAACTTGCTCATATGATTAGGAAAGAAATGGTCATTGAGGCAGTATTTTTCAGTAAGAAGTATAGAGCACAAGAAAAAAAGACAAAAGATGGAGCGTGAAGGGAGAAGCGGTGGGAACGCGTCATAACAATTACAATCACGGTTGACGTAGGTGTGGAAGAAAGGGAAGTAAACACGTAAAAAAAATCGCAAAACGATACGTTGTTCTATCATGCTAGTCTTGCTTTGTCAATAAAGCTGAAAATGCTGACTATGGAGGACTAGAGGGGTGACTGTTTCAAAATACCGATTTGATTGTTAGGTCCATGCCAATGTAGCACGTACCACACTTTCTAAATCAATAATTCTAATTCACAGATTTATGCATCCTTAAGAAGCATGATGCAAGTAAACTATTTATGCCGCAATATGCCTATCTACCTGCCTGCCCTATTAATCACAACACCAGTATATGTGGTATAATATCCCGGTATTGCCGATGATGTTGGCGGTGTAGTGATATTTGATAGTATGACGAGTGTGCAAAATGCGGTTGAAGGTATGTTAGTGAAGGATACTAACATGACGGAATTATAAAAAGTAAAACTTTGATCACGTCGATGAATCTGGGAACTACTGTTGTAGAATTTATATAAAAGTCTTCAAAATTCCCGGAGAATGTTTTTGCTTGCATTAACCGGTATCAGTGAGCACATATTTGTATTTACCTGAACAACCTCTTCACTACATGAGCATTTTTTCTACTACTTGAACCTTCATTTCCGTACACAAATCATCGTCATGCCTTACTGTAAAGGGACGGGCTAATACTAGCGGCTGCTAGTCTAAAAAATTCTGCTCGGCTATTCATTGGCGAATACGTGGCCACAAAGTTACGATCTATACGGACGATAAATTCATTAGAATCGGGTCGCGCTAGTATTGATAAAATCGATTAAATCACTAATTCCTAGCAGAGTAGATCACTGGGTGTTCACTAGATGAATGTACGCTAATTTAGCGTGACCTGATTCCAATGAATCGATTGTCCGTAGCCAAAGCCCTAAAGCGAGGTTACTAATCGGAAGCGCTATCTGAATTACTACGTGCCGGCTAATACACCAATTTTGTATATACCGTAGCCAGGCCACCAAGCGACCGGAGTTCTTTCTTAGTTCTTTAAGCTGTAGTAATTCCTCAGTATCTATGTTTTGGCCTGACACCACCTTGCTTAATCCAATTATGTGACAGATCCCCTTACATTTGCACTATTAATCATGTGACGTTGTTGCAAAGAAAACCCCTGGCTGTGCTTTGCCATGAATGCGTTCTGCCACTACGAGCTTGGAGTCCTGGAATCGTCAACTTGACTGAACTCTGTAGTTCATTGGGGCACTCGCAAAATCAAACGTCACCAGTGCCCAGACCTCTTAGATGAGAAACCCATTGCTTTCTTCCCACAGTCTAAACATACTCCTCCTAGTCTAACTGCCCCTATATCAAACTCGACTCTCCACAACTTGCGTGAGTTTACCCAATCAATCACTGTCGCAAAGTAAAAGATTGCTGAAGGTATTGCTGCAACAGCCAAAAAGCCTCAAGACGTCGTCAATTATATTACCATCCATGTCTACGCTGCCAAAAAATATCCTAAAAAGATTGGTAAACTTGATTATGTTCTGTTAGAGAGACTACAGAAAATTGCAAACATGCATCAGAATGCCGTGTCACTGGCCACTGAGTTCTCCAGTCAAGCAGAAGTGATGGATTTTATCAAGACACATTGGAGTTTCCCCCCGCATCTTGCGGATGCAACTAATTGCCGGTTGGTTGGCCAAGTAAACACTGGTAATGGGGCAACGGTGGCAAAACTACCGTTCAGATGTGATCAGCCCTTAATACTACCCGGCATCAAACTGATAGTGAGCAAAGCTCATAGGGAAAAATTCACTCTGAATGTCTATTACCCTCAACCGCCCAGGGATTCTCTTACTGGGGCCAACGATAGTGTCTTGATACCTACAAAAAAAAAGCAACAAAAATCAACCACTACAAACTTGCACGAGGAAGCATAAGGTAGAAGGAGAGCAAACGTTAAGGTAGAGATCAAACCAGAGATCAGACCTGAGATCAAGCCTGACGTGAATGGAATGGATGAGGCAGGGGAAGAGGTAGGGTTATAACACGAAAACGAGATAGTGGAGTCATTGGCTCGAAAGAGTCAATACAATAAACCTAGGCCCACCATTGCGGACACAAAGTGTAGCCAAGAGGTTAGTTAGTGGGCATAAGCGCACATATCTGTAAGCTAATCAGGAAGAAGGGGAAGATGTGGCTTCGCGGGGCAGCCATCATTACCAGCTTTGCCGGCTGAGATATGATATGTTGCGTTAAGGTTCATAAAAGCTAGCCTGGACATATCTGGTCAAGGTGGGACAGTTTTGTTTGAATTTTGAAGTACTTATATATACAGTAGCGCAAATAGTAAATTACTTAGAAAGTGTATTAATTAATAGATATCTATGTACTATCTACTTCATTGTCAGCCTCCATGGAGTTCAGATCACCCAATGCTAGCCATTGCTATTTGAATATGCTGCGTGGCTCATCACGGATGCCATAGGGCATTTCACATTCTGCAAAAAGTGGTTGTTGATGACCTTGGGTAGTGCCGCAAATCATGTTGAAGGTGTTCATATTCCAGCATGTACGGCCTTTCTTCTTTGAAACCAACCGTTGCACTTAGTTTACCAGCATACAGCTGATGTGACGGGGTTTTATAACAGTGGAAGCTGGTACGGATAATAAAGGCAAGTAACTGAAGAAGCCCGGAACAGTAGTTCAATTCAGCGTATAATAGAATATGATCGCTTAAGGCGTCGCTAATCTCTATGGATTTTCCGGGACTTCTTTCCAACTCTTGTCGGAAGACCGTTCTCTTTATAGTTCAAGACTTTTCTCAGTTTCGCCACCGTAGCGACCTCTGGGGGTTCTGTAGACCTCACCAATCGATTCCTCGCTATCGGTTTAGTAGGCGTAGTATGTTATATCGAGCCTGCAGCGTGAATCACCACGGTGGGAGCAGCTAGGAGAGTTTCTTCATTGGTTTGTGTTCATTCTTTGAAGTCGCTCTCCCATATACCCACCGACCCCAGTTGGCTTCGAAACACGGCGCAGAGGCCGCTTGCTTACCTGGTGCATTTCCGACAAATTATTAGTATGGTAAAATCGGGAAACCGACTCGCAAAGCTTCGTTTTTGGTTAGTTCTCAAGAGATTAAGGATGTAAACTTATCAGAATTGGCCGTAGCTTCGGCATGACCGAGAGTATGCCTCCTGCGGCCTATGGGAAGTGTTTGGGGTTATTATGGGCTCCTCAATCGTGCGTTGGCGATGCTTCCTGCGCTCACCAGCTCTCGTGCCGGGCGCTTCGCGCGGATGAACTAGAATATTCATCGGGTGACTGTCCCAGTAAGGAAATGACTTGGTCAGAGTGTTATCGCAAGATCCCAATAGGCCCACGTCGGCAGGCGCTAGAGTGCCAGGAGGAAGAGGGTCCTCCTAGCGGCGGCATCCTGATTCCCGGTGTCTCCTGGCTCGTGATAGACTTGCCAGCCTTTACGCATAACAAGGACAATAGGTGGGAGACCCGAAGACCAGGACGCAATGACGTGGCATGCCGACAGTGGGGAAGACGCGAGTATCGGCGGCACTCGCGGCAAGGAGGGAATCTTGACGTAACTTTGCGACGATCTATAGTTAGCACAACCGACAACAAATACTACTTACCAAGGTTTGTGTAGGTTAGTATGTGTCCGTATGACAGCTGGGTTAAATTGTGGCAGATCTTGATCATGGTAGTCGGTAAATATACGTCAAGGTCCATAACATCCCGTTCTACAGCATTGATAAGCCCTTTCCAAGCTTCTTCATCCAATGGCACCCAACAGTCAATATAGCCTTTCGCTGGGTTAGCCATATTGTATAATTGGTATGGGATGCCCTACACTACATGTTGGGGTGTGCATTGTTTTCTAATGCAGTGACAATTCCACATTTGAATGAAGTGGGCCATATCATGACAAATGATAGGCATGAAAAAGAATAGAAGCGCGGTTTGGTTCTGCATTAAGTCTTTGTCCCATAGGTTGATATTCTTCAGGAAGTAAAAGTAATTATGTGCATGTGTTAATACAATGCTGATTGGGCTAACACAATCATGACTAATATGTACCCAGCAAAACAACATGCAGTTCACCTACATCTGATTCCACCAACTTTCAATCCTCTAGTTTTGTGTGCTTTTACCGTAAGAAAAGCACTCCGACCATGGCAATGAACTGCACTCATTATTATCTGGATCAGCTTCAGGTGGTGCGAGTAGTGGGTTGTCTGAAGTGGCGTAATCTACCTCTGACGGAGCCGAGGGAAGCGCTGTTTTTTTACAAGTCGCGATAACAAATAGTCGGCTATAACCATTATTGTAAATTCTTTGCCATGATCTGATTGTATGATCTGCGAGATGAAATTGGCAGCCTTTACAGCGTGTAAATATTGTGTGAATACAAATTGAACTGTAGGACCCGAAAAGCCAGTAAAGAACCAAACAAATACTACTATAAATATCAAAGCCGTACTGGGCGAGTTTCAGATGACCATCAATAGACCAGATATAGTTTGGACTAGGCATAGTCCAACCACCACGTCGACATTGCATCTTCATGAAATTCTTGATATACACAGAATATGTTATCTCATGAGATGTTAAACTGACGTTGACACAAATGTGTGTAAAGATTTCTCTGTCCAGGCTTTTGCACCATGCTCTCACTGTCCTTTTCTTGTGCACAAAATGCTCAAAGGTGTTGTACACGTTTTTGTACAAAGTTGCTTGGGAGACGTGAACATATTTCAAGCCTGCGGTGAGCTGTTTCAACACCATTACAAGATACTTGAAAGCCACTTCATTTCAAATCTTGAAGTATGGCGTTGTCGCAAAGTCTGTACTGGAAGTAGAGTTCGGAAATATGATTATCAAGTGGTTGTTGACTCGGCTCTGTATGGGTTTGTTGGACTGGTATGACCCATTCTTTCAATTGTGAATAGAAGACTTCTTGGCCAATCGAGACCAAATAGTCGGTATGGTTCAAGGTCGATTTTTCAGTGGCCAGGCATGATTGGTATGGTGAGGGTTGTAGGCATCTTGGGAAATAAAATTTCCTACAGAATATGATGCGAAAATCAATTCACAGGAAATAAAAAAAATGCACAAGAGAATAACTGATTGTATGGATCAATATATGGCAATGCTTACTAGTATAACCACGTTATACCCTAGACCCATGGAAAGCTGATTGAAATAGCGAGCACCGTGATAATAATGCTAGTTATATATAATAAGTATGCCATTAGTATATAAATGTATCCCTTACCTGTATGCCCTGAACCAAAAAACAGCCAATTCAACCACTGAAACTTCTTCGCATTACATCTGTTTATTGCCTTGCATCATGTTCATCGCCTCGTATCGCATCTCCCCGAGCAGCTCAATCAACTCGATTTAATCCGATGGAAAAAGAAACCCGATTACAAAATGCCATTAAAGCAGTTAAAGAAAAGCACGTTTCCAGAATTCACGAAGCTGCTCATGTCTCCAACATTCCACGGTCTACACTACAACTTTAGTTCTGCACTATATGGGAAAGGCAAGTTTGCTCAGATGGCCTAGAAAGAACTCCCGATGGACATTTTTCTTCTCTGCCCTGGACCCAAAAAAGAGAGGCCAGAGACCCATCAAGCATAGGTCTCCTCCCACCCTAACCTGCCAGAGATGGAAACTATCCTACTTTACAAAACTTTTGCAAAAACCAGCACGGATTGAACACACTTTGGTCTTCACTTAGGGGTTATTACGATTTACAATTACACTACAAGCGCTAAGTTCCACCGGCATTCTATTCTTACTTATATACCTGCAAACAATGTAGTGTTGCACGACGACGTAAACTGTGAAAGCAGGCAATATACCTGGAAGCAACGTGGTGTCGTGACGATGTAAACTCCTACCAGATTGTAATGTCGTTCTCGGAACCAATTGCTATTTACAACTACCTTTGCGTTTGTAAGGCGGTTGACAACAAAAGCAGGCAGCACCAAATATGCACTTGCTGAACGAGACAAAAACATCAAACGAGCCACGGGATTTGGCACTTCTACATTGCTGGCACCACTTCACATGGACTTGAGTCAATGTGATACAGGCAGCAATGACATGGCATCTACCTGTTCATGATGATGGATACTGATTGGGCAGGCACCACCAGGCCAGCAATGCGGATGTCCTTGAGAATAATCAATCGTACGATTGTCTACTACATGTTAGGAAATTGAAACTTATCGTATACTTGCACGAGATAGTACCGAGTAATACTCACCTGACTTTTCTCTAACATCTCTCTAACGTTATTATAAACGCTGGTACGAAGTTGAATTCATCCCTCTTGTCCCATATCTTACCTTGTCTAATCCATCCATTTGAGTTCCATCTTCTCACAACAAAAGCCGTGAGATCCTTGGGATCATTGATTGCTGCCATATCGGTTTTGGCGTCGGTGTGGGCAGGGTTCAGATGTAGTTGTTTGCCTTGATATTTCTAATGATCTAGTGGAAAACAGCCCTTATCATTGCACAAATCCTGGCTATTGGTTACTTGCTCGCGCTGTGAGCTCTCATTATTGCCAATAAGTTCAGCCTCATGGTCGGTGGACAACATTATGGTAATCTCATCTGTACAAACAGTTAGCAAGCCGTATATCCTGGTATAAGGCTGTACGAAGATGTACATATGGTATTAAGTATCCAAAGAAAGGCAAGAGACCAGGCGGAGGTCGGGCAGAGTTAGGTAGAGGTAGACAAGGAAGGCAGGCAAGAAGGGGTGGAAAAAAATTATGCCTGGGAAGAAGAAGTTCGAAATCAATTGACCGGGAAATATTTAACCCTATATAGTGCTCTGCTCCTTCCTAATTTACAAATGATAATGCCTGGTTTCTTCTTCGTGAACGCTTTGTCTTATTCACACAATAGGCGACAGCTTGCTTCAGAATAGTACTAGATACTTCCTGTCGCACCTGATTTATAGTTTGAATTAAGCACCCTCTAGATTGTTGGCACTTTGCGGTTGCTTATTTACGTAATTAGTCAGCCATAAATGAAAGGCAGTAGCAGGCGGTAGTAATCAGAAAGCAGTAAGAGACGGCAGTAACCGGTTAATTGCATTTAAAACTGGTCGCTACCCCTAGTGGCGTGCACCTACTAAAAAACCGCGTCCAATTGGGCACTTGGCCAAGCTAGATTAGGCTTTGCACTTGCATCAGTCAAGTTTAGGCTTATGACACATAGATTACTCAATGCTTCCGGCACTACCCACACACTGGGGCAAAACTGGCATTCTCAGTTTATCATACGGAATCTGACAATCAAGCCAGCATGGTCAAAGATAATTGATTATCACCGAGCAAACGGCGCCACATCTGCAAATATCAACATGTTTCTCGACAGGTATGAGGTGCCGAAAGTCAAAAGCATTCCTATGAAGTGGTGGTTCAATACGGATGAAATGGTAATTAGTCAGGATGTCAGACAAGATCATTGGGTTGTTTGTGATATGAAGAGTCATATAACATAACACTCAAGAAAGATGTCAAAAAAGGTCAATGGATCACGGCATTGGAGTGTATTTTGTTTGAAGTAGCATTGCCGCCACTTCCCCTTTTCAAAGGGGTAGACATACAAAACCAATGGTTTCCCAATAAAAAATTGGCTTGGTCCGTAGATTGGAGGTTCCAGACGACATAGAAAGGGTGGACGAACAATCAAATGGGAATGGATTTGTTAGAAGACATCTTCGTTCCACATGTTTGGTCGGCACATGAGAATGTATAGGTGGTTTTGGTGTCTCATGGGCATGAATCACAGACAAATGACCAGTTTCTATGGCTTTGTTCCTCAAACAAAGTGTGATTGGGGTTTTACATTCTACATGGCAGTCATGTCGTGTAGGCGTTGGATATTTGAGTGTTCAGTTTGTTGAAAAGAAAACTCCGAGCATTACTAAGGGAATGCCCCCATACGACCCTCGGATTACCCCCCACAAAAACCAATATGTTAACGTCATATCACTAAGCGTGCATAGTAGCAGTTATAACGCCCCGGGTCATCGAAAATGACTGGAAAACGGCAAGCATTCATCTGCACGACTAAGTTGTACAAAGCCATTATTCTCAAAATTACTTGAGGACGTAGGGGTTGCAAAGTCTACTGAGAAGCCTGCACCCCATACCAAACGAGAAACAACCCTGGATTTTGTGGCTGACTTTGCTACATTAACCATCTCTATCCCTTGTAAGAGTCAGGCTTTCCGGAAAAACATTCAGAAACTAGCTGCCACTGATGCTTTCTTCAGAAACACAACCTAGCAACTTGCAACACGTAAGGTAACTAAGGAGCTTGATGAACAAGACTGCAAGATCACGGAACTCCAAGCCCAGATCGATTATTTAAAGGCCAAAGACTCGTCAACCGGTAAGAAAGTGTACCAGAAGGTCAAGAAAGCACCCGGGGAGCGTTTTACTTGTTATAAAGATATTTGAAAGACCAAACTCCCATTGTGCAATAGAATTGTCTTTGAGGATGAGGCTAGCGACAATGAGGTCTCTAGCCGGCTAAGTACTGCTTTAGGGATTGAATGAATAGGTTCAATAGATACGCAAGCACTTGTTCTACTTAGGTCAAGGTTTTTTTATTATATAATAGACGAGATTGAAGGTAGATTTTTAGATGTTGTAGATGTTGTCTTTGCAACAGGGTAGCTCACCACGAAGTGGCCTGGGACCCTCCTGTTGGCTTATATCATGTTTATTCTAGCTGCATATGTATTCTGAGCACCTAGTGTCTTACTTTTCAAATCCATACTTTTGTAAGAGGGTTGACCACGTCACACAAGTGGAGTGCGCAAGGTGATGTCAGACCAAAACATTGTTGCTGAGGAATTACTACCACTTAAAAAATTATGAAGAACTTCAGGCATTGGACAGCTGGGCGACTGGGCTACGGCATATAGAGAATTAGTGTCTTAGCTGACATGTAGTAATTCCCAAAGAGTTTTTGACTAGTAATGTTGCTTTGCAGTTCTAATTATCGGTCATAACGTTGTTGCCCGTAGCTTCTAATCAAGCATCAGATCAGAAAGTGCTAAATCAGCTGTTGCTAGTATAAGTGCATTTTTTTTACAATATTATGTACATTCACTACCTATTTAGGTATTCCAGAAACTTCTTTATTTCTCCCCTTATATGACCAATCTACTAAAGCAAAATAGGTGATAATAGAGGCATAAAATTGACCCTACACTGCCCTGTTAAATGGCAATTGCAATATTACTACCAAAACAGGTTAACCTCAACAGCTTGGCACTCATACAAATTTAAAATAGGAATGCTCAATAGATAGATTTGAATAACTATAA
Source organism: Xylariaceae sp. X187 (assembly GCA_028637585.1). Lineage (NCBI taxonomy): Eukaryota > Fungi > Ascomycota > Sordariomycetes > Xylariales > Xylariaceae > Xylariaceae sp. X187. The sequence continues at coordinate 1,343,438 of JAJIZN010000010.1, read as the reverse complement.
TAAATAGTTACAGGTCAAAAAAGAATGTAAGAAAGGGAGTTAATTCCCCTCTTCCTTGAAGTTCTGCCCAATAAAGACCTTTATAGTGATGATATGCCAAGGACAAATAATCAATTGATTGGAATCAGTTTATGCTAAACTAGCAAATACATCACCTAGTGATTTAATCCACTACAAATTTATGACTTAATTGATTTCACTGAAATGTACTTGCGCCAAGTACAAAGGATGGGCAAAGATTGTCAATTGTAGGGAATACATAGACTCCACATATCGATACTTACTTACCTACCCGCATTCCAGCTGTCTTGATGCGCTAATCGCAAAATCTTTTCACAATCTTATTTTTAGATGTATTTAGGTACTACCCATCTCAGTCCTGCCACATCTCAACACTTGATGCAATCTGACACTTTTTATTATATCCCGACAATCTCTGACACTAACCATGGGCAACACAACCAGTACAAAACACCTTGGAAAAGAGGGTTATACATGGATCTTGACCTTTTATTATGACACAAAGATGTCACATAAAGAAATTGAAAAGTCTATGAGCTATACAAATTAGCAAATCAAGCAAGTTATTGCAACAAGTGCAACCCGATAAATGTCACGATTGGGTTACTCTTGGGAAATGAATGAACATCAAGGACAAAAATTAGTTTCATTTGTAACAGCATCAAAACGAAATCGCCGTATGACAATTCCGCAACTTTCACTCTGGTTATTCCAACTATGCTTTCATTGCATGTAATCTAGAACGTTTTTATTTAACCCGATTTTCACTGCCATATTGCACAAGCAAAACCTGTCATAAAGAAAACACATAGAAGAAAATGGTTGAAGTGGTCATAAGATCACATTCATTGGATACTAGATAATTAGAGTAGGATATTATAATCAGACAAAACTTAGGTCATAGGCGATCATCACGAATGGCTATGGGCTATGTGTTGCCTGGGAGAAGAATGTGATGAAATGTGCGTAGTTGAAAAGTGGCTAAAAAAAAAGGTTGGATGTTTTGGGGTACATTCTGTGGCTGTACAAAAGGGCCGAGGTTGTTTTAGGAAAAGATATGGGTGTTCATCACACCTGAAACATATTGTGAGCATAAGATTCCTCTGATCGAGCAGTACATTATGAATCAACGGACATTTGGGTGTTATTTGACACTGATATAAGATAATGCACCCAGTCACGCTGCTGGAATAATACTAGAAGAATTTGAATGCTGTGATATTCCACGGATGATGTGGGCCGCCGTTTTTACCGAATTTGAATCCAATTAAAATGATATGGAATTGGATGAAAGATTACATTGAAAAACACTGTGTTTGGAGAAAACACCAAAACCTGTTATAACAATCTATGCTGGTACGTTTATAAAGCATGGGAAGCTGTACTGGAAAGCTTTTACAAGAACTATTGAACTCAATGCCACGGCATTGCTCAGCTGTAATATGTGTTAATAGGAACATACAACATTTCAATCTAATATTAATCTTCCATTTTCACTGCTGCAACACTTGTCACGAATTATCTACATGTACTTTTTTTGTCTATATTCAGCTTCATCTACCTGCCCATGCTATTTACTACTTATTTACACATTTTACTACTCACCTACGTTGTCTGTTATGTGTTTATACTTTCAAGGCGGTCATATCCATCAACTCCTGCTCTCGCCACCATTTTCATCACTTTTACATGTTGTCTACAGCCATAATATGTTGTCTACTACTCCAACGTCCTACTTACAATATTAACGTCCTATTTACAACCCTAACACAATGTCTACTACTTCAACACTTTGTTTACCATTTCGAGGCATGCCATTTACCATATTAATGTGTGCACCATATTTCAAAATGCCTTTTGCAATGCTGTTTGTAGCTTTGCCTTTTGCTGTCAAAGAAGATATTATCATTATGCCTATTCAAGTCATGATTCTGGCTTGTATTAATATTTATTATATGTACTCTTTTCTTCTTATGAATAGCCTAGTTAATAACATTAGATATACCTAAACACGTCCCAATAGAACACAGATACACATCACCACAACAGAATTTATTCCACTGCTTATGCTGCTTTGCCGATGAATATAATACCAAATGTCTCTTCATTTAAGACTGTCTGTGCGGTGTTCCGAACACGTATATCCTAGTAGCTTTATAGAGCAGATACCAGTATTATTCAATGCTATATTAAACGGTCTGACTTTATTCATGAGGGTAATTGTCTACAGCATTTGTATGCCATAAATCCGTAGGAAATAGGCTCATCTGGTGAGCTGTCAGAGTAAATTTCAAGGTCTTATCAGGAGTGGGCCCAGACCTTTACTATCCGTACCGGCTTCCACTGTTATAAGACCCCGTCACATAAGGTGGTATGCACAGCTACGTTAAAACAGTGATCGCGACAACATTCGGATGCCACAAACTGGGCTCACAATACTTAAGTGTATTACTGCAGATGGACGTGTTTTGACACCAGCTGTTATATTCAAGGGTGATCACCTACAGGAGCAGTGGTTTGGGGACAACATTCCCCTATGGAAGTTTACATACAGTAAAAATGGATAGACATCAAACAAGACAGCTTTATATTGGGTGAAAGAGGTATATTTACCTGAAACAAAACCCGACAAACCAAATCAATGGCATTTATTAATACTTGACGGCCACGCCACACATGCAATCATTGAATTCCTCTACACAGCCAAAATGAATAAGGTGGAAATACTATTTTTACTTGCTTTTGGGTCACGCATATGTCAACCGGCAGATGTCGACCTATTTGTAGTCTTGAAGCATCATTTTCGTCAAGAATCAATCCTTTATGCACATTTACCGGGTTCTGTGGCCATTTACAAACAACGCTTCTTGAATTGCTACATTCAAGCAAGAACCAAGGCCATACGCCTGGATGTCATTAAGGGAGTGCTTCATAAGTCCGGTATATGGCAACCTAACCGGCGAAAGCCCTTACAGAATGGACAACTTGTTGGCGGGGAGGAAAAGATACAAAAACTTCTTTTCAACCCAGTACAACTGCTCTACCACACCCTATTACCCAGTTTTCTACCCCTAGAATTGACTCCTACACACCTAAATAGTCCCAGAATATTGTACATCAATTATTGGGTGGTGATTTACTAGCCACGCGTGAGGAACGTGCCATACTGCACAAGGTTGGAAAACAGATTGATATTTTGACTGGCCAGAACATTCAATTATGACGCCAAATTGAGTCGTTAAAGGCCAAAATAGAAGGACTATGCCCCGTCAGTCAGAAACAAGTATATAAAGGCCCCCAGAAAGCTTTTTACACTGTTGAAGCAGTGCGCAAAGCTCAACTTGAAGCAGAATGGCAGATAAAGAACCAGGAGGGGAGATATCAATGTGGCATTGAAAGCAATGCCCAAGACATAGCCCAGCTTAAATTTGAGGACATAGTCCTTAAATTCTACGTTACTGATCCATTGTAAATATGTAATCGAGTTATGTTGTCGCAAATCGGTTGGAAATAAGGTATAACTAGCAGGCAGTTCAATTGAGGAGTTATTTACCAACTAACGTAACCCATACCAATTTCAGCGACATATGTGTTCCAGTCACCTAAAATCCTGCACATTCTTCCCCTTTTACAACCATGTAAACATCACAATTCTTCCTCACTACTACCTATTATCACCATTCTGCCTGTATCAATCCGACCGTACTATATGATTGTACTATTCAACCACTGAAATGGAAAAAGAAAAACATATACTAAAAGCTATTGTAGCAATACAGAATCTCTAAGTCACTAGAGTCCCCACCCAGGTAGCGGGCCACCCTAGGAAATGAACCGGTCTCTGCACGCGTTTTAAACCGGTTGCATTCCTACACACACACTAACACACTCAATTACCCGCTCAATATTAGGTGGAAAAACTCACTTTTTAGCATATCTGACACGCTGGAATCCAGGTTAGAAGCTCCCATAGTGGCAGTAACAAACGAGGGTCAATCTCAACAAAATGCGGCGCGTTTATACAGTGTGTCGCGTACTACCTTGCCGCGATGCCTTTAAGGTAGTTTGACGCGACAAGAAGCACACATCAAGGATAAATTGTTTAGCAACGACATGGAAGCATATTTGGTGCAAGCATTGCTTGACTTCGAAACAGCTGGGAGGGTGTGTCACCGGTGGGAAATCCGGCAGTTTGTACCTGGTACGTAGTATGGAGTCATTCAGTGTACGGTGTACCATGTATGCTGCATCGTTAAATTACCTTTTACGTAAAGACTTTATGCCATGACATACACCACAGTACTGATAGTCTGCTTGATTGGTTCTTGTTGGATCGATTAGGAGTCTGTCAAGTGGAGTTGATTGTGTCTGGCTAAGAGGGAGCACCTCAAGGCTATTCTTGGGTGGATATCCCTTATACGGCAATAGTTGTACAGGGAAGTCCAGATGGTCCGTCTATTCCAATAGTTCTGCGCTGAGTGATATTATCTGTCCGTAGGACATTATTACGGTGAAACTCCCTTGTAATTGCGGAGTCAAAATGATGATTCTCGAGTCCTCACTGGTCGACGCAAAATAAGGCTAGTGCGCTTCAGGTTAGTATCAATTACCTAATTAGCGTACTGCTTCGACAACATTTCGAGATTCTCTCGGAGTGGTCAGAAAATATTACCTAGTTTCACCATAATAATGTCCTACGGACAGCATCCCACTTACTAGTGCAAGGGTCAGGAGGTGACTTCCCCTGACATCGGACTGCCACAAAGGAACTTTTATTTACGGCTCGAGCCAGGAAGCCGCCTATTAGGGGTGCCAAGCATAACTTCCTAGGAAGTCACCAAGCAGGGGTCCGGAGGTGACTTCCCCTGACGTCGGACTGCCGTAAAGGAACTTGTGGATGGGTGACTCCCTGAGCTTTTTGCATCACATTTAGCTAGGTACATGAATGAATGGCAGCCCGCCCGAAGCATTCGATACTCACGCACACCTGACGCCCCTTACTCAGCTCCCAAAATGGTCACGACACGAAGCAAAGCATCACGGGAGGTCTTCGCCACGCCAGGCGAATGTCCCACCCCATTGCACGTCTCCACGCCAAAAATTGGGATCACCCCTTGGCAACCTAGCGTCCTTTCACAACCTCTTCCATCAGCTCTGACAGGTCTGCTGGAGGTTCCCACCGACCTGATCACTGTGGAAATGATAACCTCATACCTATTTACCAGGCCTATGCACTACCGGTACAAACTGCGGGATTTGCTGGGAAACCTTCTTCAAAGTTGCGAAAGGCTGATACCTAGGGCTGCTGATGCGGGCGGACCGGTTCTTCCCTCGGAATCGGACGGATTGGGCCCCAACGTTGACAACCATTGCCATCCAGATGCTCATCACTCTGACAACCCGCCTCAATTCTACTCGCCTCAGGCCACCTGTAAAGGGACAGCTATTGACACTACGGTCACATTCCGGCAGTACTCCGGCTTAGTGGCGGTCACGTGGTGCGCACTGCGTTATTTAAACCATTTCGTCTGAACCGGCGATGTAGACGGAAACTTCCCTCCTTAGCTAGAAGTTTGGCCATCAATACTACTTCTTGGAATCTAGCCATCACCTTGCCTTGACTATTGCGCAAACCCCTTTACACCACCGAAGCCCTTCCCGCCACTGACAAACAATAATCCCAGCCGTGGGAGATCTTTGTGAAAGAGACCGCAACTGAATTTGCCACGGCCTGTCTGGAAGCGGTTAAACGGTATCGGTTTAGCTCAGAGCCAACAGAAACATACTGGAATCTTATGGTCTACCTGCAACAGCCTGATGGACAGGAGAGCATGCCATGATCTAGCGGTTCAAATTGGGTGTCTATGTTGCAGTCAAGTCTGGCGGATTGTGGAAAAAGTGCGCTCCACTATGCTTTGACGATGATTGCGTTTACTCGCTGGTACACTCGCCAGGTCGAATTATTGTCCGACTCGGCTAGAGCCGCGCAAGAGGTTACAAGCAGGCTCGTCAATGCCATGATGCCGGAGATGGATGAAAAGAACGCCTTGTGGATTAGAAATCGCAAAAAGCTCACAACTCTTTTTTGCGCGAGGTAAGAAATGAGATATTCTGGTGAAAAGGCTTGGCTTTGGCATCTTGTTCCGTGATGTGTGGTAAGTTCAGCGTCTCATCGGACTATTAGCAGGGCATTAACACTATTTATTTGATAGAGGTCTGAGCAAAACTAAGGCGCACAACTTAGCACACTTGGTTGAACACTTGCAAGGTGATGAAAAGAAGATGGATGTTCTCAAATTGCTCGCTAAGCAAATGGATACACTTTTAGACCGGGATCGAACAGACCCTGTAGCTTTCACGAAAGAGCTCTAGAGCCACTCGCTGCTTGGCAGCTTGGCGTCTGGATTTGACGACGAACAACACATCTCGTTATGAAGGACATAGCAGTCGTGGCACCACACAGCGCGTTAGTTCTCGAGAGTGCGAATTTCCGCTTCACCTCGAGGGCAATCAAACGGCTACAGGGCACAACATGGTATAACAATGAGCTTGTCCTGCTGTGTCTGCACTTAGCTGATAGGCTGCCATATGTGAGAGTCGGGGTTTCCGTTCCAATGCATCAGCAGGTCCAACTAGCTGCCATGAAGAGGCCTTTCCAGATGTCATACGGACACATACTAACCGACAGAAACCTTGGTAAGTGGTACTTGTTGTCGGTTGTGCTAACCATAGACCATCGCAAAGTTACGTCAAGATTCCCTCCTTGCCGCGAGTGCCGCCGATACTCGCGTCTTCCCCACTGTCGGCATGCCACGTCATTGCGTCCTGGTCTTCGGGTCTCCCACCTATTGTCCTTGTTATGCGTAAAGGCTGGCAAGTCTATCACGAGCCAGGAGACACCGGGAATCAGGATGCCGCCGCTAGGAGGACCCTCTTCCTCCTGGCACTCTAGCGCCTGCCGACGTGGGCCTATTGGGATCTTGCGATAACACTCTGACCAAGTCATTTCCTTACTGGGACAGTCACCCGATGAATATTCTAGTTCATCCGCGCGAAGCGCCCGGCACGAGAGCTGGTGAGCGCAGGAAGCATCGCCAACGCACGATTGAGGAGCCCATAATAACCCCGAACACTTCCCATAGGCCGCAGGAGGCATACTCTCGGTCATGCCGAAGCTACGGCCAATTCCGATAAGTTTACATCCTTAATCTCTTGAGAACTAACCAAAAACGAAGCTTTGCGAGTCGGTTTCCCGATTCTGCCATACTAATAATTTGTCGGAAATGCACCAGGTGGGCAAGCGGCCTCTGCGCCGTGTTCCGAAGCCAACTGGGGTCGGTGGGTATATGGGAGAGCGACTTCAAAGAATGAACACAAACCAATGAAGAAACTCTCCTAGCTGCTCCCACCGTGGTGATTCACGCTGCAGGCTCGATACAACATACTACGCCCACTAAACCGATAGCGAGGAATCGATTGGTGAGGTCTACAGGACCCCCAGAGGTCGCTACGGTGGCGAAACTGAGAAAAGTCTTGAACTATAAAGAGAACGGTCTTCCGACAAGAGTTGGAAAGAAGTCCTGGAAAATCCATAGAGATTAGCGACGCCTTAAGCGATCATATTCTATTATACGCTGAATTGAACTATTGTTCCGGGCTTCTTCAGTTACTTGCCTTTACTATCCGTACCGGCTTCCACTGTTATAAGACCCCCGTCACACCAGAGGGCTGCAAAGCAAATCACGAAATGAAACAAGTCTGAAAACGGTCTTGTCAGCTTCTTTCCGCTGTTTCTAAATAACAATCACTTCACCCTTCTCGAGATTAACTAGAGAGAGAGGAAAATCTACCACTACGATTCTTTGGAACGTAAAACAAACAACGTCAAAGTAAAGTCTAAGTCTCTTCGCACTCTTTCTTCTGCTAACTTTCAACAGGAAGCATGCCGGGATCAATTTCCGGACCTAGAATACGTCGAACATGTCAGTGTGCTTGCTCCCCCATGACAACTCCATACTCACTGCTCACTGTACTTTGAAACAGGCAAGCTTCCGCCAACATGACGGATAGGGCAGCTGCGCTAGCTTCCATAATGGATGCTTGGGAAAGTAAAGTCATTGTTCCTGCACGGGCTTTGGGGAAAAGGGCGCACGACAATTCTGTTCACGAAAGGCAAAGTAAAAAGTTATGTTTAGACCCAGATCCGCCAAGCCATGAAATTCAGTTCAAGGACGATCTACCGTTTCTACATACAAAGATGCCCAATAAACAACCACAACAAAACAGGTATACCCTTCGGTCAATCAAAGGCACAACATTCCCACAGCGATAACCATCAGCGCAAACCAGGGACAGGTTTGCGGAGGCCAACCTGAGCCAGCGGAAATTGCAGGGGACGAGCTCGGCAAGGTACCCATCGTATATTTGTAAGTAAGGGGAAATGGACTATTCCACGCGAAGGAAGATGAGTTCGTGGGCGTGGTAACAGATAAATTCGCGGGCGTGGTACCATCGGGGAGAGTCTTGCAGAATTGCTGAGGGGCGATCCAAACAGTGACCAACATGGTCTCAGTGACAACAGGAGCTGTCATGATGGCAGTGAGTGTTCTTGCAAGGCTACCGGTGCTCAGTCGTGTATTATTAATAGGTGTAGTAGCATTGGTATTGACGATTGTGTGGGTCGGCGTGGGGAACCAGTGGAGAGGCTGAGAAGTGAATGTACCAGTTATACCGCAAGTACTGTTGTTGGCGTTGCGATTTCCGGTGGGTGCTGACCAATAGCGGGACCATGTGCATGTAGTAACAGTTGTACTTGGTGCTCCGTGCCATTGGGACGGTTGGGAATTCATGGGTCTGGCCTCAGCTGCGGCAGTGTCCAGAATTCTCGCATAGATTACGAAAACGGCAAGAGAAAGATGCATAATTGTTTGAAAGTCAGGAAGTGTACGGAATGGAATGCCCACACTAGTAGAATCGAGAACAGTCGCGCGAATGGCCATTTTTATATGCCATGCATCACTTGTCCAGATAAGTGGCGGAGGCTCTAGCCGCTACAAAGTGGTTTCCATACCAGGGTACCTACATAGGTAGGTATGAAATAGGTCACGATAATAAAAGAGCAAAATGTCGACATATGTACCTAGGAGGTCGTACCTGCACACCATCAAGCAGCCCCTACCTACCTACCACGATGCCGTGGAACAATACAGAACCGGCGCAACCAGATACCAGATGACAGCCAGAGGAAGAGAAGAAACTCATGAGGCTTTACGCATGGGGTTATACTTGGTCGGCGATTAGCGACGCCATGCCTGGAAGAACTGCATCCAGCTGCTTCATGCACAGTCAAAAAAGGCTTGCTTGGCAGCAATTACCCAACACAAACTCAATGGTTCGAGCATATGCCAAGTATGTCCCTGGCTGTTCTATATGTGCCTGGTAAAGTACGGTGCTGATTTTATGGACGTAGACACAGGGCAGAAATGTGGGATAGTATTGGAAAGGAGTTATCACTCTCTTGTGATGAAGCAAAAACGCTTTTTCTCTACCCTGGCGACAAGACCCAACTCTATTTCACAAGAACTAGAGCGAAAGCGCGTCCCCCGACACCCAAATCAAACAGAAACCCAAATAGGCTTGTTGATTAGGAAAATGGTGAGGTCAATTCTTGTTATAATGGATAGTAAGAAGACTTCGGAGGACTAGAGGGGTGACTGTTTCAGAATGCAAATTCGGTTGTTAGGCCCATGCCAATGTAACGCGAACCACACTTTCTGAATCAATAATTCCAATTCAGAGATTTATGCATCCTTAAGAAGCATGATGCAAATAATCTATGGATGCCGTAATATGCCCAGACGCCCGTCTTATTGATCGCACTAACAGTCCATGTGGTATAATAGTTCAGTATCGCTGATGATGTAGGTGGCGTAATGATATCTACTAAAAAATCGCATTTTGAAACAGTCGCCCCTCTAGTCCTCCGTAAAGATTTTGTACAGTGTGATTTAAATTGACACATGACATATAGCCTTGTTTGGTTATCAATAGAATCAATATTTTTGTGGGGTTTCAACTTCCAGCACAGTCACCCACGCCTTACCACCATGCATACCAAGCAAAACTTCCTAGGAAGTCGCCGAGTAAAACTTCCTAGGAAGTCGCCGAGTAAAACTTCCTAGGAAGTCGCCAAGCAAAACTTCCTAAGGAAGTCGCCGAGTAAAACTTCCTAGGAAGTCGCCGAGCAAAACTTCCTAGGAAGTCGCCGAGCAAAACTTCCTAGGAAGTCGCCGAGCAAAACTTCCTAAGGAAGTCGCCAAGCAAAGCTTCCCTAGGAAGTCGCCGAGCAAAACTTCCTAGGAAGTCGCCGAGAGTGCCAAGCAAAGCTTCCTAGGAAGTCGCCGAGAGTGCCAAGCAAAACTTCCTAGGAAGTCGCCGAGAGTGCCAAGTAAAACTTCCTAGGAAGTCGCCGAGAGTGCCAAGCAAAACTTCCTAGGAAGTCGCCAAGCAAAACTTCCTAAGGAAGTCGCCAAGCAAAACTTCTTAGGAAGTCGCCAAGCAAAACTTCTTAGGAAGTCGCCAAGCAAAACTTCCTAAGGAAGTCGCCGAGCAAAACTTCCTAGGAAGTCGCCGAGAGTGCCAAGTAAAACTTCCTAAGGAAGTCGCCGAGCAAAACTTCTTAGGAAGTCGCCAAGCAAAACTTCCTAGGAAGTCGCCAAGCAAAACTTCTAAGGAAGTCGCCAAGCAAAACTTCCTAGGAAGTCGCCAAGCAAAACTTCCTAAGGAAGTCGCCAAGCAAAACTTCCTAGGAAGTCGCCGAGCAAAACTTCTAAGGAAGTCGCCAAGCAAAACTTCCTAAGGAAGTCGCCAAGTAAAACTTCCTAGGAAGTCGCCAAGCAAAACTTCCTAGGAAGTCGCCAAGCAAAACTTCTTAGGAAGTCGCCAAGTAAAACTTCCTAGGAAGTCGCCAAGCAAAGCTTCCTAGGAAGTCGCCGAGAGTGCCAAGTAAAACTTCCTAAGGAAGTCGCCAAGCAAAACTTCCTAAGGAAGTCGCCAAGCAAAACTTCCTAAGGAAGTCGCCGAGCAAAACTTCCTAGGAAGTCGCCGAGCAAAACTTCTAAGGAAGTCGCCAAGCAAAACTTCTAAGGAAGTCGCCAAGCAAAACTTCCTTAGGAAGTCGCCAAGTAAAACTTCCTAAGGAAGTCGCCAAGCAAAACTTCCTAGGAAGTCGCCAAGCAAAACTTCTTAGGAAGTCGCCAAGTAAAACTTCCTAGGAAGTCGCCAAGCAAAACTTCCTAAGGAAGTCGCCAAGCAAAACTTCCTAGGAAGTCGCCAAGCAAAACTTCTAAGGAAGTCGCCAAGCAAAACTTCCTAAGGAAGTCGCCAAGCAAAACTTAGCAAAACTTCTAAGGAAGTCGCCAAGCAAAACTTCCTAAGGAAGTCGCCAAGCAAAACTTCTTAGGAAGTCGCCGAGCAAAACTTCCTAGGAAGTCGCCGAGAGTGCCAAGCAAAACTTCCTAGGAAGTCGCCAAGCAAAACTTCCTAGGAAGTCGCCAAGCAAAACTTCTTAGGAAGTCGCCAAGTAAAACTTCCTAGGAAGTCGCCAAGCAAAACTTCTAAGGAAGTCGCCAAGCAAAACTTCCTAAGGAAGTCGCCAAGCAAAACTTCCTAGGAAGTCGCCAAGCAAAACTTCTAAGGAAGTCGCCAAGCAAAAAGCTTCCTAAGGAAGTCGCCGAGAGTGCCAAGCAAAGCTTCCTAGGAAGTCGCCGAGAGTGCCAAGCAAAACTTCCTAAGGAAGTCGCCGAGCAAAACTTCCTAGGAAGTCGCCGAGCAAATCTTCCTAGGAAGTCGCCGAGCAAAACTTCCTAAGGAAGTCGCCGAGCAAAACTTCCTAGGAAGTCGCCGAGCAAAACTTCCTAGGAAGTCGCCGAGGAAAACTTCCTAGGAAGTCGCCAAGCAAAACTTCCTAGGAAGTTGCTTAGAGTGACAAGCAAAGTTCCTAGGAAGTGGGAGTGCCAAGCAAAACTTCCTAAGGAAGTCGCCGAGCAAAACTTCCTAGGAAGTCGCCGAGCAAAACTTCCTAGGAAGTCGCCGAGCAAACTTCCTAAGGAGTCGTCAAAGAAACTTCCTAGGGAAGTCGCTTTAGGAGAAGGCCGAGCAAATCTTCCTAGGAAGTCGCCGAGCAAAACTTCCTAAGGAAGTCGCCGAGCAAAACTTCCTAGGAAGTCGCCGAGCAAAACTTCCTAGGAAGTCGCCGAGGAAAACTTCCTAGGAAGTCGCCAAGCAAAACTTCCTAAGGAAGTCGCCGAGAGTGCCAAGCAAAGCTTCCTAGGAAGTCGCCGAGAGTGCCAAGCAAAACTTCCTAAGGAAGTCGCCGAGCAAACTTCCTAGGAAGTCGCAGCAACTTCCTGTGAAGTCGCAGCAAAACTTCTAGAAGCGCAGCAAAACTTCCTAAGGAAGTCGCCGAACAAAACTTCCTAGGAAGTCGCCGAGGAAAACTTCCTAGGAAGTCGCCGAGCAAACTTCCTAGGAAGTCGCCGAGAGTGCCAAGCAAAACTTCCTAGGAAGTCGCCGAGCAAAACTTCCTAAGGAAGTCGCCGAGCAAAACTTCCTAGGAAGTCGCGAGCAAATCTTCCTAAGTCGCCGAGAGTGCCAAGCAAAACTTCCAGAAGTCGCCGAGAGTGCCAAGTAAAACTTCCTAAGGAAGTCGCCAAGCAAAACTTCCTAGGAAGTCGCCGAGCAAATCTTCCTAGGAAGTCGCCGAGAGTGCCAAGCAAAACTTCCTAGGAAGCCGAGATGCCAAGTAAAACTTCCTAAGGAAGTCGCCAAGCAAAACTTCCTAGGAAGTCGCAGCAAATCTTCCTAGGAAGTCGCCGAGAAAACTTCCTAGGAAGTCGCAAAAACTTCCTGAAGTGAAAACTTCCTAAGGAAGTCGCCAAGCAAAACTTCCTAGGAAGTCGCCGAGCAAATCTTCCTAGGAAGTCGCCGAGAGTGCCAAGCAAAACTTCCTAGGAAGTCGCCGAGAGTGCCAAGTAAAACTTCCTAAGGAAGTCGCCAAGCAAAACTTCCTAGGAAGTCGCCGAGCAAATCTTCCTAGGAAGTCGCCGAGAGTGCCAAGCAAAACTTCCTAGGAAGTCGCCGAGAGTGCCAAGTAAAACTTCCTAAGGAAGTCGCCAAGCAAAACTTCCTAGGAAGTCGCCGAGCAAATCTTCCTAGGAAGTCGCCGAGAGTGCCAAGCAAAACTTCCTAGGAAGTCGCCGAGAGTGCCAAGTAAAACTTCCTAAGGAAGTCGCCAAGCAAAACTTCCTAGGAAGTCGCCGAGCAAAACTTCCTAGGAAGTCGCCAAGCAAAACTTCCTCTGAAGTCTACTGGCACCAGCTATTCCTACTATAGACTAACCAACATGACAGTTTAGAAACCTATATTGTTAATCTACCTAGATTCCACTAGCTGCCCTGTGATATCAGGTCCGTTTCATCTGGGACGCCCGCTGCCAGGATGGGCCCCCCGGCACTTGCCCTGACATCTGTACCGACTACCCACCGTGTCAAATTGAAGGATGGCTTACAAAGCGACTATCGTGCCCATGCACGACCAACTCTCACCAGGCTTTGCATTATACGGCTTAATTGCTGTGAACATGTCAATGTCCTCAGCCTCGGGCTCCGCTTCTGACTCCGCTTCTGGTTCCGGTTTTGCTCTCTTGATTAACTGCTGTGTAGTCTTTCTTCTCGTATTTGGTAACGGGTACGTAAGTGCAAGATACTCTTGGTTCAAAGGAGGATTAAGTCCCCACCGGGTTCAATCCTCTTTACAACATATCAAGCATCCACCATATGATCGGCTATAGCCGGTCCTTGCCAACGGCGAAGGCAGCTTCTTGACAAGATGTCCAACTTGTCCTCCCTGCCTCCACTCAGGACACGAACGTAGCTTATTGGTAATCTATCCGACAAGGTGGCCGGCAAACTCGCAACCCCAACTACTCGAATAAAGTTATCGGGTGGTATGGTTTTATATACCTGTGCTGTCTACCTAATGTTGTTCTTCTGATCTGCGGGAAGCCGATGGTATGCCAGCGCGGATGCGGTATTGGTGTTTCTACCAGGAGTAGCGAAAAACCCGTTGTCTGTTTTCCATGAACATTCTAAAGTTGGTAGTGATTAACCCCTGCCCGGGCACATTGCGCTCTATGGGTAAATCTGCCATTATTCTATGCCCAAGGAGTGTGTAGCCAGGCCGTAGGGTCAGTGTAACAAGGGCCAGTGTCTGCTGGGGCTCAGAGCTGTAGCTCAATATACTATAGGTGGTGCACTGAAAATGAAGCCAGAATGTGTGAGGGAGAATAGTGTATTCCACATGTTATGAAGTTGTATGGGCCACAAAAATGTGCTGAACAGGAAGAAGTTTCCCTTCTCCACTTAAGGGAACTCAGACATTCTTAAGAGGCCAAGCTAAATACACTAGAGCCGAGATGGTTAGGCTCGCCGAGACTTGTATGGATTCCTGCTAAGGCATTTCTGGCTGTGCACATCTTTATGAGTGATGCACAGTGTGGAGGACAGTGTGCGACAGTGTGAGTGAACTGAGTACATAGGTACATGACTGTGTATGTATGATAAGTGTATATAGGTGAGTCACAGTGTGCATGACGGTGTGAGTGAACTGTGTATGAGTGAGTGGTCTGTGTATGTATGAGTGGGTGTGTGTGACTAGATGTATGTGGCTAGATGTATGTGGCTAGATGTATGTGGCTAGATGTATGAATGAGTGTAAATGTGTAAGTGTGTATAAGTAAAGCACAGTGTACGTGACAGTGCGATATAGGTAAACATACTGTCCGTATGACAGTCAGGGGTTTTGATGTGCGCCCGGCACGCCTGGCAGGGTCTGATGTGCGTCCGGGGTGCGGAGTCTGGGTGCATCACTCATTTCAACTTCGTCAAAGTTGAAGTTATTTTTCGTCATTACCATGACGGGGTTGACGATGCTCGCCCCAAACAACGGCCACTTGTAGTCCTTCGAAAGCTTATCGACGTGGTCTCGCAGCATTTTGATCCTCTAGAGTAGGGCTGCTGGAGTCTGTAGTGCATGAAAATCATGTACAATCGTGTCCTGTATCCGAAAGACCGTACAGATACTAGAGATGGAAATTTTATGGATACTTTGGCTCCGGCCGCGCGCTTGGTTGAGCACCGTAATAGACGTGTTTTCAGTGATGATGTCGTTGAGTACCTCCTCAGGAATCAGGTCTTTGTCTTGATCTCGTGGCCATTTAAGAGGATCCCCTATCGCCGCCGTGAGTGCCGTGATATGATTCACAATTGAGTTTTGGTGATTGCGTATATCCGGTTCCGGTTCTGGGTAAATTGTCGGAAGTGCCTCATCTTCTGACTCATCCCCCGCTCAGATTCGCTATTGCTGGTAAATGCGCCGTGGTCAAAGCTTTCATCCCATTTGTTGGCATGAGCTAGCGCACAGACCCTTTTGTTGACCAGGACTCGGAGCTTTGCATCCGACAATACACGGTATGCGTCATTCACCACTAAAATATTGTCAGTACTTCGATTTCCATATGGGTATTGGGCTTAGTACACACATCCCTGTGCTGGAGTACTGTCGGAATCCTTGTTCTTGTCTGGGTGAAGTTGCATGCACAATCTTCTATAAGCCTTGGTAATAGCCGCTATTGGCGCCGTTTTTTCGATGCCAAGTACCTCGTAAGGGCTGGCTGCCTGGTTCACTAAACGAAGCACGCAATTTGTTGCCACGCGCTGCTGTCTCCTCTTGGCTATCTGCTTATACTGCTCTGCGGAAAAGACCTGTTTTTGCTCCGCGGGGGACAAGGATTGTGGGGGCAAGCCCGGGGACACGGCTGATGGGAGCCCAGCCGTGGCTAGGGACGGTGGAAGCAAAGCCGCTCTGCGGGCATTCTTGACGTTTTCGACCATATGATTGCAGATTGCCGGGATGGTATGTTCGACGTAATTGTAAGCTATGTTGTATGCCTCGGTACCTGAAAGGCTGGTCACTAGGACCTCAGTGAGCTTGGTGCGACCCTTTGAGCTATTCAAGGCAATCTTGATCTCAGCTAATAAGTCCTCATCTCGGAAACTGGCCCAGTCGGAAACATGGGCCCTACAATAGTCAACCAACCGTGCCTCCCAATCAAGATTATTCAGCGCGGACATGTTGGACACTGCTGAATTAAATGAGGAGGTTGATAATAGTTGAACGACTTGGTAACAAAGAACTGGCGTTTTGAGTAGGCGACGGCCGTCAAGAGACTTCGAGCAACGACTCGTCACTTATATAGGCCAAAAATGTATAATGTTTAGAGTCCGTGACCAGGTAACGGTCCACCTTAGTTAGTGGACCGGCTTAATTGATAAATAACCCCTCAATTGAACCACCTCCAGCTACACCATTCAGCCAATTCACAACTAGCTAGATTATTTACAACGTATCAGCGATGCAGAATTGAAAGATCATGCCCTCGAATTTAAGCTGGGCTATGTCCTGAGCGTTGCTTTCAATGCCGCATTGATATCTCCCCTCCCGGTTGCCTATCAGTCGTTCTGCTTCAAGTTGAGCTTCAAATTGAGCTTTGCGTAATGCTTCAACAGTGCAAAAAGTTCTTTAGGGTTTCTTATATGCCCGTTTCTAATCGGCTAGACATAGTCTTCTATTTCGGTCTTTAATGACTCAATTTGGCGCCTCAATTGAATGTTTTTGCCGGTCAGATATCAGTCTGTTTTCCAGCTTTGTGCAGTATGGCATGTTGCCAGGCGTAGGTAATAGATTAACACCTGATAACTACCGTAAAATATCTCGGGATTGCTTAGGTATATAGTAGTTAATCTTAGGGGGTGGAAGAGCAGTTAGATTAAGTCGGGTAATTGTTTTTTCTCCTTGTCGACAAGTTGTTCATTCTGTAGAGGTTTTTGCCAGTTAATGGCCACATACCGGGCTTATGAAATGCTTTTTTGATGACACCTAGCCATATTGCCTTAGTTCTTACTCGAACGTAGCAATTCAAGAAGCGTTGTTTGTATATAGTTTTCCGATACGCGTTTTCCCTCTTGTATTCACGTTTTCTTGTTCACCCACAATAGACTGCGCAAAGTCACAGATTTTCCATCGATGACACGCCTTGCCAACCTCCCCAAGGTCCAGTAATACCTATACTATATAGGCCTCAAAGTCGTCTCTAATTAATTGTTATGTGTATACGTTTCTTTTCGTGTTGAACCGCCTCGAAGTTGACACGGCAGTGTGGCGCGGGAACGGCGTATAATACAGTGGCATTTCGTAACAATTGACCATGTCGCACAGCACTAAATTGCAGTCAAATAGTCTTAATCCTCGCGTGTCTGCCGTATTGAAGTTGTGGTCACTTGTAGGTGAAGGATTCGCCTCACAATCACAGGAAGTGGAATGTAGCCGGTCCAAATGTGGGAAACCGGTCCACTAACTAGGGTGGACCGTTACCTGGTCACGGACTCTACCAATGAGATTACCTCGAACCCCCCCAAAAAGTCCCACCTAGACCCCGCTTGGTCACTGTTTTGCACCCAGCAGCTCCTCATGAGGCAATTGGCTACAAACGTACCGATGCTACGTGGACACGCTGGCTGCTTTGTGCCCAGCCCAGCTGCCTCCTCAGGCCACAAACGTACAATATTTACCAATCCTACGTGACGTGGCTGCTTGAAATATCACATAACTTCCTAGGTATGTTGTGTTTCGTATGCTGACTAGTTTGAATGGAGGGAGATTCCCCTCACTTCGATCTGTACACTTGTAGTTGCTATGGAAACTGCAATGAAGCAAAGCAACGTTGAGCGCGGGAAGTGGCACACAAAGTGCCGAGAGACTTTGTCTCAACACATTAGTGTGCACCAGTCCTCCCATTGTTCAGTTGGGTTTTTACAGCAACTGACTAAACCACAGAAACCCAGTTAGGCATCAACGTTAGTCTGTCGCAAGTGAGGCTGCACACAACCAGCAAATATGGATAAGTGTGGAAGATGGTGCCAGAAATGCGGCCTCTGTTCTCCAAAAATCTCGGTGATTATTCCACCAGTGCATATAAATTATTATGCAGCAAAGTGGGACTGGCTTTTGAAGCCGCGGAACCGGAGCCCAGCGGCTTTGAGGGACAGAACATGCTCGTGAGCGTACTCGGAGCCTGTTCTAGATTATATTTCTAATACGAATTGGATAGGACTTTGTGCAGCGTGTATCACTTATAACATTCTCTTCTCAAATTAACGATCTCAAGGTCCAAATCAAGGACCTTACTCGGCAAGTTCATACCCTACGGCTTGAGCTACGGACAGAAGCCCAACAACTGTCAAGTCTAGATAAAAATTTCAGGGTGGTGTATGGAACGAATGAACAGTTGCAGCAGGAGCAGCAGGGGGCGGCCTGCCGAGGAAGCTATTTTTGCGGTATTGTCTTAAAGTACTCGGAAGGCATTTCTCAGGTTATATTTATCTTAAAAGGCCTCCAGATTCAGCAATAAAAATACTAATACCGCCCCTGGGCCCTGTGCCCGTGTAGCTACTCACCTGGAGGGCACTTCCCAGGAAATCGCCAAGCGTACCAAGTATAACTTACTAGGAGGTTGCCAAGCACAACTTCCCAGGAAGTTGCCAAGTCAAGCGTAATTTTCTTAGAACGCTCTTATACATATAACAGAAAAGATAGCGGCTTGACTTAAAGTCCCTAAATTACATGCCAGACGGCTTCGGCTTTGTACTGGTACGGCTTTGTACTGGTACATGCACGTGCTTGGTACGGCTTCTTCTTCTGCTGATTTGGCTTTGTACTGGTACGACTTCATTACCTACCTACCTACCCGAGGGGGCCCCTATTTCAAGCAGAGTGGTAGCAGTATGTTGGACAGTAACGCACTGTTCGAACGCCTAGCAGGTTGGTGACATACTGTCTCCGGTCACAACTGTGTTCCCCTGCAACAAAATCAGCTTGGCCTTCCTGTTTTTTTCTAACATCGTGCCAACATCATTGCGGTCACCCTAACATCGTAAATCCCGAAAAGGCTAAAGCCTGAGTGGCCTATAACCCGTAGTGTTGAAGTGGCCATATAGGTCGCTAACTGCATACAATGCTGGAGCCCGTGTGTTAAAAAATGGGGGCCTCTTCCATAGGTACCTAGGTAGTGAAGCAGGCTCGGGGGTATGTTAAGCCACAAGGGGGACCAATCAGTGTGGCTGTTGCCTGAGGTCATCTGTGGCTAGTAATTTTTTCCTTTTTATTTTCTTTCTTTTATTACGTTTAGGTTTTCTCATCCCATTGCCGTATTACTTTGCTTCTACGTTGCTTTGCCACCCCTTGATGTTGGTTGCGGCAATTGGTGCTGCTAGGCTTGACTAGCCAAACGATCAGTGAAAAGACCTTATAAGAGGTCAGGAGAATCTTCAACGGGTCGGATAGAAGTTAGTTTCTAGTTATCGACAATTCCACTCACTTTTGCCCTACTGATTAACGTCGTCGCCATGTGAAGCCGTTAAGACAAGCTTGCAGGGTCCCTACGGGAGTCTTCCAGTAGATCGCGACACCGTCGCGATAGCAAAGCCATGATCAACGCCTCTTTTGTATTATTATCATTTACCTGTTGAGATGCACCAAACTACTCTATATGTTTGCCTCCCTACCGATCAACACGAATACAAGATTTCAACCGCCTGCGAGGTGCCAAACCCCTTGGAAGTGTCATTACTCATTGATCCCCTTGGGTGTGGAATGTTGTGTAGGGTAGGGGCCCACTGATTGGCCAAGCCAATTAGCTACCAAACACACGTTTCGCTTCAATACATATGTTTCTGTCCAGCGCCTCTCCTCTACGACGGTCAAAGCTAGGATTGAACGAAGAAACGGTTTTCGTTTATTTTTGAGTAACACTATGGAGTGTATTCGACCACAGTCGACATGATAGCCGATGTCCGACGGGTGGACTGAATTGTTAATTGACGACCGTCGGATGTCGATTGTAGACTGTGGACTGTCGGGTACAGGCCTGGACGGTCAATGGTCGATGGCTGACCATCACCTGGGCAACGTTTCAGCTGACAAATGGGGCGGTATGTACGGGTCACATACAGAAAAGTTGGATAAAGGTGTGAGGAGCTACGTACCTAACGTTCAACACCCAGTTCTTCCTATTAACTCGTAACCTGAGTCACCCCTCACTTGCGTTACTAGAATTCTTCACTGCGTTGTCAAAGGCAGCTAGGAGAGTTTCTTCATTGGTTTGTGTTCATTCTTTGAAGTTGCTCTCCCATATACCCACTGATCCCAATTGGCTTCGAAACACGGCGTAGAGGCCACTTGCCCACCTGGTGCATTTCCGACGAATTATTAGTATGGCAAAATTGGGAAACCGACTCGCAAAGCTTCGTTTTTGGTTAGTTCTCAAGAGATTAAGGATGTAAACTTATCGGAATTGGCCGTAGCTTCGGCATGACCGAGAGTATGCCTCCTGCGGCCTATGGGAAGTGTTCGGGGTTATTATGGGCTCCTCAATCGTGCGTTGGCGATGCTTCCTGCGCTCACCAGCTCTCGTGCCGGGCGCTTCGCGTGGATGAACTAGAATATTCATCGGGTGACTGTCCCAGTAAGGAAATGACTTGGTCAGAGTGTTATTGCAAGATTCTAATAGGCCCACGTCGGCAGGCGCTAGAGTGCCAGGAGGAAGAGGGTCCTCCTAGCGGCGGCATCCTGATTCCCGGTGTCTCCTGGCTCATGATAGACTTGCCAGCCTTCACGCATAACAAGGACAATGGGTAGGAGACCCGAAGACCAGGACGCTGTGACGTGACATGCCGACAGTGGGGAAGACGCAAGTATCGGCGGCACTCGCGGCAAGGAGGGAATCTTGACGTAACTTTGCGACGATCTATAGTTAACACAACCGACAACAAGTACCACTTACCAAGGTTTCTGTCGGTTAGTATGTGTCCGTATGACACCTTCTCCAGCGATGCACTTGGGCACTAATGACTTTGGCCAAAGTGGAGACTCTAACCCATAGCGTACTGACCGAAATGACTGCTGACGAATTCCTTGACGACGACCAAACCAAGTTCCAAGGATTCACCCTGGATGACTTTGAGCACTTTCCCCCCTGCTTTGGTCGGCACTTCGCAACACTCTCTACCGCAACGGCATCTATGTTGGGCATAAAAACAAGAACTTTGCGGAAGCCCTTTCCAACCTCATTTCCACAGATGAACTTCCCATCTGGAATATGCGCGTGCTTATGGAAGCCAAAGAAAAGTGGCCTGATGCACTTGCGTGGAGAACGCTGACAATTGAGACTGACCAAGGAACGGACGGTTTACCCAGAGCGTCGCTCCACCAGCCGCCAGCCGTCTCACCAATCTCCCCAGTCCTTGCACTCCTCCCAGCACACGCCAACACAGCAGCTCTTCCAAACTCCAATGCCGGCACCTGACCCGTCCAATGCGCGCTTTGCAACACCCCCGCGCCCAAATCCACCACCCATCTCAACCACCCCGGCATACCCTCCACCGGCTGCACCTTTTGGAATTGTGGCAGGACCTCCAACCGCCCAGCCCCAAGCCCCCGCGCCGCCAAGCCAACGCGTGGATGTTGACCCCAACACGCGTCACGCGTTGGCCCCACGTCAACAAACAATGGGAACCAATGCACGTCCCGCAGCGCCACCCGGTCAGCCAATCGGTCAACCAATCAGCCAGTCACAGCCGCCCAGTGGTGCCACAATACCCCTGCCACCTGCATACAGTCAATACCCAATGTATCCGCCCGGACCGTTTATTCCCGGTTTGTATCCGCAGCAAAATTTTCCTGCACTAATGAACCCTCCGCAGCAGCAGCCCCCGACACTTCCGTATGGACAACCATACTACCCTTGGCCACCACAGGGCCTCCCTTCCCCTCCTCCTGCTTTTGGCTCCCAAGTCCCTGTAGGCACCTCGTCGGCGCCTCTGTAACAGCCATCAGGGCACACCCAAGGATAAGCCCCGACACGACCAACAGCAACAGTCCCCAGTGGTAGCCCTTTAGGTCCTGGCCCCAGTCCCTCCGCTTCCAACTTCCCGATGAGACCATTGCCTATCCGAGGGAATAACCCTCCACAGCCACCCCAAGCGGACCCTCCTCAGGGACCCACCAGCCCGTACAACAGCCCTCCGGGACAGTCCCCTATGCCGGTCGGTAATCAACAAGGGCAGTCGTTCTATGACATCCCACCTGCTTGTGTACAGAACGAGATGTGCCCGGCCATCACTGTTGCCCATTTCATGAAGGCCTGGAACCGTGAACACAACTACACCGGCGAACTCTATGATGTACTTGAAGATAAGTTCCGCTTCTTCCTGGACACCTGCTACACTCTCGGGATCCGTCAGTCACAGTTCCATGCTGTCTTCTCCTCGACCTTCTCTGGCCGCGCTGCTCTGTACTTCATACATGAGATCCCTCGACAATGGACCTTTACGGACATGTATGTACCTTGCTTTGGACCGCCACTTCAACACCGAACAAAACAAGGTGCAGTGTTTCCATGATTGGACGGCCACGACCTTCTTCAGCATCAAGTCACAGAACGCCGACAAGACGGATCTTGAGGTGCTGCAGCTCCTTCTCAACAAGCTTTCCCTCTGTCAACGAGCTCTTGGACAGGAATACTGCGGCAAACACCAGCTCATTTCGACGGTACACCGGGCCTGCCGCAACGTGCCTCAGCTACAGCATGCACTCTTTGAACCCTTCTATCGGGTTGAGGACCTGGCCAGCAAACTTTGCGCGTCAATCAGCACTCATGAGAACCTTAAGGGAGCACGACAACTCCTTATGGCCAATGATGATGACAGTGACTACCAGCCCTCACAGTTCTATGTCGACTGCCGTTACCACTGCAATGACAAAGGTGGTAAGTACTCCACAGGCAAGACAATAAGGACCTGGAAGCGCAAATGCTGGGTCTGCAAGAAAGAGGACTGCTGGTCGACAAGGCATTCGGACCAAGAACAACGGGACGCCAAAGCCGCATAGAAAGCTCAGAAAGAACGAGACCGAGGCAACTATTTCACCTTCCTGGCTGATTTTGAAGGTACCGCACCGAACTTGGGCTCTGACAAGGACTCCGACAGCGATGATGCACAGCAGCTATACGCTGCTGTGTGACTATCTAATCAGGCATTCCAGCACCGCATCAATCCGGCAATTACTGAAGAACTCAAGCCTTTTAACGCTATCTTCATGCTCGACCATGACTCTCAAGTGGTCTTCCAAGGAGTGATGCCCGACACTGGTGCTGCCCGATTTTCCACTGCCGGCAAACGACAGTATGAAGCTCTTCTGAAAGAATTCCCTGATTTTGTCACACCCCTCGACCTCTCTCGTGCTGCCGAAGCCAACATCCGCTTCGGCAATGGTTCTCCTATTGAGTCACTCGGCTCTGTCACGGTAAACACCCCCTTTGGTTCAGTTGACTTTCACGTTATGGACACAGACACCCCGTTCTTCCTTTGTCTCAAGGACATGGACAGACTTGGCGTCTACCTCAACAACGTGTCAAATCAACTGATTTCTCGCTCTGGTATTACGGTTCCGGTCACACGCAAGTGGGGCCACCCCTGGTTTTCTCTTTCTTCGACGGCGCACTTCACTGAAGCAGAACTCCGCCGTCTTCACACTCGTTTTGGACATCCCTCGGTCCCCAAGCTTCACGATCTTCTCTCTAAGGCTGGTCATGAGGATGTTGACCCGGCAATGCTGAAGATCATCACCAAGCTTTGCCACCACTGCCAGACCAAAGGCAAGGCTCCTCAACGGTTTCGCTTCAGCCTCAAGGATCCCGACATCGACTTCAATTATGGGATCCTCGCCGACGTCATGTACATTGATGGAAGCCCGGTACTCCTTGTCGTCGACGCCGCCACTGCTTTTCAGGCTGCCCGTTTCATGCGCAACACGTCGGCAAAGGAAATATGGGAACTACTCAAGGCCTGTTAGATTGACACCTATCTCTGCCCTCCGGATGTCATCACCCACAACTCCGGAACAAACTTCAACAGCACGGAATTCAGAAATGAAGCTCGTCTGGTTGGCACAACTTGCAACCAGGTACCTATTGAAGCCCATTGGTCGGTAGGTAAGATTGAACGCTATCACGCGCCTATTCGCCGCGCCTACGAGATCTTCTCTGAAGAGATCAAGGGCTCGAAGGCATCTCGCCTTCAGATGGCCGTGAAAGCAGTCAACGACACAGCCTACCCTGACGGCCTTGTTCCCACCCTTCTGGTCTTCGGCGCCTACCCCCGCATCAACATGGACTCCCCGCCAACGGCATCACAACTGCAACAAGCATAGGCAACGCAACGGGCCATGGCGGAAATCAAGAAGATCAAGGCACAGCGCAACTTCCAGGATGCCTTGAACACCCGAAACGGCCCAAATATCTTGGATCGCCTGCCCGCTTCTCTGCCTCTCGAAAGTCAAGTCCTTGTCTATCGCGAAAACAAGGGCTGGACTGGCCCTCATAAGGTTGTCGCAGTCTCTGACAAGACCGTCATGGTGGAAGCCTCTGGTTCCGGTACCTCTACGTTTGCCAACTCACATGTCAAGCTTTAAACCTAACAAGCCAAGCAGAAATACTAGGAAAAAGTCATTTCCTCGGCCAACGAACCTAGAAACATCTATTGAATGTCATACGGACACATACTAACTGACAGAAACCTTGATAAGTAGTACTTGTTGTCGGTTGTGCTAACTATAGATCGTCACAAAGTTACGTCAAGATTCCCTCCTTGCCGCGAGTGCCGCCGATACTTGCGTCTTCCCCACTGTCGGCATGTCACGTCACAGCGTCCTGGTCTTTGGGTCTCCTACCCATTGTGCTTGTTATGCGTGAAGGCTGGCAAGTCTATCATGAGCCAGGAGACACCGGGAATCAGGATGCCGCCGCTAAGAGGACCCTCTTCCTCCTGGCACTCTAGCGCCTGCCGACGTGGGCCTATTAGAATCTTGCAATAACACTCTGACCAAGTCATTTCCTTACTGGGACAGTCACCCGATGAATATTCTAGTTCATCCACGCGAAGCGCCCGGCACGAGAGCTGGTGAGCGCAGGAAGCATCGCCAACGCACGATTGAGGAGCCCATAATAACCCCGAACACTTCCCATAGGCCGCAGGAGGCATACTCTCGGTCATGCCGAAGCTACGGCCAATTCCGATAAGTTTACATCCTTAATCTCTTGAGAACTAACCAAAAACGAAGCTTTGCGAGTCGGTTTCCCAATTTTGCCATACTAATAATTTGTCGGAAATGCACCAGGTGGGCAAGCGGCCTCTGCGCCGTGTTTCGAAGCCAACTGGGATCAGTGGGTATATGGGAGAGCAACTTCAAAGAATGAACACAAACCAATGAAGAAACTCTCCTAGCTGCTCCCACCGTGGTGATTCACACTGCAGGCTTGATACAACATACTACGCCCACTAAACCGATAGCAAGGAATTGATTGGTGAGGCCTACAGGACCCCTAGAGGTTGCTATGGTGGCGAAACTGAGAAAAGTCTTGAACTATAAAGAGAACGGTCTTCCGACAAGAGTTGGAAAGAAGTCCTGGAAAATCCATAGAGATTAGCGACGCCTTAAGCGATCATATTCTATTATACGCTGAATTGAACTATTGTTCCGGGCTTCTTCAGTTACTTGTCTTTACTATCCGTACCGGCTTCCACTGTTATAAGACCCCCGTCAAATATAATAGAATACACTCGCAAGAGGTTAGCTATCGCCCCAAAACTTGACTCGTACCAGTAGTAAGGTAATCTCATGAACGAGGTTAGCGAAACTCCATCGCCCTCATCCCAAATCGTCCCTATTACGGGCACTACATCAGCGAACCACTTAGAGTCAAACACCATCAACTACACATCAACGAGTACCCAGACCCAGCTTAGGGTAACTCCCATACACTCTGAATCACGAGCTACTCAGACACAAGAGCCCTATCCTTTACACACTATTATTCCAACCTGCACCTATACACACACTGGTATGCAGACCACGACTATCACCATGTCTACTACGGAGTCGTCTCAACCCAGCAATGCGCTGGTCCTCTACAATCCCCAAGATTGGGATGTAGTTATGGGTGATGCCCCCGAAATCGCCCATGGACGCACTGTCCAAAACCCACCTGATTGGCTGCGGGAAGCCAATGAATAGATGTGGCATTCCTACCAAGCTGTAGTGACATATTCGCAACAGCTTAGCGAGGAAAACTGCCGAGATGTTGAAAGCTTACGGGACCAATACACCCGTATGCGAGACGACTATGCTGCTTTGGTGCACCTACAACAATCTTTTGTAGGGGCCACTGAGAACATGCTGTCCCAGTTCCACCAATAGATCGAGAAGGCCAGCAACAAGTTCGCCTCAAACATCTACGGTGCCATCGCGCAGTTTGCTAGTGACAACAAGGCCAGAGACAAAGCCTTTCAGCAGATCTCAGCCATCACTCAGTGACAACAGCAGCGCATTGAAACGCTTGAGCACAACGCTGGCAAAGAACAAGAATTCCGCCAAAATGTCACGCACTGGGCCGAGACTAAGGAATCGCAAATCAACGATCTCCTTGCCCGAGAGGTCATTGATCCCGCCCAGATCGATGCACGAATGCAAGAACAGCTATCCGACATTCGTACCTTTGCCACGGATGCTATCAATGAGTTCAGAACTCAGCTTCGCGAAAAAGGCACTGCCGATGCCCAGACAGTCATCAACAATTTACAACATCGAGCTGTCTCTCGTGCTGGTTCTCAGCCACCTCCAGCCCTTACGGGTGAACCAGAGCCTAGCACACGACGCCGTCCTTCGGTTGTCTTCCGGTCCCCTCAACAGACCGCACCTGCTCGTAGCGCGTCCAGTGATACCGTCCCCAGCACCGTTGGAGCTGTGTCCACCAGTACCAGTCGCCCCGCAACCAAACACTCCAGCTCTACTCTCCAGCGGGAAAATCTTCGAGCATTCCCTGGTATGCAAAGCCTGTATGCAGAACAGGCTCGAGCCACTGCAGACCATGCTCGGGTACAGTTCCAGGCTGCTCTAGCCAGCAACAGAGACGAGTTTGCCACCCCTATGATGTCTGGTGGCAATGGAGCACCACCC
The DNA here is from genome assembly GCA_028637585.1 of Xylariaceae sp. X187. Classification (NCBI taxonomy): domain Eukaryota; kingdom Fungi; phylum Ascomycota; class Sordariomycetes; order Xylariales; family Xylariaceae; species Xylariaceae sp. X187. The sequence continues at coordinate 1,316,231 of JAJIZN010000010.1, read as the reverse complement.
CGAGGCCCTACTGGCTATCCACCTGCTGTAGGTCAACCTGAGGATGACCATGTCCATCCAGACCGACGGCGACCCCAGTCATCTGCCAGTATTGCACCTACATCTATGGATGATCGTTTCATCATTGCGCTTGAAGCTCTCGCCCGACCAAAACCCGCCAATCCCATTACACTTCGGAAGCCTGGCACCTTTGACGGAAAGGACAACTCAAAGTTCAGGGCTTAGTGGCTAGAAGTACGCACCTATGTGGATGCTTACCCAGAGCATTTCCAGAGTGACCGTCAGCGTATCGTTTGGATCGGTTCCCAGATGACTGAGAAGGCCCAGACTTGACACCAGTCACGTCTACAAAGCATTGAGAACCTGCGAATGGACGACAAGTGGGAAAGCTACACACAGGCTGAACAGGATCGCTTCACTGATCATGCTGAGAAAAACCGAAACCAGCGTAAGATGGAAGCCCTCAAGTATAACGGCGACGTCTCCCAATACATCAACGAGATCTTAGATCTAAACGAGGCAGTCGAATGGTCGGGCATATCTTTTCAAACCTTAATCAGCAAGGCTCTACCTCGAAAGATCACCGAGATGATCTACTCGCGACAAGGCGCCATCTCTACCACCGGCCATGCGTTCATCGAAGCCATCCGTGAAGCTGGTCTCATCTATGAGAATATGCTTTGCAACCCGGCTCTGGCAGGTAAAGACACGTCGGCTTCAACTACGGATTCCCAAAGGTCAGACGCCAGAAGAGAATCACGTCCCTGTGCTGAAGTCTTCAGAGCTCCCAGGCCCAGCCTCCCTCGAGAACGGCGAGAATACATATAGGCCTCCACAAAAGAAGCTCTGGACAGAATACCTGAAAGCCTTGTTGCAAAACGAAAGGCTGAAGGCAAGAGTTGCTGGCGATGCGCACGCACGACCCATCACACCCGTGCCTGCTATGCCACGACCGACGAAGATGGACGCCCTCTCCCAGCTCAGAAGAAGCCTACGGCCGCCGCCACCTCTTCTGGTAAACGAAGTCGTGAAGACAATGAGGATGCCCAGCCTGCTCCTACCAAGAAGGCCCGGGTTGACGCCATCGATATGCTTGACGAAGACGACACTATGCAAGAAGCACAGCCGCTAGAGTACTTTGAAGAGCCCGAAGATTCGGACTCGGATTTTTAATGGGCCTCCACGACACACCCCGTGAGAGTACCAGGCCGTTTCAGGGTGTCATCAGCGCTCTCAAGCAAATCTACGCTGAGCCTTCCATTGACAACGCGGACTATGTCCCCCGAAAGCACAGGCAAGCCGAGCCGAAAGTTGGTGACTGACCTATCGTCACTATGACCCTGCATTGGGGTGAAGATGAACACCCTGTTAAGGTACTGTTAGACACTGGATCAAGCGTACCCGTCATGAGCATGTCAAAGGCTCGAAAACTCAAGCTGCCCATCATTCGCCGATTAAAGCAGAAACTGACGAGAGGCTTTGACAACCAGTTTGTTGAATCTGCTGGCTGCTACTACACAGAAGCAATTGTTCTGCGACATCAGGAGGATCACTTCACCAAGCTCAGTTTTGAAATCAGTGGTATGGGTCCCGACTATGACCTGATCTTGCCTCAATGGTGGCTTCAAGAGCACCAACCGCTGTATTTCTTCGACCAAGCAGACAAGATTCGCTTCACTTCTCCTCACTGCCAAAAGAACTGCACCAGTCGAGTAGTCTTTCACCAAGATCCAGGTTCTGCTCATGTTGCCACCGTTAAAGACCTTGTCCAACAAGCTACCGACCCGGACGAGACAATGGAAGATGCCAATCAAAAGAGTCTCGACTCGGTGCCTGACAAGTTCAGAGAGTTTGTGCCTATCATGAGTGAGGAAGCAGCTGAACGGCTCCCCGATCACCAGCCTTGGGATCATGCAATTGATTTACAAGAAGGGACAACGCCACCATGGGGAGCCCTATATGCTATGAGCGAACGAGAACTAGACGCTCTAAGGCCATGGATCGACAAGATGCTCAACACTGGCAAAATTCGGAAGTCAACTTCTTCTTGTGCAGCCCCGATGATGTTTGTCGAAAAGAAGGACCCCAAGGATGCTCTACGGCCTGTGGTAGACTTCCGAGGTCTGAACAAAATCACCATCCCTGTTCGGTATCCCATACCTCTGGTGGAAGAACTTCAGGCAGCACTCCGCACCGCGAAATTCTTCACCAAGATAGACTTGAAGTCGGGATTCTACCTCGTCCGTATCAAGGAAGGTCATGAGTGGAAGACAGCTTTTTGGTGCAAGTATGGACTCTTCGAATACTTGGTCATGCCTTTAGGGTTGCTTAACGCACCTGCAACCTTCCAAGCCATGATGAACAACATCTTCCGTGACTTGATCGATGCCGGTCTACTAGTTTACCTTGATGATCTACTGATCTACGCCGACACTGTGGAGGAACATGACCGCCTAGTCAAGGAAGTACTGCGCAGGCTTACGGACAACCATCTCGCGGTAGCCCCTCGCAAGTGCCGATGGCAAGTACAGGAAGTCGACTTCTTGGGCTATACTGTTGGGGTCAACGGCATTGGTATGACAAACGAAAAAGTCGAGTGCATCCAACGTTGGCAAACACCCAAGTCCCTAAAGGACTCACAAAGCTTCATCGGCTTCGCCAACTTTTATCGCCGCTTCATCAAGAACTTTTCGGAAATCGCCAAGCCGATTACGGACATCAATAGCTGTGATGCAAAAAGCTGGCAGTGGAATATGCAAGCCGACAAAGCCTTTGTTCAACTGAAGGCATGCTTCACTACAGCCCCAGTCTTAGCCCATTTTACGCCAGACAAAATTTGCCACTTGGAAACTGATGAATCGGACTTTGCCCTTGGTGCTGTACTATCGCAAAAAGGCGACGACGGCAAATTTCGACCGATAGCTTTTCACTCCCGAAAGCTTGCCCCGGCGGAGATGAACTACGAAATCCACGACAAAGAACTGTTAGCTATCGTCGACTCTTTCGACCGTTGGCGCAGGTATCTGGAAGGTAGCAAACACCGGATAGAGGTCTACTCGGATCACCAGAACTTCGCTTACTTCACCACAGCAAAAGTCCTCAATCGGCGCCAGGCTCGTTGGTCACAACAGTTCTCTTCGTTTTGGTTCATCATCAATTACTGCCCGGGTAAACAGAATGAAAAGGCCGATATTCTGTCTAGACTGCCACAACATCGACCTGAGAAAAGGGGAGCTGAAGACCAGCCGATCACGTCGGTCTTGCAAGAAAAACGCTTCTCCCATTCACCAGGAGCCCTATTTCGTGGTTCAGCATCGGTTCTAATCACTTCGGAACGCCTCACCAGTATACCGACGCCGTCATGGAATCCCGAGTTTGTCAAAGAAGTCAAGAGTGCAGGATTACGTGACCCAGACTATACAGCCAGTCTCGCCGACCCGCCTGCCGACTCTGAAGTTATTGATGGCCTGGTTTATCGCAATGGTCAGCTCAGAGTCCCTGAAGCTCTTCAACGGCAAATCATGGAATCGGAACACGACACAAAAGTTGTCGGTCACATGGGCATGGATAAGACAATGGAGCTCATCTTGCGAAACTTTTGGTGGCCCCGATTGGAAGATACAGTGGGTGGTTACGTCGGAGGTTGCCGGGCATGTCAGGAAAACAAGACCCTGCATCATGCCAGCCATGGTCTGCTACAGCCAATGCAGCTACACTACAAGCCTTGGCAGTCAGTAGCAATGGATTTCATCACAGACCTCCCGTTGTCAAATGGATGCAATTCTATCTGGGTCATGGTCGATCCGTTCACAAAGATGGCGCATTTCATCCCCTTAAAGGTTGACAAGAAGAAAACCGAGGACTTGATTCGCATCTTTGCTCGAGAATACTGGCGGCTACACAGCATCCCACTCGACATCATTTCCGACCGCGACTCTCAGTTTACAGCACATCTGTGGAAAGACTTCTTGAGGCTGGTTGGTACTAAGACACGGATGAGCACAGCCTTCCACCCTCAGACGGATGGCCAAACGGAACGACTCAATCAGATCCTTGAGATCTATCTTCGTGCCTTTGTCAACTATGAAATGTCGAACTGGGAAGAGCTCTTGCCCACTGCTGAGTTTGCCTATAACAACTTCATGTCTTCTTTTACTGGCCTCAGTCCCTTTTACGCCAACTACGGATACCACCTAGCTGCTGCTAATTCCTCGTTAGAAGAAGTTCGAAACCCTGGAAGCCGACTGTATAGTCACTGGATGGTTGATGTCCATGTAACAAGGGCCAGTGTCTACTGGGGCTTGGAGCTGTAGCTCAATACACTATAGTGTGGTGCACTGGAAATGAAGCCAGAATGTGTGAGGGAAGAATAGTGTATTCCACATGTTATGAAGTTGTATGGGCCACAAGAATGTGCTGAACAGGAAGAAGTTTCCCTTCCCCACTCAAGGGAGCTCAGACATTCTTAAGAGGCCAAGCTAAATACACTAGAGCCGAAATGGTTAGGCTCGCCGAGACTTGTATGGATTCCTGCTAAGGCATTTCTGGCTGTGCACATCTTTATGAGTGATGCACAGTGTGGAGGACAGTGTGAATGAACTGTGTACAAAGGTACATGACTGTGTATGTATGATAAGTGTATATAGGTGAGTCACAGTGTGCATGACAGTGTGAGTGAACTGTGTATGAGTGGACTGTGTATGTATGAGTGGACTGTGTATGTATGAATGGACTGTGTATGAATGAGTGGGTGTGTGTGGCTAGGTGTATATGGCTAGATGTATGAATGAGTGTAAATGTGTAAGTGTGTATAGGTAAAGTACAGTGTATGTGACAGTGCGATATAGGTAAATATACTGTCCGTATGACAGTCCATGAGCAAGCGCGAAAATGACTCGAGAAAAGCCGAGAACGCATGAATGATTGGGCTGACCGTTGCCGCAAAGACGCCCTTGTATACGCCAAAGACGACTTAGTGATGTTGAACGCGACTCACATCAAGACAAAGCGACCGGCAAAGAAGCTCAACCAGAAAATGCCGCGACCATTCCAGATTCAAGAAGTCATCTAGCCCACTGCTATCCGATTACGGCTATCCACAACGTGGCGCATTCACAACTCCTTTCACGTCTCTCTCATCGAGCCCTACCGCGAAAGTACTCAAGGTAGGTCAGACCTTTTATAGGTCCTCTGCAAAGTTGGCCCCATCGAGTCAGAAGTGTATACCATTGAGACAATTATGGACTCCCAAAGGCCCAGGACCGAGTGAAGTATCTGGTAAAATAGGAAGGATGGCCAGCAAAAAGCCATTGGACTTAGGAACTAATTGAGCACTTTGACAGTGAGGGAGCGTTGGACTTGTTCAGAGAATTTTATGCCAGGCACCTGGGTAAGCTTATTGACTCCCACATCTCTGGTTGATTTGTTCAGGCGTTGGGAAAAGGAAAAGATGGAATTTGATTTTACAAAAAGTTACACTGTACTACTGATTTATTATGTATTTTAGTTAGCCATCTCAACATGCAATATTCTCCCTTCTACTATCTGAGTGCTGCTGAAAGAGAGTTCACGAGCAGTCGTCTCACGAGCAAGCTATGTCTTTTTGTTGTTACAAATGGTATAAAGTCAGAGCTTAGAACTGCCGAAACGGTTAAACGGAGATGATTGGGTCTTATTGATACAGCATTTCTTTGATCCCTAACGACTGTTAAGAGAATCCACAAGTAGATTTCTCACAAGCGAGCAAGTCCTTTCAATACGGCAATTAGCCATGAGTTAAGTGTTGTGTTAGTGATGCTTGACCTTGTCAATGTCTATCGGATCGGTTGGGATGCCTTTTGAAAAAGAGGGGACTGTGTCATACAGACTCTACATGCTAATCAGAAAAACCCTGGTAAGTAATATCTATTGTTCGTTGTGCTAATTATATTTTGCCGTAAAGTTATATCCAGATCCACTCTTTGCCACGTGTCTTATGGACATTATATCTACCTATTTTGCACTATCATGTATACTGTGTTTTATCTATACACACACATTTACATTCATTCATACACAGTTCACTCACACTGTCACACACTGGCGCCCACATTGTGCATAACTCATAAAGATGTGCACAGCCCAAAATGCATTAGCAGCATCCATACAAGTCTCGGCAAACCTCAGTGAACCTCGGCGAGCCTAATCATTTTGGCTCTAGTGTATTTAGTTTGGCCTCTTAAAAATGTCTAAGCTCTCTTGAGTGGGAAAGGGAAATCTCTTCTTGTTCAGCACATTTTCATGGCCCATACAACTTCATAACAGGTGAAATACACTATTATTCATTCACACACTCTGGCTTCATTTAGTGCACCAGCTTATAGTATATTGAGCTACTGCTCCAAGCCCCAGCAGACACTGGCCCTTGTTACATTGGTTCACCATAGATAACTTACCTAGAGTCTCTCCCAGGAAATCCGTCTGACAACACAACACATCGGTTAATCTAGTTAAATTCTCATCTACAGATTACACAAGGATCGGCCTTACTAACTACAACACAGCCTCCAACCCAGCCTCCAACAATGTTGTGGCCTGTTATAGCATGCACGGATTTAAGCGTAGGGACAAAGCCAGCTACTGTATTCTTGCTATAACTAAGAAAAACAAGCATGAAGAAGAAAGTAGAGTAAATACAGGAGTGCGGTGCGTGACCGGCGTATATATACAATTGGCCCCCAAGACTAGGATAGGCCTGCAGGCCCTAGGGCTGGCCCAAAACCATAGAATACTCCCGTAGAGTCAGTGTGGCTGGCGCGAAGGAATGAAGCGATTGTATGAGACTGAAACAACCGCCGGTTCAGGAACCAGTGGTTAGTGCCAGCCGTCACATGGCCACGCATTCGCTAATCGATAGCCGAGCAGAGTTTTCCAAACTAGCGGTTGCTAGTATTAGCGTGTCCCTTTACAAGATGAAGAATCGAGATTATTGGCTGCAATTGATGCAGTGCAGCACAAAGACCTGTTGCAGTGAGCGGCAGCAACACTACTTATATGATGTACAACAATTGACCCCATCCTGGCGACCTTGGGGGGGCTGTTTCAAGGACTGAAGCTCAAAAGGAAAAATCACGCATTTAGTCTTGCCCTCGAAGATTACTTAGTAACAAATCTTACTTGATTATGAATGCATTGGGAAAATGTGGCACCAGTGGGAGATTCAGCAAATAGCTGATGCATATTGAAAGAACAAGGGCAACCACACAACCTCGGTAAATACTGAGTTACGCGTTTCGTTCAGCAGCATCCGGAACTGAAAACGAAACCACAAGCATCTCTTGAGGCAAGTAGAGCGGCACTTGATCTTCCGGAACGCATTGCAATATTTTTCGAACTTTATGACGACATACGTAAGAAACATGAGTTACAACCTTGTCACACTGCAAACATGGATGAACATGGGTTACAAGAAGGCGAGTCATCGCATGGGAAGGTTACATGTAGGATTGGCAGAAACAAGACATGGACCGAGACAACATTCGGACGCGACAGATTGGGTTACAATACTGGAATGCATCACGGCAGACGGTCGGGCATTGACACCAGTAGTTATCTTCTCGGGTGAGAATCTACAGGGGCAGTGGTTCGGTAACGGCATTCCCCCTTGGAAGTTTACATGCGTACGAACGGTTGGACATCATATCGTACGGCAAACCATTGGTCGAAAGATGTTCATTTACCGGAAACAAAACCGGAAAACGCGAATCAATGGCAATTGTTGATCATCGATGGCCATAATACGCATACTGATGGCAAATTTCTCTATACTGCTAAGATCAACAAGGTGGAATTGTTGTTTCTATCGGCACATGGGTTACACATCGTACAGCCGGCTGATCTCAGGTTGTTTTCCGTTATAAAACAGTATTTCCGGAAAGAAATAGTTGCATACGCACATCTACCAAGAACCGCCCCCATTTACAAACAGCGTTTCATATCTTGCTATGTCAAAGCCCGCCCCAAAGCTATACAACCAGATATCATCAAAGCTGCTTTCCGGAAATCCGGTATCTGGCCTCCTAATTGCCGTAAACCGTTCGAAAATGAACAGTTAGTGGGAACCAACTTCAATGCCCTGAAGCCGAAAAAAAAAAAACACGTCACGGCGTTGAAAGATCAACTATTTACCCCTAAACGATCTCAAGATTTATCACAACAACTTGTTGATCTTGAAAATAACACCCGAGATTGCCGTACATTGATCCGGAAAACAGGGAAGAAGATTGATGAGTTAACTACTCAAGTTGTCCAATCAAAACGCAAAAACGAAGCACTCAAAGCTGAAATTGAAGCACCATGTGCAACCGGCAATCAGAAACGAGTGAAAATAGATCCCCACAAGGCTTTTGCAACCATTGAATCAATCTATAAAGCACAATTGACCGCCAAACAACAAGGGGAACGTTGGGCTAAGGCCAATGCGAAAGACTTCAAAAAACAACGTAAACTAATCACTGCGGCCCGGTTTGAGGACATATGCTTTGAATTCCACGTCGAAGACCTATAGATCTGTAGTTAATTGAAATCGGAATGGGAATTGCTTCATAGTGAAGGGGGACACTATTAGAGTTGATGATGGAGTTGATGATGGAGTTGATGATGGAGTTGATGATGGAGTTGATGATGGTTGGGCTGTAAATCAGTACATATTTGACCAATGCGTTGGGTTATCCGATGCGTTTCCCGGGGGGCCTCCAGTATCTATATTTGGGTCTGACACCATCTTGCTTAATCCATTTACATGACAAACCCCCTTACAGAAAAACCGAATCAGTGGCGGTTATTGACTTTGGATGCATATGTTACCCATATTGACGGTGAATTTCCCTATATGGCAAAATCAAACCAGGTTGAGTTGTTATTTCACCTTGTCTATGGGTTACATGTTTGTCAGCTTGCCAATTTTGGGTTTTTTGCGGCTTTGAAACACTATCACTGGCGTGAAATGTTCCCATTATGCTCACCTATCCGGTTTTGCCCTGATTCACAAGCACATTTTTTTACCTATTATGTACAAGCTCGTAAACAATTAATTACACCCGATGTCATCAAAACAGCATCCCAAAAAACAGGAATATGGCCAGTTAACTGCTGACAAATCTTGGGAAATGAATAAGTGATTGGTCACAGGCCAGATCTTGTGTCCTCACCTGCACCAAAGCAAAAGTCACTCATACTGGTAGCTGTACACACTTTTCAAATGTTTACAGTACTCGTGATTAATCATTATACTCCTAAACGATCTCAAGATATTATTATACAAATATCTGCCGCCAATACACTACCTATACGTAACCAATGTGCAATGTTACAGAAAGCTGAGAAACAAATCAACCAATTGAGAGATAAAAATATTCAATTGAAACGGAAATACAAGTCTCTAGAGGCTGAGATACAAGAATTATGTCTAGCTGGCCAGAACACTTTTCAAAGGAACCCCCAAGAGGCCTTTGCAACTATTGAAGCTATTTGGGCAGGCCAAACTGAGGCTGAGAAGCGTGTGGCCCGGTATGACTGCAATATTGAAAATGTTGCTTACAAAAATGCATAGGCTCAATTTGAGAGTATCGTTTTTGAATTTTACGTCACAAATTGTTTATCCTTAAGGGGCTTAGTTGTAGAATGCAACTAAGAAGAAGTTGTAATACTAGTTTAATTCATTGTGTTTTAACCAGTCCACTAGGCAGGGTTGCCCACTGCCTTGGGGGATCTCAAGTTGTATGTTTGGCTACAAGTTGAGCGGTTAAAAGTATGATAGATTTGCAAGCCTTATTGAGTATCCTTTGGGTGGTGCAAGATATTGGCAACGAGTTCGTATTTATTTTCTAATTGCATTGGTAATGGCAGCAGCTTGTTTTTGAGAATTAATCCATGTTTCTGGAGGGTTGTAAGGGGGGTTCCCGGTGATTGTGGTAGTGATGTGTTTTTAAAGTCATCAGAGGAAGAGATTATTCCTATTTCACGGTTTAAAGGTCATAAACTACTTTGTCACCACTAAACATGCATATTCAAAGACATAAAAGTTTATTTACATGCACGCATATCTGCAAAGCATACGCATAAAGCATACATTATTTGTAAATTAGAGTGGTATCATTATATGAATTCAGTGTATTCATGAAATTCACTTTGGTAAGCTGTTTTCAATGAGGAAAACATGCCTACATCAAGTGGCTGTGAATTGTCACTTGTATGAGCCAGTAAATGGAGCAATATGTCATGGCTGGAAGAAAGAAAAACGACAGGGACCAGGCCACTGCTGTATTGCTACCATACTATAGCTAATAATAGGCTTGAAGTGAAGAAGAAAAAAAGAAGAACCGGGTGGAATGCGCCCGGTGATGAACTAAATACAAAGAACGTTCGTGCACGTTAGTGGTTGAACGTTGGTCCTGCGGTGGCTTGCGGTTTGTGGCGTTATGGCAGCGTAGGCTGTCACACAATATGACTTGGTGTGTGAAGGCTTTGAATATAAATTCAATGTGTATGTTGGTGCCATAGCCATCAAGAAGTAAAAGTCACTATGCATTGTTTTGGGGTTGGGGTTTGGGTAAAAATACCTCATCTAACTATATATTTGCAACAACTTGGCTGCTCTGACCTTTAAGTAAGGCTGTATGTTTCCATTCAAGCACCTCTTTGGGGAACCACTGTGCTTGAAGATTTGTTCCTTTCAAAATACACATTAGAGTACCAGTTGACCCATTACAGATAATATAATAGATTTAAGTAACCTAGTCTGTGGTATCGGGTTGTGCAATTTGAGTTTAACGGTCTCCACTTGTGCTAATTACAGTCTTGGAGCCTGTTTTACCTTTATGAATACCGGTTTCATCTATATTATGTTTGTTACATGGTGTAATACCATACTTGACACAAAAGGCTTTGAGAAGCGTGCAAAATTCGGTAATATGTTCATTTTTTGTTCATTTTTTTTTTTGCAAAGCTTCGACAATATACCCCAATTTTGAATGAATAGCTTTGTGCCGCTTAATAAATGCGTCAAGCCATCAAAATCCAAGTGGGTTGTCTTCCCCTTGACCACATAGTGTCTCGGAAGCAAAATCAGATACTCTACAACGTGAAGGCGCGACCACACTCTTTGAGTAGAATCCAGTTAATTACAAATTTCTCTTGATCAGGAGACAAACATTGAAGTGAAACAGCGCCTTTGGTGTGTGATTGGGTCCCATGAAGCCGCCGAGACAGGGTTGAAGGTGATATACCATGGAGAAGTGCGGAAGAACGTATAGATTGGCCTTCATGAACACGAGTTGTTGCCTGCGCTATGTTTTCTTCTCTATCGTCAGGTTTACCCATTTTGAATAAAAAAGCGCGTTTTTACAGTGGTAAACGCGGTTGAACTGAGATTGAATTGAAGCCGGTAAGCTAGCTAATCGATTCTGTTGCGAATGGGGACCCTGTGCAAAAGTGGGCCCGCGCGGTTGGTGTTCAACTCCAACTTCCCAGATACAGATAAAACAAATATGGAAACAATCGCTATTCCTCTCCCCGCCAGGGCATTCTACCATCAACAAACCATACCAACCCAGAGAGATGCGCGACCAATCTAGACATCAACCGTCATAGTAATCGTAATGTGTAAACTGCATTTTCTTCTGTTCCTACAGCAAGCTGTAGCACTATGAATGATAATGATAATGCTATGGTATCGTCAAAGCCAACCGGCACTCACCACCCACATCTCGTTGCCCATTCAAGCCCCCAAACCTTATTCGTCCTTCGAACCCGCCATTGATGGATAGTACCGAATTAATGGCGTTACAGAGTCAGATCGCAACTCCCAAAACAAAGAGCGAAGCGTACCACATTATACATACCTTTCCCCACGTAGCTACACGGCCCCCGATTCGCATCGACTTCGTCCTCAGTAGCCTCCGGGACGGACGGAAGGAGAAAATTAATCAGTGGCTATGTAGCTACTCTTGTGTAATCAATATCAGCGCCTAATACCCCGTAGTATCAAGACCAGTATAATTCGGCGGGTCCATGGCCATGAACTCAAGCAAATCTACACCGCCGACATTGACGCCCTGATCTGTCATAGTCACATTGGGATTTTCTCCCATGTTTTGAAATAGACCCGCCCCAGGAGGGAGATACCACATTTCGTCAGTCGTCCAATCCGTGCCAGGCTCGTCGAACATTTGGTTGCCCAGACTAGTAGGGTCTAACACGCCACTGCTTGAGGGGTTGTTCACCGCTCCGAACATCGAAGTAGATCCAGCGGGAAACGGGAATCCACCGGACGACATGTCAAATGGCGTGGCCGAGATATTGCCAGACGGTGTACACGTACGTTCTGTATCGTCTTGGGTTAGCCAACATACAAAAATGGGCGGAGGAGCTGGGAAAAGATATCACGACGACGACGACTGGCAGGACTGCAAAGGCCAAGCTATATAAAAATAAGAGCAATAAGCCGTGAAGAATGTAAATGGGCCTTTCGGAAGACGTACCGGGCATTGTAACCCCCTCCCTGTATCTTGCTGCATGGCTCGAATACCCATTATCCGGTCCTAAAGCTGTCATATGTCCATGGTGACCATTGCCCTTGTGGGGATCCCCGTTGGATAAGGGACTCTTCCCCTCGACGGTGGTAGGCGCGAACTTGAAACGGTCTCGTAGTCGCGTCGTGAGTGATTCCAGCAAGTTGCCGAACCGCGTACCGAGGTGCACGTCGTCAACGACACAAGTTCGCAACGCATGCACAGTTCGATCCAGCAGACTGATACTAGTTTCCACATCTGACTTGGGTGCGCCTAGTGCAAACGTCTTGAGAAGAAACATAGCTCCGCTGATAATCCGGAAATACGTACGTACGGGGGCATGTTTGAGATAGCCGCCCTTAAACAACCCATCGACTACCGTCCTCAGTAGATTTCTGCATCCAGACACAACTTCCTTGATATATTCCTGATCAGCCGAGCCGAAGCGACCCAAATGACCGATCGGCAGGTTGCCTAGGTAATTTTGTGTCTGTGGTGATAGTTCTGCATTTCCATTCGCGCCGCGTGACCCGTGTAAGCCATCGCTGTTGGACGTCGCATTCGTCGTGCATCGTTCGACAACAGCCTGGAGAGCAAGTGAATTCACGTATATTCGAACATATTCGTATTCGATAGTGAGGATGTGACGGATAAATTCGGGCAGGCGAAAGCGCTCGAACTCTTGCCACCACTCCTTTAGGATGGGCTGAAAATCTTTGAGTAGCCTTGTATAGCTACCACTTTGTATGATTTCCGTAGTGTGTTTCCGGGATCGGAACAATCGTTCGTTGCCCAGGTGCATGGCATTGCTGACGCCGACCCAGCATTGAATGATTTGGTCATCCAATTCGACGTCGGGAACGTAGCTGAAAGTGTTCGATACCACCGAAGGGTTTGTACCCGGCGTAGTTCCTTCATTCGTAGTCGGCCGTCTATGGGAGAAGACGGGGTCCGTCTTCCTGATGCTCTCGGGTACCATATTAGTCCAACCAAGACGGCCAGCCAGTTGCGTTAGATATATCAGGAGCAGTCTTTTGATACGCATCGCTCGAAGTCGATATGCCTCATCTTCATACTCGGGTCGTGTAATCGCATTGGTGGCCAGCAGTTCGTCAATGTCATCAAAAACGCCTAATTCATATGCTAGGCCCAGAGCATTGCTGAGCAGCATCCAGCACATCCGGTCACTTCTCCACGCAGGTTCGAGCCAGCTCTCAATTCTTTGGCCACCCACGTTGCCGCCGGGTCGCGCTACGACATCGTCATCCATGGAATCTGAAACACGCACCTCACGCGGCGGAAGCATGAGCTCGTCGATGGCCTCCTCAGGAGGAAAGTGAAGAGCTCGGGGGTGCCATTCCGTAAGAATCATGAGGGACTCAATGGTACCTAGGGTACGAAGGCTACCCTTTCGCAAACCTCGCCAGGGGGCAGTACTTGAGGTTTGCGACTCATCAGCGCCTGAGCCGCAAAAGCCGCCACCAAAAGCCTCCTGGCCCCAGAGACACCGCTCGACCATCCGCCGGAGATATCTCCAAAGCTCCTCATGAATGGCATGAGACCGGCAATGCCCTCCAGTCGTGCGAATGGTATAATACCGTGATGCAATGGTGAGCAAAGTAACGGCGAGAATGGGCTCTTCGGTTAAAAGAGTGATGTGGGATGCGGGACTACGGAAGGTCGGTGGAGAGACGGGTGTCATAGGCGATAAATACTCGTAATAACTGAGAGATGGCAAGGTCGATTAGCAATGCGCCTCGCCCATTTCTGTGGTGGACTCACTATACAATATACTTCACGGCCTCTTCTTTAGTAAACCACCCAGCTCGCACAAATCTAAACCTAGCCCAGGCCTTCAGAGCTTCCTGGTAGCCCGGTTCGTGCTCGACGTGTAAGCGGGCTTCGACCTCGGCCTTCTCGTCGGCGGAATCAGACGGCAACAATCGTGGGTCGATAGGATCTGCTAGTTTGGTAGCAGGACGTGTCGACGGCCGACCACTGAGAGCGAAATTTTGAGTATGTGGAAACTTGTGATTGGGGGCGGCGGTAATGGGGGATTGGATGGTAGCTGGCGCGATGGTCGTGGCGGGAGAAGCTTCTTGGCGCATCTGAATAGAGTGCGGGCTACTGTGGCAATGAGCGACAAGCCAGACCTACAGAACTACCCAGAACAGAAGAAGTGGGAGAGAGAGAAAGAGACGTACCTGTCGGTGGCAGCCTTGTATAGGAGATCAAGGGCATCATGAGGCCCGTATACGCCCTTCCTCATAACATTCTGGGCCTCGAGATTCTCCAATTGCGCATTGGAATCTTCGGTGGACTCGACGTAACTGGGACGACGTGCACCGTCCGCGCCATGGTGGCCATGAAGTGTATCAATGCGCCTAAGGGGTTGATTCCCGGTGGTAGCGCCCACGGGGGTCAATGGCACATGATTAAAGGATTTGCGCTCTTCCTCAGCAGTCACGGGAGGCGTATCGTCCAGATAATGGCGTTTGCGACCATTGCGAAGGATGTACTCGTCTTGGTAATCGTCGACATCGTCGTCGTTCTTACGCTTACGGCGAGTGGCGCTGAAGTAACATTCTTTGCTCTCGCGCCGACAACGCATACAAGGAGGGTCATGGGGATTGTCGACGCTACCTAGGTCGCAACGAACTTTGCGCCGACGACACGGGATGCATGCTTGGTAGACGCGCTTGTGCTGCGGCTGGTTAGTGCCGGAGCTATAACTCCGAATATGGTTGCTGCTGTTGTCGTTGTTATTGTGGTTATTAATGCCCTTGCTGTTGTTTTCGTCGTGGCTTGCGCCGCCTGGATGATGAGGAGGGTGAGAAGTCGGCAGAGGAGGGACGGGAATGGGAGTATTGGCCACAGCGGGAGCAGCAGCAGAAGAAATGAGAGCGGGAGGAGGTACAGGGGGAGGAAGGCCTGAGGAGGGGAGAGAGGTGGCAGCGATGGCTGTTATGTCGGCGGAAGCGCTGACGGCGACAGCAGAGTTCGCCGGCAGGAGATGGGTGGATGAAGAGGAAGCAAGGGAGGACGAGAAGGGAAGCTGTTGCGACATACTGCTTCCAGTCCCATGAACGATGGGAATTGAATTGGGAATTGGGAATTGGGACTGTAGGGCAGGTTGCGACGGCGAAGCGGGCTGGCACCAGCAGCTCTCGGCTTAAGACGGATTTTGAGGGCTTACAAGAATGGTTCCGGGTAGATCTGGGGGGGATCGTCCTTGGGGATCCTGGGCATGGGGCACACTAGGTATGTAAAGGTAGGTACAGTATCTGGTCCGCCCGTCCTGCCCGTCCTGCCCGTCCCGCCCGTCCAAGCCCGTTCAAGTCGAAGAGGACCAATTGGGCTTAGTGTTATCGCTGCTTTTGCTCAGTCACAGTGATTCTGACCACTTCGACCGAGCTATCGTGGGGAGCACCTAACGGTTCTTCGGTAATGGACAGATACCCACCTACCTGCCCCTTACGTACGGATTAATGCTGGTCTATCTAAGTATATACCTAGTATGTATAGGCCACGATCGACAACGGGAAAATAGTAACAGGATCCAATTGAATACTTACATCAAGGTTTCTGCTTGCTTCTGCTTGGCATCGACAGCAAGTATTGTCTGCCAGGTTGAAGTAACCGCTCCGTTATATGATAAAGCGGTGTTACTGGTCTATTACTAAATATGGAAACTAGAATGTACCTTCTCGGACCAGTCCTGCGGGGAACAACATGTCCCATCCCTCACCTTCCCTTCTGCTCTTGACCGTTTAGTCATAACTGTCACAATCGAAGATCATATTCAGCCCTCGGCAAAAGAGTAGATAGAACAGCGCCCATCCAGGTCCCATTCTCAGAGTCAAACCCACCAATCACCCAGCCATCCGGGTTGAACCGGTTGGGATAGAAGTCACCAACCAATCCAGAGTCCAGTCTCAATCCAGCCATACATTCACCAGTTATCACTCCCACATAACAAACCGTACATATACAGTCTACATAACCGCACCACCTGACCCCAATCCGTGACCTCATACATGTAGTCCTCCCGTGGCAACTCGGTCACGAGACCTTGGGACCAACCAGGATTCAATTCAATCAAGTAATCGAGACGACAGGTTAGCCAGTAGTAAACATGCCAGACTGCCTACCTATACCTACTATGAATCCGGTATGGATTAATAGCAAGCAAGCCTACCTTACATGATGTATAGCTACCCAAACTTCGGTCTCCAACCTGCCGAATAACTAACACAAATAAAAGTAAATATTGACACTTTTATGTCTACAGCATTCCGCCTTCCGCCTTCCGCCTTCCGTACATACATGTATGATGTAGGTAGCCCATCATATCACATGTCATGTATGATCAAATGGACATACATATAAACCGACCCGACTTTGACCATGCGATAACTCGTCTTCCGGTCCAGAAACCCTTGTCTCTAACCCCCCCGTCTTTGTTCTCTCATGACTGGCGAGAAAACCGCCCTAGTAAATATAATTAGATCATGACAAAGCTTCTCTATCATATCTCAAACAAGTACCTAACCGTCATGACCACCATTGTTGCAAGCGCATTTAGATAGCCAATATCACCCACCGACTTCATTTGTATAATTAATATTGGAGCTCTTTTATTTTTTTTTTTGGTTACGTTTGGTTCAGACGCTTCAGTTACGGGGCCAGCGTTGATACGGATAGCTTCATACCGCACAGTGATGCTTCCACCCCTCTTTTCCCGAGGGGTTCGGTTTCTTGTTGCATTACGTGCAAGATGGCGGTAGCGACACAGCTATACAACGCCATATGGGGTTCTCTTGCACTCTTTTCTTGGTCAGTATTAAGTCAACTATGACCTGTGATTACTCTGCCGTCAATCTTTTTATTCTTTGGTTGTCATTTTAGTATTGTGTAGACGGATTACGGCGGCGGAAATCGTTGCAAAGGGTGGTCACGGCCGTTAGCTAGACAGACATGATATACAGGAACACAACGAGGGTGGGTCAATGAATTGAATTCGCATTGAAATAGATATTATCTAGTTGTAATTCAATCAATTTCATCAGACCCTGATCTCCCTGTCGGAAACCGAACGCTAGGGGAAACCAAACCAACAAGAGCAAAAGTGAAAGCAACAACACCTCATAGCTCAAAGCAACATTGTAAATCCATCAGTACACGGGCCGATGAGCACGATAGGGAGTTTTCGCGTCTGCGTGCGTTTCCCGCATACCTAAAGTGCATAATCTTGCTTAACGCTACCTTTTTTTTTTTTTTTTTGCGAAAAGGTAATAATTCCAACCGCTATTGGAGGAGAGGTCGAGCGTTGAGGGGGAGGGAAACGTGTGTAAACCGTTACGCCGAAATTTGGAACAAACCAGTAACAATTCTCCTTTGCCCATGCCGGTAGTTCGGCCGCTTTGTGTTGTGGCCCGCTACACTGTCAAAAAACGCCAAGGCAATGCTGTCCCCCGTAGTTCACAAGCAAGAAAACACACGATCAACAATCAGGACGACCAGGAATCTTTCCACTGCGCGCCTCTTACTAAGGCGTTATCATTTTCTGCTCCAACTGTATTTTGCAAAGAAAGAGAATTAGCAAACCCGAAGAACTCGGAAAACATCCCCGGCCGCGGTAGATCGTGTGATTAGAGATCAGGGGGTGGGTGAGGGGTGGAATGACTTACCAGAAAGTCCCATATCATCTTAGTTAGGGGCTCAGGCATAGTGAAAAGATCAACCGTAAACTCTCCACGCTCGACATCGTTGTTGGTGACCGTATCGTCACTCTTGTGATCATGGATCATTTGGATCACATGCAACAAGTCGTCCTCTCCTAACTTCAACATAGCATCTCCCATCTTCTCGTAATCGAACGCGAATTTGCGCTTTTTACTCTCGGCTGCCTTACGCGCCTTGTTGGCCTTAGCATCGTCGTCGTTTCCAACCGGTCCCGTCTCGCGGAGTGCCTGAATCAAATTCTGCGAGGGGTTCTTGAAGATAACGGGCTGATCATTCTTATAATCAGGCGACTGGAAATTGAGATCGTGGAAGATAGTGATTTTGGCCTTCTCCGTGGTGTACATGTCGATCGACATCTCGAACTCGCCCCAGCCCTCATTCGTGCAAGTAAACGGGGGTTCGTGGAAGGCTGATTCCGGACAGCGCCCACGGTTAGCATAGTTTGGGTGCCACAGGGGTAGTGTGCCAACAGGCAGGTCAGAACTAACTCTGCTGGGGATTCTCGAACGAAGGGTGTAGGTTGTATACGACTTTATTAAAGCAACTTGCGGGGTGTTTGTTTCCGTCCTGATCGAGGAGATAAAGCCTGACGCTCCATTGTTTCATGGGGAACTCTGGCATCGGCGACTCCTTGGGACTGCGAGAAGTAGGAAACATATCAGTAACCACAACTTCGGAGAACAAGCCGAGGGTCAATGGCATACATGTTCTTCTGCTCGGTAACGAGCCGGACCTTGCGCTACATTGTGACCGAATTAGCAGGTGTCAGCGCGTGTACGCGACAACGTCGTATGTGGCGAGAGTCGCAACGGGCAGGGTGGTGGAGGTAGTGGAGGTAATGGAGGAGTTGTTTGACGTGTCTCGCGGGTAATAATGGATGGCAATCACTACTAACCTCGATCTGCATCTTGACTGAATTGTCTACGCCGATGTGTCACTTGAGCGATGGGGACAATAAACAGATGAGGCGGGCGTGAAGACGAGGACAAGGCGCGGTAGATTGTCTGGGTTGTCTGATGAATGGTAAGTCGTGTATTGCGCCTGAGATGGAGCTTAACTAGTCGCACTAATGATCCCTATCAGCCCAGCCACAGACGGGACTGCCACATTCAATCAACTTGGGGCTTATCTAATCATCGAGGCGCGGCGCTTCCCCTCAACCTTACATTTGTCTTGTAGATAGGTAGGTAGGAAGCAACATAACTATATTATTCACCCTGACAACATTATATGACGAAGAAATTTGTTTCTTTTCCCAAAAAAGTTATGTAGCTTGTTTCTTTGCAACTCAATTATTGCCGTTGGATGCGTCGAGTGTGTTAATCCCACACTAGGTACCTATATATGTCCGTACGCTACAGTGGTAAATGGGCGGCCATTCTCTTATATAGGTACATCGGCTACCTAGATAGTACGCCCTCGCTCAGAGGTAAAACACTCAGACTTGCTACATCCCTCGGTTCAAAGTTTCTACACAGTAAAGATCTGCACACAAAGTAAAGATGCATCTAGGTTGATACCTAATTATGTAGACTAGCTGTAAGTGAGCCAAAGAACGACAAGAGATCCCACCCATCAACCGATAAGCCTCCCTTCAAAGCAACTTATTCTTTGCGCCGGAGTTCTTTCGCCAACAGGCATGCTGTGAATTCCACAAAATCCCCTCCCAACACCATTTGAAATAGCAGGCATAACAAGCGTTCATGTTAGACTCCGTAAATTCCCATTTCTTGTTGTTCTTCATGTAGTTTCGTACGAACAAGACATCTACTGGCAGGTTTTTTTTTTTTTTTTTTTTGGCTTCTCAAGACTTTACTCATAAGATCCCATTCGGCCTAATCCCCCAAAATGACGAAAGATGAGGAGAGAATAGATGCCAAGTCATAGGCGTGACAACCACCCGGATAACAACTTTGCTCGCACGCTATGCAATCATCATAACGCCGTCCCAAGCATGTTTGTGTGTCCCAGCTACAAGCTCACCGGGCTCTCAGACTCTCGAAATATAGCAGTCGGGGAGGGGAGAGTGAGAGATAGGTTCCCTATAACTCAACAATAGCCTCATTCCTTCCCAGTTCATCTCTCCTTCTCACCCCCTCTTTGCCTCGCCTAGCCTCGCCTAGCCTCGCCTCGCACTTGAGCACTCACAACCTCTCCTGCGTGTATATTATGTTATATTATGCCACCGGGTGGATCATAATTAATCCCTCTGCTACCCCCGGCACCTAAGCCAGCACTACCTGGCGTCTCGGAATCTGCCGGCGCCGGATTCGTCTTCCGCAGCATAAACATGGGTTTCTTGCCTTCTTTATCGAGTTGCTTGAACAGAATGAGGGGTTTCTCCTCAAGGCCTAGACAGCGTTCCTGGTCGCCGTAAACAATGTAGAGTGCGTACTGGTCCCACGGCGCGTTAATCTGGTATTTCTTGAGCGCTGCCGGTAACACTTTATAGCAAGGGTCGTCCATGCTCACGCGGAACGACTTGAAGATCTCGACCGACGAACTCGATCCGGGCGTCTCGGGAACAGGTGTCTGCATGCGGCGCGGGGCTACGGGTTGTTTCGCGTTGTAACCATGTTCGTTCTCTTGGAATGTCGTGCGATTCGACGGCGTTGGCTGGTCTGAGCGGTACGAGCGAGAGCCAAGAGTAGCCCCGGTTATCGTGCGAGGCGAGGTGGGCGAGGGCATATTCGGCGAATAGCTCGGCGACGACGCTTGGCCGGAGCCGTTCATCGCTGTGTTGGCCGTGAGGTGGGTAGATGAGAGAGTGGGTCGCTCGGCAGCACTTGACGGATCTAGCGTTTGCTCTACCGAAGGGCGCTCATGGGTTGTCTGCAAATGGCTGGGAGATGTACTGCTTATGGGATTCGGGCCGAGGATGATCTTTTTGGTGGAATACGTTCGCTTGACCCCAGTTGGTGGTTGTAGTGAAGCCGAAGACGGCGCGGGTGGTGATACCGTTGACGAGTCGTAATTGTAGGGCTGGTTGTTGGTGGCCACGTTGGGGAGCGGCTGCTGAGCGTTCTTGGCCAGGCGAAGGGCCGGCAGCATGTCTTCGCGCAGTCGCCGGAAGTCTTCGCTCAACTGACGTAACTCCCGTTCTACCAGGCTTATCCGCTCGTCCCGTAATCGTAGCTGTTCAACGAGCTGCTTGATATCCTTAAGTGTGGCGGTGGCATATTGGGCTTCGGCATCGGCGGCTGTGTTCAGACAGAGAGGCGTACTCGTTAACCGGGGGGCTCTAGCTACGGAGGGGCGCAGGTAGGTGAGAAGAGAAGATACATACACAAAGGAACATAGTGATCGCTCTCGATTGGAACATCCTGGGCTTTCTTGACGTCGTATACGCTCTTCAGGATGGTTAAGCGATGGCCGACACTGGCTACACCCATGGATTTAAGATCGTCATGGAGTAGAGCTACGAGAGCTTCACCCACAATTTCGTTCTCTATACAGACGCACAGCCACAGCCTCACGTATTAGACGAGTTCGAACAAGGGTAGATATACGGGATCAGAGAGGGGGGCCAGTTACACGCACCAGTGAACATATCCGAATACTGCTGGAGACCAATGGCAGCGATGAAATCGGCGCACTCCTCAGCCGTCCATTCTGAGATTATGGTCTCGGGCAGCCGGTTCTCACTGCCACGATGGCCATAGGTGGTCGGTGTGTGCTCGGTAGAGGAAAGGCCGTCTGAATCAGTTGGAGAGATCTCGGAATCGGTGGCTAGGACAGGCGAGCTCGTGTGTAGGCTTCGCTCGTACTCGTCGTCGGCATCGGATTCGGCGTATGCCGTGCCCGAGTCGAAGTTCATGTTCGCCTAATCCTGTGCCGGAACCTGGACCTATGCCTATTCCTGTTCCTCTGTTCCTCTGTTCCTATCCTATTCCTAATCCTATCGCGCATGCACTATGACCTCTTCGATGTCCTCTATTTCTTTGTGTTCTCTGCCCTCTCTTGCTCCTCCAATCTTCCTCTCTTTCTGTGTGTTGTTGTATGCGATTGTTGTCAGACGGCTCTTCTCCTCTCCGTCCCTCGCGCGGTTGCGCTCTTGTTCTCCGTCACTTTCTCCGTAGCTTTCTTTCACCTCTCGGGCCTTTCGGTACTTCCTTTGCTAGCCCAGACAGGCCGTGGTTCGGGATGACGGGACGACGGGGTAAAGGGGGGGGAGGGAAGGGAGGGCAGGGGCAGCAAAGTGACGCCACAAAAGACACAAAGAACGAGAACGACAACGACAGCGAGTTGTCAAAGAGCAACGAACATAGGTTTTCACGTAGTGTTAGGAAAAAAAAAAGGGGGCTCAGGAACAAGCCAATTCCAAATGCCTGAACCTCATTTAATATGACCCCAACTCGACTGATTCCGAATACTCAATGATAGTGACGGTTGATCGGTCGGGCGTGTGTCTAAAAGGCGTTAAACTTCAAAGAGTGTGCAGAGAGTCGACGGAGCACCCAATCTATCGTAGTGTATTGTACCTAGTGTATTCCGTAGGTAGCAAGGGCCACACTTTAGGTACCTGCTTCGGCACCTTATGGCTGTTGGCGGCGGGGCCCCCTTGTCGTAGCGCCCGATGGAACGCCCTGGCGTTCACAAGTTAGTGCACCTTACCGCCTAAAGCACGCTACAATCGATACCGGGCTACGCTAATCCCTCCATTATGTACATACCCGGTACACTATAAGCTTAGCCACAAGTCCACTATCGAAGCTGCCCACCGCCAAGTTGCCAACTGCTGAAAATCGTGCGGGGGTGGGAAGGAGGGGAAGCGAGATTCGCCCTCCAAAGGCCGATCCCGTCCCCTTCCGTTGCGAAATACGATGACCCTAACAATTTAGATACCTACATACCTACCTACCCACCTCTTACCTCCCGGGTTGATGTATACTACAGATGGGATATGGCTTGTAAACAAGACCATGAGCATATGAACACGCAAGCTTAGCAAAGCAATATTGATAAATAATGTGCAGATGGACGCCCTACATTCATGAATGCGTGATGTGTTTTTCTTTTTTTAATCTCTTGGCAGCCCCTACCAGCAACCATCAAGTTCGGCACTCCAATTGCTTCCAATCATGTCGAGAGCTGTAATGAAGGTTGCATTGTGCTAGGTATGCCGGGTATGAAGCCGATAATTTCTCGATTGACGACATTCTATTTCTTTTTTCTCTGGTGCGGAAAAGTGGTCTGTACAGCGATCGTGTTTATTGTTTTTTTTGTTTTTGTTTTTTTCAAGTAGAAATAGAGTACAGGTTGATATAACTAACAGGGAGGTTGATACGACACAGTCACTGCCATGGTTGAATGGCAATCTAAAGAGTCTACCTACAATCTCAGTAGCAGTATACCAGTGTGTGTGCGCAGGAGGATTCGTGGTATGACGCCCAAATGAGCCCATTCCCTGATGTCTGATGCCGGGAGCATCAACGAATTACAGAACCCAGCCCACCGGAGGGATGGTCCGTGAACTTGGGTGGTATGCGAGGGATACGCCTGACTTTTCGTGCCACAGCATACAACAAAATGGTGCTCCAGAATGCCCCCGTCCCATCAGGCAACGTGGCGACCCAGCTCCAGAATCGAACATGTTTAATCGTTAGCGAATGGCACCGAGGGGACAACTCCAATTCCCATGGTGGATCGGGAAACACCTCTTCACCCTTCCCTTCTCATACAAACGCCAAAGCGCCTTGGTTCATCATGATCTGTCCTAGCCCGTCTTCAAAACGCCATTAATGCACATGGATTTAACTGTTCCAAGGCGAATAAATACACATTGCCCACTTATCGCAGACGTAGCTTGGCATCCGTGGCACCGCGCTCAATGACTTCTTTGAGCGACCAACGCGGCGGCTCAACGAGACCCTCAACACCGTTGGCTTTGCGCCACGCTGCCTCCGTTTCTGGCGTTACCCCCTCGGGGAGCGGCTTCTGTCCACCGGCAATACCCGTCGAGAATTTCAACTGCAGAATGTTTGCCACCTCATCGCACGCTGCGAGCATTCGGTCGAGGTCATCTTTGTTGTGAGCAGCGGAGACACAAAATCGAGCACGTGAGCTAATCAGCGGGGTGGCGGGATATCCAACCACCACCACGGAGATATTACGCTTGAGCATTTCATGACTGAAGGCGGGAATTTTGGCGGGGTTGTAAAGAGTCACAGGAATAATAGGTGAGTCATCGTGGCCGTAGACAATCATGCCCAGTCGCTTCAAACCGAGACGGAGATAGCGCGAGTTGAAAGCTATGCGCTGTAGCCGCTCTTCACCCTCTCCGGGAACCAGTTCGCCAGTAATAATTTTCAAAGAGGCATAAATTTGCATGAGAACAGCGGGGGTGGGGGACTCTCCGAGCATGGTCGCGGCGTTGCAGCTTCTGAGCTTTTCGATGATGTGTGCATCAGCAGCGACATATCCTCCATTAGCACCAAAGGACTTGGTCAAAGTCCCCATAAGAATATCCACCCGGCTAGGATCGATTCCGAAATAGTCGCAGACACCACGGCCCTGAGGGCCCAGGGCTCCAATACTGTGCGCCTCATCAACATATAGGTGAAATTTGTAGGTGTCCTTGAGGTTCAAGATGCCTGGCAAATCGACCATGGTGCCCTCCATGGAATACAGTCCCTCAACAGCGACCAAGATCTTCTTCCAAGGACGATGTGTGCGGGGTTGACCCTGAGCAATGGCCTCCCTCAGCTTCTTTTCGAGGTCCGTCATATCGTTGTGCTTGAATGACCGAATGACAGCGCCGGACAGACGTGCGCCAAGGCGAATCGAGGCGTGGTTGAGCTCATCGGATAAGATCAGACAGCCTTTGGAGACTAGAACAGGGAACGAGCTCGCATTGGTGACAAAACCCATCGAGAAAACCATGGCATCGGCTTTGCCCACGAATGCAGCCACTTCCTTTTCCACCTCACGCACGAGATCTGAAGTACCAGCATCGGCACGAGAACTGCAAAAGCTCAAACCGTACTTGCGCACACATTCCTCCACGGCATTTGCGCAGGGTCCCTCGGACTGAGCAAAACCCAAGTAGTTGTAAGAGCTCATATTTAATGTCTCAGTAGTAGTTCCCAAGTAGTTATAAGACTCATTGAAGTTGTCGGAAACACGATCAAGAAGATTGATATAGCGTCCAGGAACTCCTGTACTCGTTCGCGCAAAGACGTCGTCAATCCGAAGCTTTAGACGTCTTGTGTAGAAGCTGTCGAAATCATCATTAAGAGGCGCGTAGCCGTTGGACGCTCTCAAGGTTCTGTACAATGGCTTCTTGCTGAAGCGTTTGCCAAAGAAGTCCCGTACATGGCCAAGGGCGAGGAGCAAAAGGTAGCTGATGTAGGTCGTGAGGACATAGTAGTAGGGCGGTTCATCGATGACGGGCGCTGCCAATGGCTCTCCATGGTGCATGCTTACATATCGATGGCCCGGGTCAAGGAGGGGACCGAATTGGGCATCGCGGCGTCGTTGAAGGGAAACCTCGGTCGAATCCGTAGGCTGGAAAATAGTAGTAGAGGATCCGTCACTATTGGGCTCACCAGCTGCCGCTGTGGAAAGGGAGATGCTTGGTAAGCTGAGACCTGGGGTAGTAATGGAAGATGCAGCATTATTTTGCATGGCCATTAAGGCTGGTTGGGTAGGAGGCTGGTCTTTAGTTTTAGGTGACGAGGAAAAGAATTGGCTTAAACGGTTGCCCTTGGACTGCGATGGTCGCCTTTCGGCAGTCCGCTCCGGCTGAGCCGCCACGCTCGAGCCGGTGAAAGGAATTGGCAGTTTGCGTGGCATGTTTCTAAGCAATGAGCTGATAGTAGTAGGTGTTCGTGTTCGTCGCCAGTCTGGTAGACGGATGAGTGATTCTATAGAAATAGAAGGTATGGGCCGTACGTGTCTAGTATGGCTTAGGCAGACTGTAATTGAGATTTCATTAGCCCAAATGCGATCATTGACAGCAGCATGGCAAGCAATGTAAGGAATGCGCTGAACACTGAACAGTAGGGTTCAATTCGTCAATTCGACCATGGTAAAAAAGAAACGGGTCGGGGACGGAAGAGATAGGGAGCGAGAGCGAGTGATGAATGGCAGGATGCGGGCATGACGGGGACTTTAAGGTCCTGTCGCGTGCAAGACAAGCAGCACATACCGAGCTAATTGGCTTCACACATAATAGGCAGTCGGAGTCCGGACGGTCGTTAGAGGTGCAGGTTGAAGCAGGCCGAGATCACTGGGGCACCCGAGCTTCGTTTGGCGTATTAGCAATTAAGACTATGACCGAGTTGCAGCCGACGTTGGAGTTCAAAGGAAGGTAAGAGGGAACGAGTTGTCCCAGGGATCAAGGGGAATCGGGACGAGGTGATGCCCTCAAAAGACGAGGGAACGCAGCAGGAGATGACGACCCAACAGGCCACCACAGAAACACTCTCTTTCCCAGAAAGCAATCAGCAGAAGGGGGAAGGCATGCAAAGAGAGGAAGAAGGAGTCTCGGGCCAAGGTTTATGGGAGGTTTGGTGGTGAAGAGGAAGAGAGGAGCAGAAGCGGGAAGGGGAGGGCGTAACGTGCCAAGCGGACGCAAGAGTCTTGGGCCGTGAAAGAAATGGACCAGGGGAAGAAACCGGCGTTGCGACAGGTTTGGACGGGGCGTGCTAGGTAAGGTTAGGTTAGAGCATGTACTACTAAAGTAGCGTGCCTAATTGTGCCTAATTGTAGCGGTCTTATAGCGCGAAATTGTGCCGAATGCACGAAGAGCGGCCGACAAAATTACAGAGAGAGGCCTGAGTCCCCGAGTCGGTCTCTTAACAGTCCTCGATAAGCGGTCACACTGTAGAAAGGCGTAGCAGTGCAACGGCACACCGTAATCTCATGAGCATCACGTAGGTATACAGAGCGCCGCAATGTTCAGTATGGATATTGGCACACGAGTTGCTCGTGGTTTGAATTATCTCCAATCCTCTAGTTATGCATTGTGTTTGATCTTCCACTATGTAATGAGTGAAATTTCAGTGGTCAATGGATTAGTTGAAACCCAGAAGACAATGCCGATCTAAGGTAGCTGCGGCGTTCATCACGGTAGGGCCGTCACAGTCGCGCGGGACTAAGGTAGGTACGTAATGGAACTGACACTGTATAAAGAGACGGGTGTGACGTCTTGGTATGTCTCGATTCTTTTGTCGCCTCTCCCAATGCATTACCGCCATTGGCAGGTCTACTGCGTAGTAGTTTAGGCAGTGGACTCGTCGGGCGGCCTAACTTTCTCTAGTAGCAGTACCTGCCGGATACATGCGCTAACTATATTTATTCTCAGGCTTTCTTTTTTTTCTCGTTTTCAGCTCTGCGAGACTGCGACACGGATGGATCGGAAATTGAGTGCCTACTTAAGTGGGAGGTTTCTGTCTCTTCCCGGTCAGGCCCTGCAAGTTATTAAGGGCAGATGTTCGCGTTTTCTTCCTTCGCAGGCTGCCAGGCATCTCTGCTGACAGGACCTGCACTACTATGTAGCAAAACTTCCGTAAGCACCTTACCAGTTTATTTGTGTTTGTAAGATTATAAGATTATAAGATGATCAGGATCGCATGCCTCGTCGGCACCAGCGGCGCCCCGTCATATCCAATACTCAGATTAGGTAAGTAGAATAATCTGTACTGTCGGGCTTTGTTGAAACTTTTGGAGGCCATTTTTTTACACCACAACTCCGGCGTACCGTATTGCACACCGACATTACTTACTATAGGGAACCCCCATAGCCGATTAGTTACCCATTGCCATGCAAGCGCCGAAAAAAGACACCACGTATGTGTCGTGCTAGGCATGTAGTTTATCGATGCTTCGCCCCCTTTTTATTGCTTTGCCTTGTACAGTAGCGCAAATGTGGTTTTTTTGTTTTTTGTTTCCTCTTTTTTTATTTTTTTTTATTTTTATTTTTTTCTCGGTTTGATAAACCGCCCCAAAGCAGGAGAAAGAGAAAATGTCGGACCGCATGTTCATTCAACCCGGCATTTTACATGTACACTACCTACATTATTTTGATCGTCGTCAAGGTAGGTTATCTGTGACCACAAGTGACAGTCCACACTAAACACCTACCGTATTGTGATGGGCAGATACTACTAGGCTAGGTAGTAGAGGATTCCTCCATCGCTACATAGTACGCCTCACTGAGGCCTTTTCCGCGTTCAAATGAGCAAGCACAAAGTCATACTTACTTACATGCCATCTAACTACTACTCTGATGACTGATGACTACCTATCGTATCGTCGTTATGATGCCTTATTGGGTACAGCAGGTATGGCAATTCCAACGAATTATTACAGACTATATACACCATGTCAAAAACCTCAAAGAGGGTAGCATCAAGTGGTACGTCCGTACACCAGGTAGTATTTGGCGTCCATGATCCATGGGCGCAATCTAACTCATAGTAGTCTGTAGATAAACCCTGATGAATGCAAGGTGGTATGTACCTGAAAGACGATGCAAGGAGGTAGTAACGGGCAGCTTTCCATGAGAAAATCATGTCGCATGCAACTGAATTGGTTACCTGGTAAGTAGGAAAGCATGAGATACGTCCGTAGATAGATAGCAGATTCATACCGTTGATTGTTAATGAATTTGATGAGATGAGGCTGATAGCCACCTACATAGGTACTCACATTTCCAGAGCGAACGATGATCAATACTACGTATAGGCATACATACCTATAATGTGATGTATGCATCTCCGCATAAGACGGCAACATTTTGACTTTTTGCAATGCCGACGTGTGCGGCAACATGGAGTCCTGTGTCTGTAGGTTGGACCCTATCCATCGGATAATCCCCCCTTCTAGGTGTCTGGCTATGTACCTCGATAACTACAAACTGTACATAGCAATACCTACACTACATATAGTACTTAAGTAGATAGATACCTAAGTACCGAGATAGTTATCTTTTCTTGGCTACCGGTAATAGATAGCCGACATACGGGAAACCAAGCCCGAGTTCCGACGGCAGCCCGAATTTAAGTAAGTAAGTGTCTATCTAGTGTGGTGTAAGTACGGACTACGGATTCTGTACGGACTGGGTAATTCGATCCGCCGGCCCACCACCGGGAACTTCTCATTCTCTTACTTATACTTCTTATACTACCTACTTACCTACCTACCTACTTGTATCTCGGTCAAGTACCATCTACCTGCTCACATAGTACCTAGGTAGGTATTTTACAATGGACTGCACAGAACTGTACTTGATGCGAGAGGTAATCGCACTACATTGTAAATACATTGCAAATACATTGCAAAGGTACCTAACCCTATCTCACAGAAATTGCCAAGTTCCGCATTGTTTCAACGGTTTTAAAATGTTTTAATTGTTCTAGTTGTTTTTTTTTTTTTTTTTAATTGTTGTTGTCGCTCCCCTCCAGATAGATGACGACAAGGACAAGGACACGAACAGGACAGGTCCCGATCCGATAGAAAGAGCCAGGAAAGAAGAGCGCTAACTTTCTTAAAATAATAAAGTTTGAAGATATAAATCTAAATCAGGAGATAACTAACCGGATCCTTTGTGCCGCCCAAAAATGACCGTCGTCGACAATAGCAAAGCCGGCCCGGCCGTAGAGCTTTGGCGTCATCCCGAGCCGCACTCAACCCCGATGTTCGCCTTCCTCAGCCATGTGAAGACCAAATACGAACTCAACATCGACGACTACCCGGGTCTGTACCGGTGGTCTACTCAGAACCTGCGCGACTTCTGGACTGAAGTCTGGCATTTCTGTGGTATCCGGGCGTCCAAGCCTTACTCTGAGGTATGAATGAATAAGTATCTCATCCAATCTCCAGTACATCAGGCAATTCAGGCAATTCAGGCAATTCAGGCCATTCAGGCCATTCAGGCCCACGGACATCACTCATTGACTCCAATAATAGGTCCTGTCTTCAGATGCGCCGCCCATCTTTCCACGCCCGGATTTCTTTGCCGGGTCACGGCTGAACTTTGCCGAGAATCTGCTGTTTCCCGGGAATGCTGATGTTGATGAGTCCCTCACGGCCGTCATCACCGCTACCGAGGTCGACGATGACCTTCGAACGACCACCTGGGCCCAACTACGTGAGGCAGTGCGTCGGTGTTCCAATGCCCTGCGGGCGGCTGGTCTGAAGCCAAACGATGTCGTCGCCGGCTTTGTTTCGAATCAGTACGCACCTCCCGAATTATTTTCTACGGCTTTTGGCGTGCCTCTTTACACTCTCAAGCAAGTGGTTATTCTACTCGAATGACAGTTTCCTAACTCTCCAATTCTTAAAAGTGTCGAGGCTCTCGTGGCCATGCTTGCCGCCGCCGCCCTCGGCGCCATCTGGACTGGCATCAGCCCGGACAATGGAGTCAGCGCGGTATTAGACCGGCTGGTGCAGATTGAGCCCAAAGTGCTCTTTGCCGATAATGGAAGTATCTACAACGGCAAGTCGTGGTCTGGTCTGGACAAGACAAGACAGATTGTCAGCGAATTGAAAAGTCTTCAGCTGGTAGTTATGATAAAGAACATCTCGGATGTCCCCGTTCAACTACAGGAACCACAACCCGCGGGTTCTGTATTGGCGACCGATTATGAGAGCTTTCTGGATAGGTAGGCACTTACTGTCGAGGGTGAACGTATGAAGTGACTGATACAATCGATTCAGCTCGACCCCTGAGCCCCTGAGCTTCGAACAGCTCCCACCCGCTCATCCTCTCTACATTCTCTTCTCTTCCGGCACCACCGGCCTCCCCAAGGCCATCGTACACTCCTCACTTGGGACACTAATACAGCACAAGAAAGAGCATATGCTCCATTGCTCAATGGGCCCCAAGTCCCGTCTACTATATTATACAACGACTTCCTGGATGATGTGGCACTGGAGCATCTCAGCCCTGGCCAGCGGCTCAGCTCTAGTTCTCTACTCCGGCTCGCCCTTCAAACCCCACGGCTATCTCTCGCTCCCTCGCCTGCTCTCCTCGCTTAAAGTCACTCACTTCGGTACTTCAGCGACTTATCTAACCACGCTCGAGAGTAATCGTGTCTATCCCTTAGAATCTCTCGACCTATCCCACCTAGAAGCTATTTACTCCACCGCATCCCCTTTACCGCCCTCGACATTCTCCTTCGTTTATAAGGCGTTCCCGGCACATATCAATCTAGGCTCCATTACCGGCGGGACTGATATCATTTCGTTGTTTGGTGCCCCTTGTCCCCTGTTGCCTGTGTACGCGGGTGAGATCCAATGTGCTGGGCTGGGAATGGCTATTGATGTATTCGATTCCATCACTGGCGAGAGTACACCAGGTGAAGACGGCGAGTGTGAGTGATTCTCCTATTCTCTCCCATTTCGTACCCCATTTCGTATCTTTCTCTTCGTCTACAGCCTAGATAGATCTCTCCCCAAACTCCCCCTGAATGCTCACGGAAAGCCACAAACCGCGTAGCCATCTCCAAAACACCTTTCAACACAAGCAATACTTCCCTACTACGAACTGAAAAAGAAAAAAAAAACTAACCATAATCAAAGTGGTCTGCACCAAACCCTTCCCCTGCCAACCCGTAACCTTCTGGGGTCCAACCGGACAATCCAAATACCGCGCCAGCTACTTCGAACGCTTCGACAACGTCTGGCACCACGGCGATTTCGTACGAATAGACGTCCGCACCGGCGGTCTAACAATGCTAGGCCGGAGTGACGGCGTGCTCAAGCCCTCTGGCGTCCGATTCGGCAGTGCAGAGATCTATAATGTGCTTACGAAATTCTTCGGCAGCGAGATCGAGGATGCCGTTTGTGTGGGCCGTAGACGGGAGCATGATCGAGACGAGACGGTTTGCTTGTTTGTGGTTATGTGTGCGGGATGTGTGTTTAGTGATGAGTTGCGGTTGAGGATTCAGCAGGTATGTTTATTTTTTTTGGGTGTTTTTCTTCTACTTCGGCAAAAAAAAAATTTTTTTGGCAGTCCTAGAACACAATTCTGACTTCAAGCCTAGACAATCAGAAAAGAACTAAGCCCAAGACACGTACCGGTCATAATCGAAGAAGCCGGCGGTAACATCCCCCGAACTGGTAACGGAAAGAAGTAAGTGAACATCCTATCGCCTAATCTATTTACAATGAAATGCCTTCGGGATGAAGCCCCCCCATCCTATCTAACACCGGCATATCAACAGGATCGAAATCGCCGTCAAGCAGATACTCTCCGGCATCAACATCAAGACCAATGCCAGCGTAGCGAACCCCGAGGCTCTCGAATGGTTCCGGAAATGGGCGGCGGAGCATGAGTAACGTAACATGTTTTCCGTCGTGGATAAACAGACACACTGGGCTGGAGAGCGGCCCATCTACTACGGGAGCGATCCATCATAACCCTAACTCTGCTCGAGATAAGTGATTACTGATATTAGCCAATCACCACGGTAGACAAGAAAAGAGATGGGGATTTACTCGTCTTAAATATGTATTTAGAGTATGTGTTGTGATCTTCGGCAATAACTACTAGCATGACTACATCTATCGAATCCATCAGATCCGGTCACGTCGGCTGAGTAGCAAGGAATACGACCGGACTTCATCCGCAAAGCGGCTCACGAGCCCATCTCCGAGTGCCGGCCTCTTGTGCATTGGTATTCGCTAGGGTATGTTATCGTGAATAAGGCCAACCCTCCACTGTGCAATCCCCTGACCCCCCGCTGGCTTCCCACTGGAGATATACTAGCTGCTACTTCGACACCAGAGTAGATGGCAGCTTATGCTTTCTATAGCCCCCTCTTTCTCCCCACCCTCCCGATGAGTTATCGCTCACGGACTGAGCAACTCATCATGTCCAATCTCCTTGCTAAGTCTACGGACAGGAAAACCCTGACCCTGACCCCGACCCTGGTACTTAGATAACCCCAAGCCTAACCCTACGGTTGCTTGTAAGGAAAGCCAAGCTGGGTATGCAGATGTCGCTACGTGAGTCTGTCGTATCGTGGGCCCATTGTATCCCGGCACCATCATGTCTTTCTGACGGGGTATACGAAGTCCTTTTTGATGACCAGTGAATGGGGGATCTTCGTTCTCACGAAAATGTAACTTGGTTCGCGCAGTCATCATCGTAGCGATGTCTTTTTGTCAGCGTGGCAGTTATCCCATCCCCTTCGGTGTCCCAACATTTAGGATTCTATTTGATGTCAGATGATAGCCCTGAGAAACGCCAAATGATAAGGGGTACTGCTCTATGTCCAGTATATTCTCAATTGATATGGCCTCTGAACAGCAGTTTTGATAATACTCAGTTCAAGTCTCTTCTTTCAGCACTCGGTAGCTATACCGCCGAAACCAGCAACTCGTGTACCGAATGACAGCCGTATTCACCACATAATCTCCCGTAATCTCGCCTTCTGCTCATCACCGCCAAAAATGACATCAATGCCCTTCCTCGCCAACCCCAGAATCTCGTCTCTTTCCAGATGAAAGTGCTGCTGTATCAGGGTCCATTCATTAGATAGCGGGCTACCGAACACGCCCACGTCGTCGGTCTAGACGCGAGAGTCACGATTAGTCAAGTTGTCAAACTAGTCTCCTGACACCGCCTGGCCGCATAACTCGGGGCTTCTTACACAAGGCACGACCACGGGACCATCAACGCGCCACCACTCGCCGAAATGATGGGCGTCAAAATCCCCAACGATCATCTTCGCCTGGACATTGCAGCTGAGACAGAGTTCCAGCCCAATGCCCCGGCGCGCTTCAATCTGTCTCTTCACTGACTCGGAGGTGTGAACTATAGGTTTTCTGGAATTTAGTATTGGTGCCCCAGCTAAGATCCGCAAGCAAGCACACAAACAAGGTAGTGAGATATGAGCCCTAGACCTATCTCAGGAGGGATTGTGCTTGAGAAATCACAAATAAAAGCAACTATGACTGTGAGTGACGTACTAACATGACCAAGTCGATCCGGCTCCCAGCGCAACAGGGTCTCAAGCTCAGCAGCGCCAGCACTAGCCTCAGCCTCGGCAAAATGAACAGTGATTTTCAACCCGGCCGCCCGCGCTGCCTCGAAGGCAGGCGTGAACAACGAGACATCGCCCATGGTGGGATCTCCGCAGAGGTCGATTGCGACAACACCGCGGTCGCTGAAATGAGTAGCGAGCGCGACGACTTCGTTCGCTTCATCAAGCGTGTTTCGGCGGTCGACAGAGAGTATTAGGCGGACCTGGATAGACGGGAATCTTCGCTGTGCTTCGTCTATGGCGCTCAGAATGTGGTCTACGTAAGCCTCCTTGTCTAGGCCGGCCTTCGGGAAAGGCCTGGGTGTCGTGCGAAGCTCTAGATAGACGACGCCATCTGTGTGAATGTCATAGTTCATTAGTTGTCGTTTCTCCCTGGTTTGATTTGATGTGATAGTGTGTAGTTCGAAGATGGTAACATTTCTGCCGAATAGAAGATGCTCGGGCATGACATACCGCGAGCGAAATCCTCGATAACAGATACAGTCGAGAAACGCAATGAATCGATATCATCGACAAGCCGGTAGATGCAGGACGAGAAGAGGGGAAAGAAGCTTTACGGTGTCAGCCGACTCTCCCATCACGCACATGATATATCATACGGAGCACACAAGAGGAGGGATGTGGTTATCTCTTTCTCATCGTTCATTTCATGTTCTTACGTCTCAAGGTTGAAGTCGTGCTTCCCCACGGGCATGAGGATTAGAGGATCCTCCAAGTCGGTCTGGCCGGCGGCTTTTTTCCTCAGCCAAATATCATGGAGACACTGTCTGCTGATGCTGCCCGAGAGATGAGCATGAAGCTGAGCACATATGTCAGCGCCAGTACACAATCTGAGTGTATGGGAAACTATGACATGCTCTTTTACCTCGATTTTCGGCATGGACTTGAAGTCCACGAGATGAGTACGGGCCATGGTTATTGATTATGTGTCAATCAATGCTCCCGTTGTATCGAGTTTCCCATGTTCCCATGGTGCGTGTCAACTCGCCAAAGGAAGCCCAACCCAGTTAGTTATCCACTCTCGGAAGGTTTCTAGAAGGTCTTCAGGGCGCCCTTCAGAGCAGACGCCCAATTACATAGGCCGATGCAGTATAATGTAACCGTATGTATGCATCGGTAGGCCTCAAATGTGTGCTATGCACGTATATAGATGGGAATAGTGAGTGTGGGTGGAATGGAGGCAGCTACTCCAACGGGCAACAAGTGTGCTAGGGAGGGGGAGACTGGAGACTTCCCGTCTCAGAGTAAGGTAGTGCTACTTAGGTGTACACTAGGCGCAGGTAGTAAAGCAGTATCTAGCTAGGCCTTCCGAGCTTTTGCACTGCGTAAACCCCCGTGGGTAAAACTAGCCGTGGGAGCGAGACAAGTGGCTTTCCTCGTTGAGTTAGTCTGGGGTATGCACAGTGATGTACATTTAGCGGTATCACTAACGAACCTGTGCTCAGAATACCTACCTATACTTACTGTACCTATCTAGGTACTGCATCGGCGGTAGGAATTGCAGGAATTACACGTACATAGGTAACTCACTGGCGATTGAGACGGCTCGCTCCGCGCAGCATATTCAACTCATTCCGTACCTTGATCTGTTGTTTGTTAGCTATGTGAGCTGACTACTCAAGACGTGAGCATGATATCTTTCTGAAGTCTGCTCTTTGGAGCAGTAAACTTTGTACCTATTGAGGTACTGCCAGACTACCACCCGTTAGAAAGTCAGAAACTACCGGTACCCAGCTGCCCACACTAAGACAGTAGCTTATGTATGTATCCAGGTACATCCCTAGGTAGGCGGCAGTACCTAGTGTAGGACCGATCTGTCGGGACTCTTATGTCCCGTACGTTAGTTAACCAAGACGATGAAGGCGATGATGATGTTCACGTAACTATTACTACCACCATTTGCCGATGTAGACTAATGGTTGAACGTCGTCAATCACCAAGACAATCAATGTGAATGTATCCCCGGCATCCGCTGCCGACATGCTAGGTAAATAACTAGCACAATGCGAATGACTGACATCGTAAGGGAGCTAGCATATAGAGTTCAGATCGTACCGACAACTACCACTTATAGACGGACGAGTTAGCTAGGCCGCGCTTTAAGCACACTGAGTCTACTATAGTGTACGCTAGATAATACGTCCTAGCTCCAACGGCACTAGTTCATGAGAGGAGGCATATTTTCCCTAGGTATTTATACCGCGTAGGGCAGTGCGTTATTGGAAATAACACCGTAAAGGCCCAAGGGAACAAGGCCCTGGCAAATTTTGATTTCAACGGAAGGAAGGACTTCAGCATGCACGTTGCGCGACAGAATTCCTTGTGCAGTTTAGCGCGGGGCTGCATGGAAAATACCTATCTCGGGAGCGGCAAATACGGTTATCCCGCACTTACGGGCCAGCTTACGGCGGGTAAGTTCCTGAGATTTCTGAATAATGACTTCGATAAATTAACAAAACAACTTAAAATTACACCTCTTTTTTTTTTTTTTTTTTCCTCCAACCTGTGGCATCGTAGAGATACTGACCTTTGTTGTAGGTATATCACGTACATCAAGCCACTGACTGCTCTTAAAAGTCACCTTTCCTTGTGCGGCCAGTAGTGTCGGTGGGACACCGGTTGGGTTAGGTAGGGTAGCATTTTACACTAAGTGGTGAGACTTGGAGTTATGACTTATCTGGACGCTAGGTACAATACTTGAGAGCGCGGATAAATACGCAGTGTCTGCATCATCACTGTCAGTGATTTCGCTGCGACCGGTCCGGTTTGAGCCGCTCTGAAATCAGGCGGCCTGCGGATTGCCTTCTGAAAATGTAGGTACATACTTAATCTGGGGTTTTAATCCTCCGATTTGTCTACCCTAGCCACCATCTTGTTCTTCAACACGGATTTACAGTACAGTCTGTAAACTCTGTACTACTATAAGGTTTGTTATCTTTGTCCCATTTTCTCTCTCCTAGATTTGATATCCTCATATGAAAACCAAAGGTACACTCAGGTTCGTCACATTAAACCCGGAATGCCCCGTTTACGGAGGCTACGTATGTGAGCAGTCAACTTTCCAAGCGCGCGCCCAACGCCGCCTCAACCATAAACCTCATTGCAAACGAGTTCAATCAAACTCATTATTGTATGTAGTCAAATTCAGCAAGACAGAATTTCTCGTCGAACTGAGTTATAAACAAACGAGAGCTTGCGCAGCGCTTGTCGATTCCTTTCATTCCGTGCTATCTATTGTACATTCGGAAGTCCGCCAAATATGATTGAGGTTGCCGGGCCGCCAAAACTTTGGCAGCCCGACCCATTCTGAGCGCTAACTACGGGAATTACGTACCGAATTGCCTCTGCGTGGTACCATTTCTACGCGCTCATCATCGTGCCCGTGGTAGGCTGTAGGTACTTAGGTACGACATTTGAGGCCCACTGAGCGTTTGCCAAGAGGGTGCATCGAGAGTGGGACTCTACACTATACTAACTACCTGCCCAGGCTAATTAACACATAATTATGTACATGTTGGGTTGGTAAAGCCCGTACACTAGTTCACGGAAGTCGGATTAATGGATGCGTGGGTCAGGAATGTCAAGATGCTAGCTGTCTAGCAATACATGTAGTTCTCAGTGGCCCGGTGCCGATAGTCGCCGGTGTTAAGGCGTCATACCGAACGAAGGGCCGGTATTGCAACCAACCAGAGACCAAAGAGACCAACCTGAGAAATCATAGATGTCTGCATTTTTTTGTCCACCGAGCCTTCGCAACGCTTCAAAGTACTGCCTGCATCTGTGTAACTGCAATATAAGCGGGCTGCGCTCGATTTGGTAGGTTTAATCTCCTGGTTGGGCTTAGCTGGAGCGTTTTTCCCACATTCCTAGCGTGCATAACTTGTACCTACTTGCCACTCCACCCAAGTCCGGCACTCCCACCTCTAGGCTCTGGCACCTGGCCACGGCATTAACTACCACTGTGGCTACGGCACTGTGCACCGCCAGGCCTCTACAGTGCTACGCCTAGGTACCTTACCTGACTATTGCTGGTGCTTAAGTTAGTTAGCGGTCAACTACCTAATCTAGGCAGCCAGCCTACTGTAATCCAGGTACCTACGATATGTGTACCGTATGCTCATGCTCAGGCTCATGCTGCGTGGGCTCTGCGCTACGAAGGAGGAGCGAGCCAGACCGGCCACCCACCAATCCCCCCTGGACTCCTTTGAGCTTGCATCCAGCCATTCCCCCAAACCTCCTAACCGCTCGTACCCCCAACTGATTGTCAACCTCACCTATTCTTTCCTCCTTTTCCGCGAGCCTTGGTGTTTCGTGCACACTCCATCCTCGACTTGGATTCAATTGCCGTCGCTCCCGCATCTCGACCGATTTCGCCTATCGTCGCCCGGTCTTTTGCAACTCCGTCTCTCTCTTCCTGCGACGCCCTCCCATCGCCTGCTGCCGCTGCTTCTGCTGCCGCTGCTACCTCCTCTTCCACTCCCCCGACTCACGTCTGAAATTGGCCAACCATGGACTCCCAACGGCCGAATGATGTGTCGCCTGAGGCCATGCAGGCGCGCATCCAGAATGCGCGACGCGAAGCCGAGACTTTAAAGGATCGAATCAAGCGGAAAAAGGATGAACTGGCCGACACTACTCGTGAGTCTTGTCATGTCATCGGCCTCACCTCGTCGCCGCACCCGTATTGTCGGCGCCGTTGCTAACCCCGTCGTTCATCGCTTTTTAGTCCGCGCTGTGGCTCAGCAATCTCATGAGGCCATCCCCAGAAACCAGCTGATGAAGACGAAGAGAACACTCAAGGGACATCTAGCGAAGATCTACGCCATGCACTGGTCCACCGACCGGAGACACCTCGTTTCCGCCTCGCAAGACGGCAAATTAATCATTTGGGATGCCTACACCACAAATAAGGTACACGCTATACCACTGCGATCTTCCTGGGTCATGACCTGTGCATATGCTCCAAGCGGTAACTATGTTGCCTGCGGTGGTCTAGATAACATCTGTTCCATCTACAACCTTAACCACAACAGCAACGGGCCCACTCGCGTCGCCCGCGAACTGTCCGGTCACGCCGGTTACCTGTCATGCTGTCGCTTCATCAACGACCGGAGCATCCTCACCTCGTCCGGTGACATGACTTGCATGAAGTGGGATATTGAAACTGGCGCCAAAATCACGGAATTCGCCGACCATCTCGGCGACGTTATGAGCATTAGTTTGAACCCCACGAATCAAAACACTTTCATTTCTGGTGCTTGCGACGCTTTTGCCAAGCTATGGGATATCCGTGCTGGGAAGGCGGTTCAGACTTTCGCCGGCCACGATTCTGATATCAATGCCATCCAATTTTTCCCTGATGGCCACTCTTTTGTTACCGGCTCCGACGATGCAACATGCAGGCTTTTCGATATCCGTGCTGACAGAGAGCTCAACCTCTATGGAGTAAGCTGACAAATATTTCACCCACCATTGCGTGTCGGCTACTAACGGATTGATACAGTCTGAGGCTATCTTATGTGGTATCACATCCGTTGCTACATCAGTATCTGGTCGACTTCTATTTGCCGGCTACGATGACTTCGAATGCAAGGTACGGCCCACTCGAACTATGGCAACCTAGACGCGTTCATATACTAACAGATCTTCGTTTAGGTATGGGATATCACGAAGGGTGAAAAAGTTGGTTCCCTTGTGGGCCACGAAAACCGTGTCAGCTGTCTGGGAGTTAGCAACGACGGCATCAGCTTGTGCACGGGTTCTTGGGACTCTGTGGTAAGTTCACTATGGCTTTTGCGTCTGTACTTATTCGGAACTAGCTTTCTAACTCACTATAGCTCAAAATCTGGGCTTATTAAAAAAACAATTCGCCTCCCAAACGGCCTGAGGGCGCCTTATTGACGCACTATATCGCAATTCCAACGGAGTGATACCCTAAGCCAGTCTCCGTTTGATATGCGTTTTGGGCTCTGATCTAGAGTTGATGTAGACACGACGACGCTACGAACTCCCTTTCTTTTTTTCCTTTGACCCTGGCCAGCATATTATACTCTACATTTTCTGATACGGCGCGTTGATACCTTTCGCGAGAAGCGGAAAGATATATTTTCAGGTTATGCGTCAACCATCAACATCCTAATACCACGTCTTGCCCCTAGACGCTCTACCCGTTGACCCCAACTGGCGAGTTAATGCCGTGCTGGCGCTCTGAATCTTCAAGTTTATGCACCTGTTCAAAGGCCAGTAGCAACCCCGTGACGCCCCGACCCCGCCGAATGTACGATCCTCAGCTGGGAAGTGCGGTCGCGTGGCCCTCGACTTGTCCCTTTGAAACTGGTTTCTCGATCCTCGTATTATTGATATACGGATTCCGATGTGTCCTCGTACGCGAGGGGGCATGTTCATATTGACTGATCATTTCTGCTCAGAAGCTTCCGTTTCGCCACGTCTTGTTTGTTTCTTAATTTTGCCTTTACTGACACCCCCTGGTCTGCTTACGGTAGATGGAGTGAAGGCATTTCTATACTTGCTCTGAGGATACAAAAGAAAAAGATATCATAAGTGGGAAGGATAAGGACGATGGACGATGTTGGTCGGTATGAAGGACGAGAAAGAGTCTTGACAACGCTGTACGGCTCCCGATTTGATGAGGGGTACACATCGTTGCTATCCGTCCTCCGTTCGCTTCTTTTCACGCCTTGCTATGTCACTTTTGTTGTGGCAGGGCGTGAAATTGTGCTGGGTTCTAGCCCAGTTGAAGTGAGAGCTGGAGGGAGGGCAATGGAACTGGCGTCGCGGGTGGCCCCTCTACTTTATTGCCTGTACTATAGCCATGTCATACGAATGCCCAAAAATCGTCCCAAACCATGGTGATCCCTAGGCTCACTAGCCTTTGCATGAGGGTGTTGTATCAACCTGGATATCTGTTGCCATAAATTCTCGTGTAGCTCTTCGAAGGATGAGTGAGTGACTGAGCTGAAACGGGTCTGAGGTTTCAGTCATGAAGGGATTCTGCGGGACGGAAGACCACGTGTTTTTAGCATGTCCCGAGGCAACTCACCCTCGTGAAAGAGCTCTCGTTATCGTAGGGGTTCGTTCCTTTTCACCCCCTCCACACCCAGGGAGGGAGGGGGAGAAAAGGGGGTTCTTCTCTCTGTCCCTCTCACTCATCTAGCCTCCACAGATACTTGGCCGCGCTCCATTTCTCTATAATACGAATACATATGAACGATGTGTACAACATGGGTAAGCATGTGGCTACTCATCGTTCCGGATCGGCGGTAGTTACCTAGGTAACTTGAGGCTCGATTGGGGGGGACCCTTAGTATTACCTAACGGGATAAAGCTTTCAAGACAAGCCGAGGTTTGTCTCAAACTAAGTAGTTTGGTCGCAGAAAGCTCTCGATTAGTGGAAGTAGGACAAGCAGCTGATACCCGAATAGAGATAAGGCTTCATGAATACGGGAGTCCTCCAAAACTTGAAAGCGGCCTGGTCGGGTTGGATAAGATTTCTACGGCTGGGGCTCTAGGATCATCTCGACGGGGGGGCGTTGAGCAAGACGATTTGTCTGCCCGTCTATGTGATTACCAGTGAGATGGATGAGCCGGCTAGGGAAAGTCTTCATGACAGCATCAAGAGTGAGACTGACTATGGACTTGCGTGGCCGGTTTATCGTCGTTTCTCGAGTCCCTAAAATGAGAGCTTTTGAGATCTACAGCATCGAGATGGCGAGTTCAAGGACACGAGACGGTATTACCGGGCAGTGCCCGAGGAATCTCGATTTTGTATATAGACTAAAGAATCCTCCTCTCTCCATCTCTTAGTAGTAGACAAGTAAGTAATATAGAATGATGCAGTGCCTCATACACCTCATTTCACTATACGGATATGTAGATCATCAGTCTTCGGTCGCAGCACACATCACGCCAAGCTCGACAAGGGGTGTATCAAGACAACGAGGCAATGTAATCTTTATAAATGTACATGAATAAGGGAGATGCCTCAGAGCTAGGTCCTACAGAGGTCAACATATACGCCTCCGGATAGTCCATTTACACATCAAGGGATGAAGTCCGCCTTCCATGGGATATGATATCCCGAAGAATTCTGATACGGGTGACGGAGGAATGAAGCAGTCGAGTATCTTGCGTTACATCCGGACATAGGAGACGAGGTGAGTGTAAGATATCCTACTATAGTCACAAGTTTTCCATGCCTTTCCCATCATGTTGTGACTCCCATCCTGTCGTCCTTTCTTGCCGTGGAATCACTGACAATAACAGATGGGGTTTCGCTGGCATTCTATCGTATATTCACTTTTACGTTCATCCCGAGCGGATAGGAATAGATCATGCACACAAACATAGGGCTAGGGTATAAAAGAAGAACGAAGGATGACTCCGAGCAAAAGCGACTGTTCATTGTCATAGATGAGTGTGCCGCGCGGGTTTCAGTTTGTTCTAAATAGCACGTTGGAACGCATGAGTGTAATAAAGCTTTACTACTAGACGAACAGGAGGAAGCGGCACGTACACAGTCTACTTCTTGCTCCACAAACTTCGAGAACTTCACGTATATGAGACTCCTAAAGGGGATATTCGCTGGAAATACTGGTTAACTGCGGCCTCATCGGATGAAATACCTGGTTGGTTTTGAAAAGTCCAAAGTCCGGTCTTCACTCGGGTATTCCACACGTAAAGCTACTTACCTCTCTCACAGAAGTCAAACGCTGTCCGTTGCCCAAGCGTCAAAGCCCCTCTACTAAGGTCAGAACCGAGCACATGTGTAAGATCTCTAGCAAATTCACCACCGTCAACTCATCAAACACGCAAGTGTGACTCAGTCCCCAAACTCCCATGAATCTGCCTCCTCGAACGAACGGAATAATTCTAATCCTGAGTCATGATTATGAAATTATGAAATATATTTAAACACACAGATACGCGGAATGTTAGACACCAGTCTAGCCCACCAATGTTCGTAGACGCCTTCGCACTGCACTCTTGTGCCGCCGGCTAAGAGGGGGGGTAATCCGTCTGTCTAGCAACGTAGCCGGTGTCAGGCCTACTCTCTCTCTCACCTCCCAACGCCGCAGTACTCGGTTGAATAGGGCTGACATAATTCCGGCTTTTGTCGAGATTATCATTTCTAATCGTGGGCTGGCACGGGCGTACGGGGAAACTTGAATTGGTCAAAAGACAGTAAATGTATGTTCTGTCGATTCCCGGTGTGTATCATCGTTGCATGTTATGTATATAGCCAAAGTGATCATGAAGCCGTACGATTTCCCAAAGTTGGAAGACTCAGAATAGGTATCTAGTCAAATCGAAAGCACGTGAGAACGTGTCGAGAACGAGATCGTCTTATGTCGAGTTGCCTACCGTTGTTTCTGACCTCTCTACCTACTCATGTATCTTCGTTGTGGTCTCAATAACCCTCTAGGGCTCCCTAGGAAATAAGAAAAAGAAGGTATTTATTTGCAAATATATCCAACGATGTGAGGAGATGTGTGCAATCTGTATCCCTTACACCTTCATCAATATATGTGTATATAAACACACAACACCAACCTACCAATTTTCCAGGAATTGTTAGCTCTGTACTTATACGCTGAATCGAAGATCGTAATCTCGTTCGAAGGCTGGAGGGGGAGCTCATGAGATCTTAATACATATGTATGTAGCATGATGCCCTTACATATTCTGTTCTATTAATATCCTCACCCTATTTTTTTCTGATCACTCCTTACCTACTTCATCCATAACCTCTGACCAACCATTACATTACGGTGATAGGATAGGTTCATAGGAAAGCGATGTGCCGACTAATATACATGCGGTAAGTTTAATCTACGATGATACGAAGCATTTTTACTCGCCCCCGGCTGAATCTCACAGATAGTGAAAAAAAAAAGTATCAGGTTGATCCGTTCAGCAGTGGATCTGTATGTATTCAGCTACTTACTCCAATTCCAGCACTTTACGTCTTACAACCTCTTGCTATTCATAGTAATGTAAAGTAGTTCACCAACAACATACTCAGAGTCGTCGTCCCGTCGTCGTTGTTGTTGGTGGTGGTGGTGGTGGTGGTGGTGGTGGTGGTGGTGTTGTTGTTGTTGGTATTGGTACTCGACCTTGCTGGCCTTCAACAAGCAGGGCGTATGGCATAAGTGATTATTCACAGGGATAGTTTTAAGACGTATGGGAGGTCATGTTTTATGTTAGGCGCAAATAATCGAGTCGAGACCTATGGCCATGAGAGCAAGGCCATGCTGCTGTGATGTGAAACTTCGGGGTAGCATTACATGGGATTTCGGTTCCCGACACAACATTCTTTCGGGCGTGCACGTGGAAACGCCACGTGCAAGTCTGACACATATTGGGTAGGGAGGAGGGA
Source organism: Xylariaceae sp. X187 (assembly GCA_028637585.1). NCBI lineage: Eukaryota > Fungi > Ascomycota > Sordariomycetes > Xylariales > Xylariaceae > Xylariaceae sp. X187. The sequence continues at coordinate 1,271,547 of JAJIZN010000010.1, read as the reverse complement.
GAGGGAGGAGGGAGGAGGAAATAGGGAGTATGGAGGGGGAAGGGGGGAAAGAATGTGATGCTGAATTGATCGGTGTTCATGCCTAATTGGTGTCTTGCCGTATGAGAGCAGGTGGCGTTGTTCTGTGAGGTTTCAATATCGTGTCAGGCTGTAATCTTTCGACCCAGCCTTTCAACATATGGTATGAGGTGGTCATCCTACCCAATGGCATATGGGTTCCCAAAGCTTGATTGATATCTTTTGTGGTATGACGGTTGACACTGGAGAGTCCTTATATAGGTAATTGACCCAACACAGCGTCAATGTGTTTTTGCCGTCGAGGTTATACGTAGATATGTTGTAGTCAAGCCATAAGCAACGCGATTTTCTTGGCTGTTCCCGATCCGAAATCGCGGCACGAAATCGTGATACACCTCGTGAGTCGTGATACAGGGATAAAACTACACTTTGTTAGTTGTTACCTAGTTGTTAGCAGCAATGACATGCGTGAACAGTTACGAGACAAAATTTCCGACACCCAAGTCTAAAGGTCACTAAATGAACCTTAGGCACATCCGCTGTTCCGGTTGCTAGATCATAACTAGTCGTTGCTAGAGCAAAGTTAAGACGATGAGCGACATCATCAGCCCAGCCGGTGGATTGGTCGTAAGTAAGGTCGTGTTGGTTGCCGCGAGGCGGCGAATGAGAGAACACCCAATTCTAAGCCAGAGCAGTGTTGTCCATTGTCCTGTCCTCGAAGTCCTCCTTTCAGTTTCGAAAGCAGAGTCACTCGTCTGCTTTGTGGCGATAATCGGGGACGGCGGTGGGAGGAGATAAAAATAGACACATTGCATTGTGCAGTTTGGTATGGGCGCGAAGTACCGCAAGTCTCAAGAGAGTTGCTGATACCTACGGGTTGCGACTTGGATGATACAAGGTACCTCCACTAACAATTCAGTGAAACTTTTGGTTAGACTACTACCGGTCATGATGACAGCATCACTCTGATGACCACACTTCCCCTCGAAACACACTGCAAGAATACGGTAACGGGGATGATCGTATTGATAATAATAGCGGGCGGAACGTGGCTGAAGAAGTCCAATTGCCCACAATCATTTCACACCCGATCCAAACGGGGAGCGTACCTGATCTCTTATAAAGAGTCGACGAGTTAGGGCAAGAACATCCCATCCATTACACTACCTGCGCTAATGTACTCTAAAATCCTGCACCCATGGGTGTACATTGTCGCCCATGTGGCACTACATAATGCCTCACATTAACCACGCGGCTTCCCTTTCTACGAATAAAAAGGTCAGAAGATGACGGAATCACAAAGGGCCGTACTGTAGGCACCGTATTACTCTCTTTGTACGGAATCACAAAGGGCCGTACTGTAGGCACCGTATTACTCTCTTTGTACGGAATCACTATGTCTATTGTACGTGTATTGCATACCGGCTGACCTTAGATTATCATGACAAATGTGTGTTGGTGTTTGTGTCAATCTGTCTAGTGTAAACGCCCCACCGCGTTGGAGTACCAGGTGCTCCAAGATCGACAGGGGTTTAGATAGTTAGTTACAGGCGAGTCGCGAACTGTGGGATGACCGAGCAGGTCCGCAGCAAGTGTTGCGCTATCTAGCGCCTCCACGAAAACGGTAGTTAACTAGCGGAAATGGCGGTTGCTCCGTATTCTCGCCCTCCAGCGCCCAGCGCCCAGCGCCCAGCCCCCCCGTACACGTTACTTAATCCAGAACGGCCTTAGATACAGAATGGCCTCTTTCGTTGCAGGTCACGACTGCTAGGCCTTTGTGGTTGGCATGTTTCAACTGCGCACTAGTTACGGAATACTTGCGGCATTCTCATTGTCCCTTCCCAGTTCAGCTTTTGTTCCCTCCTTGCTACTTCCTCTTCTCCGATCTGCGAGCACTTGCAAACAAACTCTCGTCCGCCGTTTCCACGAAACCCTCTTGCCCGCTTCTGCCGACTCCAGCTATAAGTACATTCACAGAATTACGTACGGTCGCCTGAAACGCCCCACGACATCCTTGCCCCTCCCCTGTTCGTCCATCTTCCAGTGCCCTGCATTACACACTCATTGCGTCGACACCCGACAATAATAATAAACCCATCGCAAGCCCAACCGAGCCCCCCTTCGTACACAACCTACCTTATTGGTGTGTTGGCTGCCAACGCTGAGCTATTACCCCCCCGATCTTATATATCTCCCACGAACCCACACCGACACCACCCTCCCGTTTTTGTCTTGGCCTTCTCCACCATGAGCTCGACCGTCGTCAACAACCCGACTCCCGCCCAGGAAGAGTTTCAGAGTTTCCTCGATAAGAATACCGACAAAGGACCGCGCGTACACCCCGAGGATAGAAACGACCGCGAAGAAAGCGACAGCGAGCAAGACGACGAGGACCGCTATCGAGAAGCCCAGATTGCCGACGCCATGCGTGCTCCCGTCGGGCGACCGGGCGAACTGAGGCTACCGCCTGCCAGCTTTGACTCAGGCCGTGCTACCGGTGTCAAGGGCGTCATTGCGGATGCGAGGGCTTATGAGCAGGCTCGTCGGGGCAGATGGCGAGACAGAGTGGGTACCGTCCGCCGCTCCGTCATGGGCCTGACCATGAGTGATCGCCCGAAGGAGGTCCACTCCAGTACCACTGACAGCGAAGAGGATCACGACCCTGATGAGGAGGCCTTCCTAAATCAGTGGCGCGAGGCCAGACGGCTCGAGCTAGAAAACGAGCTGAGGAGAGGAGGCGTGCGGAGCCGCCGGACGAGCCCCAGCCCTCACATGTTTGGTCGCTTCGACCCTGTTGATGCCCTGGGGTATCTCGATGCCATCGAGAAAGTTGGGCGGGAGACAGTTGTTGTAGTTTTCGTCTACGACCACGAGGTTAGTCTACACCCCGTGAAGCCCTGTGCCCCCCCCCCCCCCCCCCTCCCCTTTTTTTTTTCTTTCTTTTCTTGCTGCCTCCCTTCTCTTTCGTCCCTAATCGATATGCCTATATACCGCCATACTAAACGTCTATAATAGTGTCAAGTATCGGGAATAATCGAGTCGGCGTTGCGCCCGCTCGTTAGCGCTCATCCTTACGTCCATTTCGTCAAGGTTCACTACGAAGATATCGAGTTTGATAACGCTGCTGTTCCCACCATCCTCGCGTATCGTAACCAGGGAGATCTCTTCGCCAATCTAACCGGTATCATTGACATGATACCGGAAGATGAAGACTTCGACACCGGTGCCCTGAAGAGAGTGCTACAGCGCCACAGTGTTTTATGAGTCGGCTGTACTCCCATTGGCAGTATTTTGACAGGCACTACGCTCCGTATCCCCAATTGAGGAGGGGATATATTTTGCCTCATTCATTTCATCCACCCAGGCTGTGCCGGTTCTTGCTTGGCCTATTGTCTTTTATAATTGTTTTTGTTCCGCCCATTGTTTGTTTTAACAACATGCGGAACCTGCGAAGAAACCTTGATTGATACCCATGCATTTCGGTTTCGTAGACGGGGGAGAGATGGGAAGCACCAGGTGGACCGTGAAATACCACGGCGTTGTCCTCTTGGGGAGGACTAGCCCTTTACCAAACCCATAATGTAGCAGGTCCTGCATTGGAACCCCAGTAGAAGGATACCTCAGGGAAATGGGTGGTAAGAGAAGGCGTCTTGAGATAGATGGATCGATTAACCCGGCGTTCAGGTTTAAGTAGGAGACATGGCCTACGATAGATCTAGGTTTATGACTCCGTTTTTAATGAGCAAATGCCCAGATACCAATTCCATTCAACGGTCCCACTTGTCTGACTGGTAAAGCATCAAAGGTTTAAGACTCAGAGAGAATTGATATGATAATCTTTCGATGCGGATGGCTATGCTTAACATTTCACCAAGACTTTTTTCGTGTCTCTGAGTGTATGAGTTGTAGCTTCGTTATTTACGGTATCCGACGGCAAGACTGACTGCACAATTTTAATGTGTATTGACTTTCTAACATCTTGGTTCTTGAGAACTACCTATTAACAATTACATACCGGAATCTCGGGCATCACGCTGCTCCACAGAGCGGCAGCGTCTGCGACATACATTTGATGTCGCAAATGAACCCCGCCAGACCCCACTATCATCAATCATCAGCAGCAGCAGCAGCAATGTCTGACATGTAGTCCATTACATAGCACGCTGTACGAACTATATTACACTACCTACACTATAGGAGATAGGGACCTTACATGGCTGCTTTCAACCTCATTTCATTCCTTCCCTGTTGTATGTTTGCGACGGGTTTAGCCCTCTTCCATTTCGGAGTTGCTTGCGAGACGCACCTAGTAACCATTGTCTCTCCCAGCATCTCGGATCAGGGTTAGTGTAAGTCAGGTAGGTAATTTGTAGGTATGTAGGTAGTTATGTAATTCGTTGTGACTGCCTAATGCGTACTAACTTAGCATGGCATTACTGAACAAATATGCGTAAGTACCTAGTCTATCTAGTAGGCCGGTATGTTCTCCGAGGTGTCCGTACAATTAATGCGCAGCCCGATTGCATGACGTACTCTCCATAAAGTATCACGGACAACGGCATTCTACTAACTCTACCTTATAGGTTCCGCCTTTTATCAATGCCTTCCTGCTCCTCTTCTCGTCCAATACCTGTAGACAAATGGAAACCGGTCCATCGAAAGCAAGGCGACTGATTCCTACATGAATTGAATCATCCCCTCTCTGACACGGCCTGTTACCCCTCCTGCTTATACGCACTGGGCATCAGGTGGCCTGCCCTGCGCACGGTTGTGGTTGTGGTTGTGGTTGGGTTTTGACGTAAGAACCTGGTAGGCAGCCAGGCCTGAACCCCCCGACCACATGTCGTGAGGACTACGGAATTTGCGAGTTTTGAGTTTTATCCTGTCTCCGAGGTACTGGTCCACTATTCCACCTTTGTTGGCATTCCTCATCTAACCTTCCATCTGTTCGCCAATGCTACGTACATGGGCAGTGGCACCTGGATTGCTCGTCGCATTGCGTCTGCAGAACTTGAGACAAGAAAGAAGGCTACTTGCAAAGTGTCGGCAAAGCGTCGCCAAAAGCGCCGACAACCTGAATAGACCCAACGTCGCTTGATTGTCGAGCGGGTGTTGGCTGTACCGACTACATACGACAGGCTCTTAATAAACTTTCGGGTAAGTCGCTGTAGTAGTAGTGAAGAAGGTGCCTGCTAAGGCGCTGGAGAGAAACTGGGAAGCCGCCTTCCGACCAATGCCCCCTTTGCCACTCCTTCCCACCTCGAACCTGGCTACATCCCACCTGCCAACTTAATGCCTTATACCTTCCTGCCTGCTTCAACCTAACCCACTTCTTCTGAACCCCAGGCAGCAGTACGATCTAGGTATCTCATCTCCCTGCTCTGCTGCACTACCATTATTACCACTACCACCTTTTACCTTTACCAACCGCCGCCACCACCACCTACACACTCTCATCCATCATTCCCATTTAAACGCAACCGCCAAACCACCACCACCACCACCACCACCAACCACCAAACTACCAAACTACCTAGGTGTAGTAAATATCCTCGGGTTCGTTTTGACTGCTCTCACAAACAAGCCAATCCATTCATCAACTTACGGTTGACTCCGACTTAGCTTTTGGCCAGCTGCCTAGCTCGTCATTGTCCTTACTCCAGCATCCCCGCCCCCGCCTTACCTACTCTGCCCTCACCAGTCAGTCATCAATGTGCACTGCTGTTACATATAGTATACACTCGGATATAGAGCAATTATCTGAGCCAGCGGTCACCCAGCTAACACTTCCTCGCTACGTAGACGTTTTGCGGGTTCCTACAACGAGCCTCACTTCTTGCGCTCAGAACCCCACCACGCCGAAACCCAAATTCGTCATCCTCCGTCTGAATCCACCAAGCTGATGGTAAGACTTGAGGTATGACATGACATACCTACGTTCTCCTCTTATATCACGGTATGGAACAGTCTGAGACACCCGACATACTGAGATCTGTTCAACCGACACGACGGCACACTTCATCCCCGATCACCCCTCAACCTACCCCTCGCCTCCCCAACTACGAGCCGGCGCCCACGTCTCCTAGTATTCAAGATCCGTCCGACTCTGTTCTCTCCCTTCGGTTCCCGAGACCAGTGGGAAATCGACAGTTGACCAACTGGATATCATCCAGCTCGCCAGACATCATGCAGCCTGGAAACATTCTAGACGACGATGCCAGCTTGTCTGAGCTGGGATACGACGTAATCGGAACCGATGGGGAAAGCCAGGCCGAATCCACAACAAGCTCTCTCGACTACCAAAGGGCTGATGACGTCCAAAGTCTTATTAGTACCGACACTGGTACCGACACCGGTACCGATGTTGATACTGATTCATCCGACGACGACGAAGATAACAACCTTCACGACACCACCATTTCCGATGCCACGGTCGTCGAAGAGGTTCACTACGATGCGTCCAGTGAACCCGAGACTCTAAATATGGTAAACCGGAGCCTAGAAAACCCAACGAACTTGTCTCTGTCCGCCTTCTCTCCGTTCACACCCGCGTCTTACCTAGATCGTATTCAACCTCATGACCCAGCCGCAGTCCTCCGGGGTCGGATCCCCACCACCGAAGGTTTGTCACTCGCGGAACAGGCATCCTGGGCTGGCCCATTAACCGTGAAAGAGCTAGAGAACTCAGAGCCGTATTTGCTCAAGACACCCCATAACTATGGCGTCTTTCAATCAGCTCTTAGAAATAGGCGACGGGTCCTGGCCGTGATTCCCGGTCTCATCCTCATCTATGTTATGTCACTGGTCGCCAAGTCCCTGTTTTTTACCCCGTCGGCGCCTAGGGAACTATCGACAGTTCCGGTAGCGTCGGTCTCCATTGCGGTCCCCTCTTCTCTCAGTAAACCCACATACTCAGTCGCTTCTCTGCCACCAAAAGTCTCGCAGACGCCCAATGCCCCACAGAGTAGCAATTATTCCAATAGCCTCCTATTCAACCCGTTTGGGAAAGACAACACCCAGCCAGACGTTGCGGCCATTCCTCTACCAAAAACCATCTGCTCGGCAGAGCTGTCTAGCCGAGACGAGATCATGATCACCATCCCTCAGAATCTCAAGTCTTCTTGGCTTGCTAGGGATGCCATTTTGATTGCAGTAAGCCGCGGGCTTCAAGATATCCCTACTAAGGTGTCTTTGATCGACGAGGGCTTCCTAATTCAAGTGCCTTCGAAACAGGCAAATGGCGTGTTGGCTGTGACTATTGCGACGACTCACAAGCCGCGAATCCACGAGTCTTTCAATGTTGACTTTGGGACTCATCTGTTCACGGAAGCCTTCGACGCCGGCAAACAGCTTGTCTGCGGATTCGCACAGAGAGTCGTCGACACTGTCAATGGGACGACGACCTGGGTCGGGGAGACCTACATACCTGCACTAGATGTTGTATCAAAGCAAGTCTACAGCCAAACTGCGTCAGTCTCGGGCTCGGTGTTACATGGCCTCCGCGATGTTAGTGAGACCATTATCAATACGCCTGGTCGTCTTATCGCCCAAATTCGACATGCTTTTGACATACGGCCATTACTCCAACGTGCCGGCCAGCTTCAGCTGGAATTGGCTCGACAAAGTGAGGATGTCCGCGATGATCTACGCATGGCCCTGCTCAAGAGTCAACTGGCATCTAAGCTCATGTGGCTGAGGTTGAAGGGTAAGACAGAAGAACACACTCAATATGTTAGCAAGGCCAAAATATATTGGAAGGAACAGTGTGCCCGTGTTGAGACGGCTAGGGTTGAGCGGGCCGAACGGACCAAGCAGCGGATTCAAGCTTGGCGTGAGCGGGGCCCGTTCTTCAGTAGGAATACAGGCGGGGCTTGAAAGAAGAATTCCGACACATCATAAGTACCTCATTATATCACATGTTCATTCGGGTTGGGATGGAAGTCTGGCGTTGGATCGGTTCTCATGTTTTATTCGCCTCTGCTATCTGAACACTTATCCCCTATCCGACTCACTTTCCCCTCACCTCACTTGGTGCCAGGGCGATTCGGTGTTTTTCTTTTTCTTTTGTCCACATACAGATACCGATGCTCGCCGCCTTCGCCCTCGTTGCTTTGATTTGTAGAGGGGATAGATTCGATGGCCCGTGATGAGCGGGAAACTAGCAAAGGGGGTGGCGAAGAGGGTATAAGCCTCTCTCGAGGTGCGTGACGGATTGATACACAGGACACTCTAATCGCACAAGGGGACCTAGGAGAGGTCGGGGACATCTCGAGCAATGTATCTAGCGGTCCAAGGTGCCATGCAAGGCATCTCTACCCTTTATACGAGGCCACATCACACTGACTACCTGTCCCGCGCCTGCAGCAGTATCATTGTGTATTGACTGGACAGGTAGTGCAGGACGTCCGGACTGATAGAGCTCCGGTCTCCATGATAGCTAGACTACTTCGCCTACATGCCTGAATTTTATGACCCTAAGTTTATATTTCGTGAGCCCCTTGACTTTTATCTCGTGATCTTAGTTACAACTTCTCAGGACAATGTCGTTGCCCTAGGTAGGTAGAGAGTATCACTACCTATCCCGTACTTGCTCCGTAGAGGTAATACCGTGAATGAGACATTATTCAGCGCTGTCTTTTCTGGGGCTATCTATCTAGGTAGGTAGGTAGGTCTGGATAGGTAGGTAGGTCTGGATAGGTAGGTAGGTCTGGATAGGTAGGTAGGTCTGGATAGGTAGGCAGGCAAAGGCAACCTAGATAAGGCAAAGGCATGTGTAGGTAGATACATAAGTAAGGTAGGTAGGTAGGTAAGGATGAGATATTACGTAATTACCGAAGTTGGCAGGTGTATATGTACCCGCCGTACCCACTTCGTACCTGGTACGGCGCTAGTGCTACGTACCTACTAGGTATTACGTCCGTAGCCGTGTGCGGAATAGGTCCCTGTGTCTGTACCTTAGTACCAACAACTCGCTGAAAGCAAGTAAGGTGCATCTTGGGAACTTGGACATGAATGTTAATCCTTTCCAACACCTTAATTCCATTGCGCCTACATAAGAAGCTCATCAATACGTCAAGTCAGGCTTCGCGCGTACGACTCCCCACGTCAAATCAGATACGGGTTTATTGCGTCAAAGGCCGCCGTGCCATAGCAGCAAGAAACACTTATCCTGGAAAGTCGATGATGGCGACGACCGCGGATGCGCGGAAAGGTACCGTGGACTGTGTCTCCCCCCACGCCGTCGTAATGACAATTGGCTCACTCGCTCTTTGCCTACAGGTCCCGATGACGAGGGTACCATCAATGTCGCATCTAGGAAAATGGCCAAGGCTAAACCTCTCGGCTTCATGCGACTGAAGAAGGGAGCGCCTAAACAGACCAAACCCGGCAACTGGCGTGATGGAAGCGTCGCTGATGGTGGGTAGCGATATCGTGCTACGGCAACACTCACGATGGACAGTCTTGAGCTGACGAGAGGGGTCTCTCCCTATTTAGGCGGCGAAGATAAGAAAGCTAAACGCATTGCTAGTCCCTCTGTCGCTCCCGGCGCGCCTTCACCCAACCCCGCGGTCAACCAGCTCGACGAAGACCCTCACGAAACATTCATGAACGGACGACCACTGGAGGATAATCTGAACCTACATCAGTGCAAATACTGCAAGAAAGCGATCATAAAGACTGCCGCGAAGGGTCACATCGACAATTGCTTGAAAATCAAGCGAGAGAAGGCACAGCGGAAGAAGGTCGCTCGCGAAGCCAGAGAACGGGCGAAGGAACAGGCTCGGGAAGAGGAAGCACGAAAGGCAGACGAAGACGGAGACGCCAAGGCGAACGATGACAGCGACGACGACGACGACGGATCACCTGAAAAGAAGTCCACTAACAAAGCTTCGAAGAAGTTGGGCGGGAAGAAACCAGATGGCGAGCCTAAGGGCAAGAAGCGCAAGGCTGATGCCGACGCGGAAAAGGGACCCAAAACTAAGAAGAAGAAAGAGGAACCTAAGCCCAAGATCCCCAAGCCCAAAGGTATAAAATCATCAAGATTGTTCATCATGAGCTGGATGTTTAGGTCCGTGTTAACCATACATCTATCTATGGCTAGGTCCCGTCGACGTCGAGAAGCAATGTGGCGTTATCCTGCCTAACGGACAGCCGTGCGCACGTTCCTTGACCTGTAAAAGTCACAGTATGGGGGCCAAGCGTGCTGTGGCAGGCCGCTCCCTCCCTTACGATATGCTACTAGCCGCTTACCAGAAGAAAAACCAAGCCAAGCAACAGAGTGAGTAGAGACGAGACTTCATGACGCCGAAAGTTGGCTGACGTAAAGCGCGTAGAAGCGGCACTCGATGCTAATGCACCGGTCGAGGACGACGACGAGACGAACGGCGGACCGGTCGACTCGGACGAAGAGACAGCGGCAGTGATGAGCGCGTTGGCTAGGTGGAATCCGCAGCCCGTCTTACCGCAACCCATCTTCCAGCCCATTAAGCGTACATACCAGGCCGCACGACTCCGCGAACAGTTAAATACGGCCACTAACGGTGGACGGATCAACATCTTCAAGGTAGTGGGCCTTGGCGTGCAAAAATTGGCGAACAGAAATCAAGAGGGGATGGATATGGATGCGCCCGGCGAGCCAGATGTGTCCGCGCTGAATCAAGCACATAGGTCAGCTAGCTTCAACGCGCAGGACTCATCGCGCCGGCCATCGGTAAACGGGCGTGTCTAGGAGTACTGCCGCGACGACTTAGAGGACGAAGCCTTAAATGCGCTCTTGGATGAGATCTTGGAGGAAGTAGGCCAGGATGATGCTCAGGATAATGTCCCAGAAACATTAAAGAAACCAGCCGATGATTCAGCCGAGGGCTCAGACTTGGAATCAGCCTGGGACTCGGCCAGGGGATCAATCAAAGAGGAACCAGACCGGGAATCAGCCGAGGGATCAGCTCAGGACTCCTCCTCGCCCGAGTATTATGACGCCTTCGAGGACGTCACTCAGGATGGCACTCGGGCTATTGCCCACTAATCATTACTCTGGAAACACTGGATATACCCGTCATAGAAACAAGAGGGCCAGGAAATGCGGCTTCCTGGCCCTCTTGTTTATATGATTTGGGGAGGGGATGATTAATTAATCCCCGACTTTCTTTTTACTTTTTATATCTCGGCGACGAGATAAAAACTCACGCGTATAACAACAACGGTGGGGTGGGTAAACATAGGGTAGTCTCCTCTTCCCTCAGTTTCCTCTTTTTTTTTTTTTTTTTTTTCAAGAGCATACCCTCGTCATTTCATGATCAGGCGCATCAGCAGGTTATGGGTGTTTTTTTTCAAAAGGTTACGACTGCGGATATGGGGTTACAATCACAATCATGGTCATGGGTCGGCGTATACGGAGGGGGCGTGTGGGAAAGGGCTCTTTTCTGAGCAGAGTTGAGCAGGCGTTTTGGTTGGCGTCTAGGCTAGATACCTTTCACAAGACAGGCTTGTATTAGGCAGGTCAGGCATTGCTGGCAAACATGGCAAACATGGCAAACATGGCAAACATGGCATACTCGTACAGATAAACACACTTACAATTAAAACCAAGTTTTCGCTTTTTTATGTCTTTTGGGTGTTGTCTTGGAGTGGTTACAGGTTACATACCCCGAAGCTAGAGATGAGGGTTAGTGAGAGGATCCAGAGAAAGGTGGAATTGAATTAGTCAATCGTCATTCCTGAGGTTTGGGGGGAGGGGGGAAGGGGGAAGGGGGAATGGGGAATGGGGAAGGGAATCCCCCCTTGAATAGATAGATGACTTGAAGTTGGGCACATTACCTACCTGCTACACTTTGATCGGATTTCGACCGGCCGGAGACAATGAAAGCAATGGAAGACAAGGTAGATTTTTCGGAATACGGAATACATACATTACCCTAAGCTCTTATGGCTTGCCCATGTGTAGTAGGTATGTGTATCCATGTGTTGTTGTCTGGGTCTTCGGTCCGGGTCAGGCCAGGTTAGGTAGCCGTGAGAAGAAGAGACAGCCACGTGTTTTGCTTTGATCTTACCTTTCTTTGGTAAAAGCTTTCGCCGCCTGAAGTGAGCGACGTGGTCTTTTCTTTTCTTTTCTTTTGTTTTAATGAAACGATAGCGAATGAATGAATGGATGGATGAAATCCTTTGTGGAAATCGGCCCGGGTAAGAAAGGTAGGTATGGGGTACATAGGCAGGGTCAGGGTTAGGGTTATGGTTAGGCAAGATATTGAAAGTCAGCGGAGATACTATGTAGAGATATAGAGACAGTTCCGAGGGAGGAAGAGGAGGAGGAGGAGGAGGAGGAGGGAGAGAGAGCTAGATACGTAGAGAGAGAGAAAGAGTGAGGTGAGGTGAAATGATATCATGCAGTTATGGTCATTCAGCGGTCAGGTATATAGGATTAGCAGTATTGTCTATATCTTCATCCTAATGTACAATACATGCAGTAGTCTAAGATGTCGTAGCTACTATAAACTGGACCAGTTATAATAAACTGTCAGGTCTATAAGTCATAAAGAATGTAAGCGCCGTCTGGGAAACTGGAACTGCGCCTACATATGCGGGGGGACAGACGGGAGAAGAAGGTGATGAACTCCATCTAATTAATGGTCTGAAGATTAACTACGTTAGTTCGGGCGTTATATCGATATGTATAATAAAGTCACGAGAACGTTCTGTTTTTCTTTTGTATATCACCGATGGGTTATTGAAGTGGACCGAGTGATTTGACCTCCATTAGGTAGCTAAATCATAGATGTGAGTTGGTTGGGTGGAAGTAGGTGTGAATCTCAGCTCATCGGCGGAGTGAGAATGAAGAAATAATAGACAACATTACTACGTAGTAGACAATAACAACAGCAATAACAACAGCAATAGCCGAGCGTTAAACCGTGCCTGATAGTATATCAACTGGAAGACAGGGCATTATTGCCATGAATGGATCGAGGTAGACAAGGTAGACAAGGTAGACAAGGTACCTAAACAAACAGATCATCACCTCTCAAAAGTCCAAGCTCCCCTCATCGACTCGATGAAGACAGTACACGTGAGTTATACAATCAATACATGCCCAAGACGCTCACGCTCAAACTAAAATCCCAACTTCCAAATACATACCGGAAAGACTCTCCGAAGCCGGTGTTTAATAGACTGATGACTTGAAAAAAGAAAGAAAAAGAAAAAGCGACCCTGTGCGGCCCTTACATCAAGCAAGCCAGTCCGACTCCCCCGTCCAATAAAACAACGACAAATAGCAGAGGCAAGAACCAAAGATATCCAGACAGAGGGGCGTGTGACTGGGAGAAGAGGGGGAGGGGCAGTAGTAGACGGGTATTAGTAGACGGGGACGGGGGGGACGTATGTGGATAACACAGCAATAATAACCTACAGCAAACAAACAACACAGCTCCCAGCTGGATCCAGAATCGACCTCGATAACAAACCACGTTAACCAAACCGCCAGCATAGCACGTTTAAATAAGAGCCAGATCCATTCAGGAGTAGATTCCGGAGCGGTTAGGTAGGCTAAGAATTTGTTCCGGGTTCTCTTGTTCCGATTGGAGACGCTGGCTGGATGGCTTGGTTAGCTGTGACGCTGATCGGCAAACCCCCCTGATTCTTTTATAGACAGACAGGGGAGGAAGGGAAGGGAAAGGCAAAGAAAGATGGCATAAGAAGAAGGGTTTATAAGTTGATAAACGGCCTTGTTCATGTCTATATGTTCTCTTTGATTCTCGACATAGCTTGCTATCAACTTCACGTTCATCACTGCTATTGCCATTGCGACTCTTCATAACACCATCGACATCAACATCAACATCCTAATCTCCCAACCCTACATCGGGACCTGTTGTACTGTCATCTCATCATCTCATCTCAATCATGGAAACCATAACGATAACCGAAACTGGCCCAGTCAAATCTCCTACGCCCGCTCAATCACGGGGCTCATCCCGATCCAAAGCACGATACCGCCGGACCCGATCCAGGTCCGATACCAACACCAAATCCACCTCCACCTCCAGCACTGACACTGACACCGACACCAACACCGACTCGCGCTCGCGTTCGCGCTCGACCTACTACTCCGACTCTCACTTCACCCCTTCCTCACGACGAACGTCCTCAAAGAAAACAAGCCTCTACACAAGCAGCACCGACAGCGAAGCCAAGTCAAGATCAGACGCAGCTACCAACGGCGGCAAGCGATCTCGCGAGCGCCGCCGCCGTATTTTCTCCGACCTGGAAGTCCGCTGGCGCTGGCGGGCCGAGAGTGTCCTCTACTGGCCCGGGTCTAAGTAAGGAAAAGGGATCATTATAACCCCCTTCCCGCCTTCCCTCCTTTCCCCCCTTCTCCATCCAAGGAGAGTCCATTCTGACGTGGATTAATTTTTGACCATGGTGTCGACATGTGCTAACACCGTGAAAATTTAGATGGTCCCAGATCTGTATGGGGCTCTTCCCATTCTTTTCAATGCTATGAGAGACCGTCGGCATTTCCTTGCGCGTAAAGTTTCGATGATGGGATGGACATGTTAGGAATGGGGAGGAGAAGGAGGGGGGGACCTTGGTGTTCATGGAGGAATCTGGTCCTGGGATCTGGGATGAGCGGTTTATAAGGCTCGTACACCTCCCGCGGTGTCATCAGCTGGCGGCCTACGTATTGATTATGCCCGAACCCGATCCTCATGTTCTTTCCCCCTGGAAAATCTGAAGAGAGGGCATTCGTTCAGTGGTCGTATGGCCGTCCTGGTTCATGGGCCAAAGCCGGTGTTGGCACCGAGGCCGGCAAGATAACTCTCGAATCAGTATGCGCATTATCCCAGTAGCGGAAACCAGGTGCGGCATGGTCGCATTCCTTGTGAGCACAACGGGAAAGATGTCTGGGAATGACGGCAACATCGAGTCAGATGTGGTGAAGGCATCGGTCCAAGAAAAACATTGTCTCTCCATATGACAGCATTGGTGTTGAGTTTGCTCAGGATCGTCTTCAGCCATGGCGCTGCCATACTGATATTGGTCCAAACACTCTTTCCAAGGCATATTTCACAAAGCCCCCGGGGGATTTCGACCATCCTACACGATGGGCTACCTATTCCAAGCACAACGACATCTTATAAGCCCCAGGGAACAGCGGTTTGAGTTTTCACATTGCCATTTCCTTCGTTCTGTATAATCTGAAATGAATGGGTCAGGAGGGTTTCTTCTATTCTCAATTATGTAACTGTATTGTTATTATTATGTATGGGATGTGGACTTACAACAGCGGAGGCGCCTCGGTATGCTATCTATTATTTTTGAGTAGGGTCCAAGATAGACTCGGGGACATCGGAGAACCGGCGTAATGAGACAGTCTTTCGCGTGGACCCTCCAAGTCTAGCATTGAAAGGCCGCAACGCCGTTCTTTTTTACCTGGTTGGCGCCACCGGCTGAATAGCCCGTCCCTTCACTCCTGAGCTCGACTAAACCCGGCCGAATTGCCTCTTTATCTTTTTTACCCTTTTTGTTCTCCGCGTGACCCTGATCCGTAAGATCCGAGTCGCAGACATAACACCTCAGCTTCCCAGTCTCGGTGGCATGGGGATCATAGTGTACATTCGGCTTCATGAATTTGTCGACGCAGCTTCCACACACCACGTGTCCGCAGGGCTTCGCCAACATGGCTTTAGACGAGTTCCCTAGTCCTTTCTTGCACGATGGACATATGCGCACTGCCTTCGCGTCCTTACTCTGCTTCTTCTCGTCTTCATCCTCCGTCGTGAAATGAAGATTGACTAGCGAGTGTAGCGAATACGTATGCGGTTTGTCATCGTTCGAGGCCGGACATATAGGGTTCGTCTTGGTCTTCTTGACGACCTCGTGGAGTTGTCGTGAGGCTGTTACCGAGCGAGATGTGGGCACCCAGAAGGAAGGCAGACTAGGTTCGGCGGCCTTTTCGTCGTCAATGGCTTTTCGGGCTTTGGCTCGGTCGTCGGCGGCGATGCGCTGCACTTCGTCTTCGTCTAATTCGAATTTCCTCTTCCCGGGTCCACTATGCCGGGTGCCTTCAGGTACGGCAGAATCTTCACAATCCTGTGACTGTGGTGTGACTGTCAATGTGGGCGTGGGCGTAGGCGTAGGCGTAGGCGTGGAAGTGGCCGTGGGTTTAATGGAGGCGGCGCCACTTCGCGATCGAACATCCAAGCCATTCTGCGTCATCTCGAACTCGCGCACAGCTCTCTCATGGGCCTCAGCATCAAGCTGAGCCTGCCGTTCCCGGGCTTCGTTGTCCTCCTGCCCTCTCAGCTTCTCCAGTCGTTTGATCTCCTTTTTCTGCGCGAGGATGTTGCGGAGGGCGCACTCGCGACAGAAGATATCCCCGTGCGTACATGAAACCGGGTCGATGGCATTCTCGAGACAAAGACGACAGGCGGAAAAGGGAAGGAAGCTCTCGCGATTCAGACGGGCCGACGTCGACGCCCAGGCCTTGCGCGCAAGATCGCGCTCATAGGATGTGAATACGGCGCGGGAAGTGTTGCGTTTACCTATCGGCTTGTTGTCAGAGAAAAAGAAGAGAATTATCGTAGATAGGCAGCTTCTTATGTAGAGAGAGAGTTATGATAGAACCTACTATGAGACATGATTGCATGGCAGATTGCTAACACTAGATTGTAAGAACTAGGTAGGTATCGTATATTTGACAAAAGTCGGTAAAAATAAGGTAAACAAGGCCCCATGGATCTGAAATCCGGACAGCAGCATGTGTTTCCACCTACGGAAGTTGAGCTTTCGTCATTGTAGACCCACATGCAACTTCCAAGTAAGATGTACCAGATATCCTTAAAATGAATAGATTGGATATGCAATACGACAAATAGATCCACTGTTACTAGGTGTACTATGTAACCGAGGGTAAGTGGGTCCTTTCTTAGCAGCTCGATTTGCGAGCAACATCCACTCGACGTCTCAACGCCGATGTGTAAGTCCCCCTTTTGAAAACACGGAGTCGATCTCTTATTATACACCGACATTGACCAAGTAGTTTGCTCATGTCCCTTATATGTTTTTTCCTCCGTACGTGTAATGCTATTCATTCATTTTCATTCAAGCAAAAACGCAAAGAGTGAGTAGGTAGGGGTCCGTAATCCCAGGATATACCTATACAGAATGACCCCTCCGTCTTCGTCTCATGAGGCCCCGCCACCAGACCGGCCACCTCTACCCTGGCGCTTGACTTCGTCCATGATAATGGGCCTGACGGCCGGCCTCTCACGTGTCTTCTTATATAGTCTCAATACCGTCGAAGTCACCGGCCTGCAGAGATTCCTGGATATACTAGACCGACGGGAAGATGTCAACCAGAGACAGAGAGGCCTTCTTACGGGTAAGCTGCTTCTCAATATACTTATACTCACTTGAATACTGACATTACGGCTCAGTCTGTAACCACATCAGCGTGTACGTTGCTAGCAAGCCAGGTGCCTAGACATATGCCCGTCTTGTGTACCAACCGAAATTCATGTCTGATAAGTCCACTCTTATACACAGCTTCGACGATCCCCTCATGTGGGGAGTCCTCCCATTTCGCCATGCCTTTAATCCCTCCAACCATCGCTGGGGTCTAGGGGCTCACGACATCTGTTTCAAGAACAGGTGAGAGACTTGCCGCCCTTCTCAACTCACTCTCTTTTGCTGGGGGTTTTCTAAGACTCATTTCTATCGAAAAACGCAGTCTTCTCAGCACATTTTTTCTCGCGGGCCAGGTCCTGCCAACTCATCGTCTTCAGCACTCACCCCTCGGCGGCCCTTTCCAGCCTACCGTGCCCCAAGCTATCAGATTACTATCAGCCCGGCCTTTTGTAGAGCCAGCTTACGCGGGCGGAGCAGTGAGCGAAGAGATAGGAACCGCAGGTTTGCCTCCCATCTACACGCAAAACCGATACAGTTGGGTCCATGTATTCCCCGAAGCCTGCGTACATCAGCACCCGAAGATGTTCATGCGGTACTTCAAATGGGGAGTCTCCCGCATGATCCTAGAAAGCGAGCCCATGCCCGACGTCCTGCCCATCTTCATCGACGGCACCCAACGCATAATGCCCGAGGACAGGACTTGGCCACGCTTTCTCCCCCGCTTCGGCGTCACCTTCCGAGTCGCCTTTGGCGACCTCATCGATACGGAAAAGACCTTTGGGGATCTACGTGCCCAATGGCAGGAGTTGGTGCGGCAACACGATAAGAAAACTCAGGCGCCGCGGGTCCTAGGGGAACTACCCGACGAGCTGAAGTACGGGGAGAAGGCGGTAAAGTTAAGAATTGAGGTCGCCAGACGAGTCCGCGAAGAGGTCTTGAAAGTCCGGCGAGGCCTGAGTTACCCAGATGAGGAACCCGCGGGATTTGAGCTAGCTGAGACATGGAGAAGAGAGCCTGAGCAGGATAAATTCAAGAGTAATGTTGACGACAGTTTAGTCAACAAGAGACAATAAAACATTGATCCCAGCACAAAGGATACGTTCGGAATTAGTTAAGCAATCACTTGGCAGCTCATAACACAGTTTGAGGGGGTATCAAGATCCTCGGTGGCTTGCCTGCTAGCACTGTTCTAGAGAACACATGTTATGAGGGTATAATAACGGTACGAAGCTCGAGTAGCAATGTTGGAGAGGGGAAAAAAAAGAAGGGAGGGCTCCATTAGGAAGAACACCTTGCAAACCAGGACCTATAAATGCCACAGCAAGAGTCTACGACGAAGCCTCGACCGACACCGAAACGCCTCGGCCGTTTGCCCAACGAATTTCAAACAATTTAACCTGCATCTAAAGCTGCACCCAGCGAGTAGAGAAGCTCCCGCAAATGATTACTGCCCAACTGGCAAGATTGAGATTGTGTTGACGAGGAAAGAGAGGATCTCGTTTATGCTTTCTACCGTAGCATCCAATATGCAATACCGCAACACGGGGAGACGACCTAGGCTTCCTAAAGTGCCTATGGTGAGTTAATTCAACGGCACGGCATGCTAGTAACCAGGATCATAAGGGACCTGAGGTGGCATGTGCTGTGGCGCGTAGCCTCTAGCTTGTGGGTGCATCATCACTTGTGGGTGGTGCATCTGGTGTTGTTGCATGATCAGGTCGGCAAACCAGGGGTGCCGCAACGCTTCATGGGCACTAAGGCGGTTTTCCGGACGGAGAACGAGCATTCGACTCAACAGGTCGATGCCAAGAGGGTCAATCTGAGGCAGGATCGTGTGGAGGTCCTGAGTGGCATAGAGTTGGAAGGTTGGCTTATAATCGGGGAAGTTTGTGATGCCGGGCCACGTGCGCTCGGTGGGCGTGCCCATGATGCGGAATATGCGGACAATTTGGTCCTCGTTGGTCGTACCCGGAAACATGGGGCGTCCGGTATACATCTCAGCCATGATACAACCCGCCGACCATATATCAATGCTCGTGTTGTATGTCCTACTGCCGAGCAACACGTCAGGAGCTCGATACCATAGTGTGACGACTTCATTGGAGAAGGTGTTAACAGGGATGCCGAAGGCACGAGCCAAGCCGAAGTCGCCAAGTTTCAGAGCGCCCTTGCTATTAATGAGGAGATTCTGGGGTTTCAAATCTCGGTGTAAGACCCTATTTTGGTGGCAAAAGTCGATGCCCTTAAGGAGCTGAAACATGAAAGACTTGATCGTGATGGGTTTCAGTGCGCCTCGTTCACCGTGGGTGTCCATATACTTCTTCAGATCGCCGTCCATGAATTCAAAGACTAGCATTAGTTTATTCTCGGTGTGGATGACATCGTGAAGAGCGACAATGTTCTCATGCTTCAACTCCTTCATTAAAGAGATCTCGCGGATGGCCGTACTAGGGGTGCCTTCTTCCGAGTCCAGGTGGATTTCCTTTAAGGCTACGAGTTCGCCAGTTTGACGGTTACGACCTTTGAAGACCTGATCGGGCACATGTTAGCGGGTGGAAAGACATCAATAGACAGTCAGTCTGGCTTATGCCGCCGACGCCGACGCCGACGCCGACGCCGAGGACGAGGACGAAGATGAAGATGAAGACATACGGTGGCATAGGTGCCCTCTCCCAGCTTCTCGAGCTGCTGAAAGGAGCTCGGATGTCGCTTGGCGTCCATTGCAACAAGGAGCTGCGCTGTGGCAGGTTTATCGTGGAAGCAAAGGAGTGATTGTTGGCAAGAGTGCTTTGCAAGGGATTACGGAGAGCCCGAGAGAGCCCGAGAGAGCCCGAGAGAGCCCGAATATTGATATGGGCGGATGGTACTTTTAGGTATGAAGCGGCGAGATTCGATGAGCGGTACGCCGAGAGTCCGAAACTTGCAATAGAGGACCGCCTACCGCAAGAGCGATCGGATATGGTAGCAAATATTCGACAACTATGCAAGATAATTAGAAGAGAATTTCTAAAGAGATGTCTCGGGCCTCGTGTTTGTCTCTATGGCTGGCTGGTATGGCGTTGGTGAATGAAGGAGGGGCAGTTCCAGGCCGGAAATACTGTACCATGAAGTACCCGACAATTATAATACGGTGAGTCAGTCCGTATGAGACTGGTGATCCGTCTTGCCCGTACAGGACCGTGCTAGATAGTCCGTACGGGCAGAACTACCTAGGTACGGACCTACCTACGTATGGGTAGTTACGTGTACCTACCTATCTAGGTGCTGCACTATCTGGCATGGAAATCACAAACTGACTGGCGTATGCAGCTAAGAGATATTGCACTACGCTAACCTTAGGTACCTAGACGCGAATGCGGGGCTCCCCCCCACCTCATGCCCCACTGTAGTTACGTAACTCATGTGAAGCACGCCTTCTCGCGACGCATTACCTTGGCAGGTATGAACATACGATACCTCTTATGACCATGTACATTTAACTTTCATCACCGTCCTTACCGCCTGGGTACGTCAAACTCAATACGCGGAGTCCTCATGGCCTCATGCTCCCTCTCCTCTTTCCATAATGTAACTCTTATCTATCCCAGTCTGATCACCGCCAATTCTCCATAACGGCCAGCTGTCTCTTCCGTTGCCGTTGAATGTATTCCCATCTCCGTCCTCTTCTGGTAATCAATCAAGCCTCATTCCTATCCCGATCACGGTCACGTATTACCTTTGCCTAAGGTAGTTATCACGTCGTCCACGACATCTACTTTTCTTTTTCTCTTCACCGCATGTGATAGATGAACGTGTTCTGAATTATCTCATTCCAACTTCGCCATGCGACCGCTTCACGGCGACGATACCTGGAACGGCCGTCGGCGACAACAACGTCCCGGTGTTGGTGGGTTTCATGACCAAGATGTTCCTAATACCACTACTACCTCCTCAATGTTCAACAATCACATGTCCTTCTTCCTTGCTGATGAGGCATCACTTGACTCGCATCGAGAGCAGTCTGCGTTCCCAGCCCTCTCTAGAGATTCAAAACAGGTAACTGGAGGAGCTCGAAAAGACGATAGAGGCTATTCTCGAGAACACGCGCGTTCGCGTTCATCGTCCGCGAGGGCCTCCGTCTTCTCTCAAAGCCCGTCACTGCTATCGCAAGTACAGCCATCTATATCACGTCCTATCACACCCATCATGCTCGGTCAGTCCTGCCTCGGCTCCTCCAGCAGCAGTTTGTCGTCGCGGAGGGCTTCTATTGCTAGTTCTCTCTCGGATCGAGCTACTAGTTACAACCCGGACTTTGTTGCCGAGCCGACCATAAACATGCTGGAGAGCGGCAGTTCCCCACAGCTCGTTATGCCTAGCATCAGGATGCCTAGCCGTCGTCCATTCACCGAGACGGGCAAGAACATCGGCCGCTTGAAGATCCTCCTTGCCGGCGACTCTGGTATGATCCTTTATCATTTGCGGCCGCTGCCTTTCTGACCGTTCATTGCTTCGTAGGTGTCGGTAAGACGTCCTTGCTCAAGGCGATTGTCCAAGCTTGTCATCATATTGTACACGTCGACCCGATTTCATCTCTAGGTGACTCGAGTCAGACCACCCGCCAACCCGATATCACGGCCGCATTTCCAAGAGAGTCGCTATCGACAGCTACCATTTCTGAAGTTCACGCCAGTACGAGACCTTACCCTGAATGGTGGCAAGAGCTGGATGCACCTCATATGCTCCACAAGCGAAAAATACGGGGCGATAGTGTACTAGAGCGCAACATTTGCTTTGTCGATACGCCAGGATACAGCCACGACTCATCGGTATGTCCTTCGATTGGCGTTGTCAAGTCTGAAAGCTAACGCGTTTAGATTATGAAGACGATTACGGATTGCGTCGAGTATGTCGAGTTTCAGCTGAGCAAAGTGTCTTCAGATCACTTAAGTGACTCGGACTTGATCAATATGCTCGGGGGCGATGGGGGTTGTCAAGTTGATGTGGTCCTCTATCTCATCTCTCGTAGTAAGTTGCTGCATTACCGTTTCCACGACCAAGCGTTTAACAAGTATCAAAGCTTTGAAGCCGGCCGATTTAGAATACATCCGCCGCCTAACACCTCTAACGAATGTGATCCCTATTTTGGCCCAGGCTGAGTTGCTCTCCGATGAACAAAAGGCGGCTCATAAGGAGGAAATAAATGGACAGCTGGAGAGTGCCGGCATTCGACCGTTTACTTTCACGCCTACAGTAGCTCAGCTAAACCCGGAACAACCCATCCCGTCGGTCCCTTACACGGCGTCCAGTGCGATGATGTCCGACCACGATATCATGGACGCTAGCCTACTCATGAGTCCGGAATACGTACAACCCCTGATACCCACTGATCTCGCGTTCCTGGTAGACAAGATCTTCAGTCCTGATGGAGCGTCCTGGCTTCGGCATTCTGCCGCGAAGAAATACTTGCAGTGGAGAAGACTAGCACCACGCCGGCCCCGCGAGCTATACGAACCACTTGGATTTCCCATACCGGCCTATACCTCGGCGTTGGGCGAGCCTTCTCTTGCGCTTGCCAGACTCGGCGAGTCACATCAAAGCTGCGAGACAACGCAGCTTCGGGTGGCAGATTGGGCTACTAAGCTTCAGCAAAGTTTGGCGAGTGAGAGAACAAGATATGAGGCTATCGCCCGTGGCGAGCGGGCTGTTTGGCTTGCTGAGAGACTCCACGAGTGCGTACAAGATGGAATTATGGTAGGGCCGGGCGGAATGAGAGAAGTGAACAACGGAGGGCAGCGGAGAACAAGCAGACGAGCCGCGTCGTCAAGGACTTCGCAGCACCAAGACCCACTTGGGCTCCTTCAAGTAGCGGCGGACCTGAAGGCGAAGGGCTGGGTCGCCTTAGAAGTTTTGGGCAGCCTGAGCGTCTTTGGCCTGGCTTTCTGGATCTCCAGGCGCGCATGGCCAGCAGAAGGCATAACATCAATCGATGAGTGGATGAGGCATTGGGGGCTAGAGATGTGATGGCAATGTCAACGGAGTCTGGTGATTATCGATAACCTAATACCTATCTCCTCCACGGCCTACTTATTTCATGAGTTGGAGGATACTTTTTTATTTTAATTGCATTTGGTAATTAAGTAGGAGTGAACCTATTTCCTCCTGGTTGAGTTAGTTAGGTACACTCTTCTACGTACGAATAGCTTGTTAGGTTAATCATGTAGGTGGTAGGTAGGTAGGCAATACTCGGTGCGCTTGATTTTAATAAATGAGGTTGATCGTAACTAGGTGTGTCGAATCGAGGTGTGTAGGTACAAGACAATAAATAAGTACCTATTTACCTAGGTATGCTTTCCTTTCCGCATGAACATCGCGCCAAGTCTGCCCAAATAACTCGAAGGCCGCGTTAGTAGATCACATTAGCCATTTATGTATAAGTAAATCCAGCCCAGAAAATGCCTGAACCGGCTGCATTTCGCGTGGGCGCGGATGGATCACAACTTGCTCGATGTCCGTACCGAACATACTTGTAGAATTCCACTATAATATTTTGCGACGGGAGGTTTTGTGCTATCCACGTTTTATCATGTCATGTTTGTTCACGTCCATTGATTGGGTAGGTAACCGAGGTTTAAAACGTCTAGTCACATGATTCCACTGGGTGCCCGGTCGTACCTACTGTACCTGCTGGAGCCTGGGATTTTTGGAGTCATCCATCAGCCAGCCCCTGCCGCTGGAGTTGTGATGTGGTTGTTAACCGCCGGGCCCGGAATTCAGGTCTATCCGGGTTGTACGACTGTATTAGGTAGCTGTCCGTTTATTACGGTTGAAAGACTCGTATGCATGCAAAATCAGGACTCAGGAGTGGCTCAGTGGGTGGGGACCGTGGCGGCATCTCAGTTTCAGGCTCGCCGCTAATAACTGCAGTCGTGCTCGTGCTCGTGCTCGTGCTAAAGGCGGCGTGGCTCACGTTGGCAGCGCGTTTGGGAACATTGCGGTAGAACTTATCAAGGTTTTAGGACTCAGGAGCGTGTCGCTCTGTAGGTAGAGCATATCTAGTGCACACGGTCTTTGAGGTCTGGGTGTCGTCGACGCACATTCAAACTCTGGGTGCCCATACCTATCTGAGGTACCTAGGTACCTATTGGAACTTACGGTCGATGCTCCGTATAAGGATAATCCCATATATATGAATACATATAGCAAAACCCGATCTCTTATCAGCCTTATCACGCCATGCCTAATTGCATGCTCTAATTAGTCAGCCGGCTAGGTTAGTTTTGTTGTCAGTGCTACCCACGCTGCGCACTTGGTCGGTGCCAACCGTTGTCTGGCAACTAACAACCCGTACGGCTCTCACCATCGTCTTCTCATCTTCTCATTCTCTGTTTCTTCCTCCATCTGACCCCCTTTCCCTCTCTTCATTTCCCTCGTACCTTCCCCTCTCTGTCTCTAGGTTTAAAGCCTGGGGCCTGCCACCACTCGGTATTCCTCACAGCACATTGTCCTTGTGCAGTTACGGGCCAATTCGCGGTTGGGAATATACATTGCCTATTTTCGAGTGTTTGACTCTAGTCGCAACGAGCCCACTTCATTTTAGGTCTACTTCCAGGTACTGCAGCGGTTGAATGACATGGCATCTCTGCTCGAGTCCTAGCACGTCCTTCAAATATTCTACGCCTTTACATAATATCTACTTGTTTTTATCCCCCCATTTTCCCATCGACTCTACGGATCCCACTGATCCCACTGATCAGATCCCACTGACTCCGTTGATTCCAACAGTCCGTCGTTCCTTCGAACCGTTGGCTTGGCGCGACTCGAAGCCAAGCAAAACACTACACAGGCAAGAGCAGATGATAGCAAGGTAAAACGCAGCGCAACAACATCATTGCAATGGAAACGACAGAGAAGACCTGGGGCATCACCAAGCCCATATCCTCGGCCCTCCCAACGCCGGCTGAATCGCACTCCACAAACCAGCTCCTCGAGGAACTGAGACGGCAGAACACGTTCGAAACGTCGTCGGAGACTAAGAAAAGGTGTGCCAAAATGCGTCGCTTCTCTGCTTTGTATACGTGTTTTGACTGACAGTTTCAACTTTCTCCATCCATAGAGAAAAAGTCATCAATGACCTGCAGCGCATTGCCGACGAATTTGTTCGCAAAGTTGCCCGAGCGAAACAGCCGCACAACGAGGTGCTCATACGCGATGCACGCGGCGAGGTCTTCACCTATGGCAGCTATTGCCTAGGCGTCTACGGCCCTGGTTCGGATATCGACACCCTCGTCACTGCTCCCTCTTATGTCTCTCGCGACGACTACTTCAAATACTTTCCCGACCTCCTCGTCCAGATGGCGCCCGGAGGCGCCATTACCAACTTGACCGTCGTCGAAGATGCATTTGTGCCCATCATCAAGTTTGAATATTGGAATATCAGCATCGATTTGATCTTTTCTAGGATCGCCACGCTGACTCAGTTTCCTCCGCGCCATCAGCTGCAACTAACCAGTAATGGGTACTTACGCGGTCTTGACGACCGGGAGCTGAGATCTCTCAACGGAACGCGCGTTACTAAGGAGATACTGAACCTGGTGCCTGAACAGAGCACTTTTCGCAGCGCCTTGCGCGCCGTCAAGCTATGGGCCCAACGCCGTGCTATTTACGCCAATATCATTGGCTTTCCCGGTGGAGTAGTATGGGCCATGATGGTAGCCCGTGTTTGCCAGCTCTACCCCAAGGCTACGAGCTCTACCATCGTCGCCAAGTTCTTCTTGATCATGAAAGGATGGCCCTGGCCCATACCTGTCCAGCTCAAACCAATGGAGGACGGCCCCCTGAACGTGCGTGTTTGGAATCCAAAGGTATGTCGTTCCCAGCTACAATACTGCCTCGCCCTCCCGTTTCGGCATACTGACATGGCTGTCCTAGATCTACAAAAGCGACAGGTTTCATCTGATGCCTGTCATCACCCCTGCTTACCCTCAGATGTGCGCTACCTTCAACATCACGAAGTCTACCAAGGCCATAATACAGCGCGAACTTGAACGTGGCGCTGAACTCACCGAGGCCATTATAGATTCCAGGCTTCCGTGGAAGGACCTTTTTGCGAAGCACAGCTTTTTCACAAAGGACCATAAATACTACCTAGCCGTTATTTCGTCGAGCACTACCAGGGAAGCCCATAAGGTCTGGTCTGGGTTCGTCGAATCGAAAGTGCGTATTCTAGTCGGCGAATTAGAACGCCACCCGTCGGTCGCCTTAGCTCGACCATTCAATAAAGGGTTTGAGCGGCAGCACCTTGCTAAGACAGACCAAGAGCGCGAAGAGGTCCAAAATGGCAGTCTTGTTTATGTCGCCAAAATGGAAGGAGACGTATCTGCCGATTCCACCACCGTGAAAGATGAGAATGCCTCCGGTGACAAGGCTAATGGTCACGATGTGAAAACCAAGGCTGAAGAATCAGACCAAGATGCAAAGGTTGAGATCGAAGAGATGGCCACGGAGCCTACGAGGATATATACCACGACTCACTATATCGGACTTGAGCTTGCTGAAGGTAGGTGTCCCGCTTGTGTTGACTCCTGACTCTCTAGCAGCACTCAGCTTTACGACTTAATCACCCCACTGTTTCTGACTGGAAGCTTAATGATTTGCCAGGTGCCAAATCCCTCGATCTATCGTACCAAGTCAACACATTCAAGCAGATGTGCAGCGAGTGGGAAAAGTTTTCCCGCGATCTCAACTGCCTAAGCATACAACACGTAAAGAAGTAAGTTGACTCAAAGGATGACGAGCAAACACGCGCTTAGGGACTCATAGCATCAATCTTCCCGACGACGTTTTCGAAGCCGGCGAGATCAAGCCTTGCCGACCACTTAAGAAGCCGGTAGTCAACGGCGCGACGGCGACTCAGAGAAAGCGGAATGCACCAACTGAAGTATGTAGGGTGATGGCGAGATATCTGACTTGTCGACTATCATCTAGATATCTGTGGACACCCCCGGCAACCCGCGAGGAATTTGCTAATCTGCGATATAGGACAATGTACAACCACCGGCTAAACGGCAGCAATCATCCACTACGACTGCTGCTGCTGCTGCGGCGGCGGCTACTGCTGCTGGATGAAACAGCATCATAATCCTTCGTATGGGAACATCAGGTCCACGAAGGATATGATTTGAGAAAAGAAACTAACTGTTTTAAGCTGTGTCCCAGACTAACTTTGCAGTGCCCTTTTCGAGTATAATTTATTGGCACGGGCTTTTCTATCGCTCTTGTCGATTTTACCGACCCGAGGTCGGTAGTGAATCAATCCAACCGTGCAAACCCTACTCCGCAAGCCTATTACGAGAGAGCAAGGAGGCAGACACCAAAAGCTGCATAGGTTCAGTATGGTCTAGAAAAATGGAACTGGGTGTCATTTGATCTGAGAACAGGATTCTAATCGGCAAGCAGGTTTGACAGGTGGCATAATACTTCAAAACAAAGTTCTAATGAGAAGAACCGGTGATGAAAAGGGGACAAAAAAAGACAACTGGCTGATTTTTGTCCTTCACCTTAACTCGGCTCTCAACTACCAACTACACACACACACACCCCTAAACACACAGCAACGCGCGCGCTGTTCTCGGAAGCTTTTTATCTTAATGTAGAGCAAGAGGTGGCTTGTTGTGCAAAAAGACTAGTACTACTACCTCCCCCCCTCCCGGCAAAGGTTTCAAGGTGTCCTTGTCATTGTGGAAAAAAAACATGGCATAGGATAGAGAGTAAAAAGATGTATCTAGAGGCGAGATTTTCTCCCAGACAGATAAAACAAAAAAAAAAAAAACCAATAAAATTGCTTCAGGGGGGCCTTTTTCATGGCCCCCCAATCTATGTATAAAACCACACATACGTATCGTCGTCTTCTTTATTGAATTGGTGATTCTTCTCGATCCCTCTATGTATATGTCTTTCTATTTTTGCTTTGGCTCCATTTCATTTCATTCCCTTCTGGTCATGATTAAGTAACCCTTCGGCTCATCGTCGTCATCGGACGGGAGAAGAGAGGGAGAGTAGGAAATATCAGTGAGCCTCGAGCGAGTACCTAAACTATCCTATCCTATCCTACCTTATCGTCGCTTGTTTTTGACGTTCCCGTTTCAATTTCAACTGGTTCGCGTTGATACGAGGAGCGCCGATGAGGTCACTTAGGTTTAACGTAAGGTAGAAAGAAGGACCTCCTGGTGATTTTTCCTGCTACTACTATGACTATTGACTCCTCCCGCACTCCCTCTCATTCACTCTCCCTCCCTCTTCAATTATAATGTCACGACAATACCACAAATCACAACTCACGAATCACAATAGCAACAATTTTTTTCCAGGTTTTTTTTTTTTTGTGAATATTATTTTCCCAGTTTGTTCTGGGTAGAGTAAGGTAACCTACCTATTAACAATGCGACCAGGGAGACCAGACTTTCTCTGCAAGAAAGGCGGGTTGGGTTGGATGTGTGTGTGGATTAATTTACCTGACCCAGAGTTAGGCCTAGGTTTAGGTTCAGGTTAGGCCTGCCCTTCTCTCCCTTTCATTCCAGGCAAGCCAGTTTAGCTATCTGCTTGTTCGTCCGTGGGTCCGTAGTTGTCTGTCCGTGTGGTCATGGTCGTGGTTGTTGGGCTTGTGGGATTCGTGGGCTGTGTAGTTTCGTCTGTCTGTATGCTTGCTGTGATTGTTTCCCACCTCCGGTCTACAAAGCTCTATACTCCGAGCCTTCAAGAGTCCTCCTCCGTAGACCTCCGTAGATAGCTGTCCAGAGAAGCGTGAGGAGAGAGAACAACAGAGAGGACCTCTAAGCACCTGGTCACCGAGACTTATCGTACAAAATCAATCAGAATGGCTCTCTCTACCCACGACTCTTTCTCCCGCCCTTTTTCGCTTTCGGCGGCGGCGGCGGAGGAGGCCGTTCACTGTGGATATGACCACTCGTAACAATGGCCATGGTATTAGTCCACTCGAGACATCTAAAAGTCGTCGTCGTCGGCTCCGGCGGGCTATTGTTGGTCTGTGTCTTCGTCCGAGTAGTTATCCGCTTATTGGCAGCAGCATCTTTCTTCTTATCAACCACCGCCTCTTTCTCTTTTTCTTTCTCTTTCTCCTTCTCTTCCTCATCAATACCCTCCGCCGCCTCATCCCCAACATTAATGTACTTCGCTCGATTCTCCATATTCGCCACAATCCGATCTTTATAAAGGAGTAATTCCTTCCTCAATTTCAACTCATTAAACCCGCGAGGATCCAACCAGTTCAGAAGCGAATCCAGCTGCGCCGGCTCCGCATAATACCCCCATTGCTGCGCATTGAAAACGCTCGTGCGCCCCTCTTCCATCTTTTTCCGTTGGGGCAAGGTCATGTTGAACTTGGCCTTGTAATCGTCTTGGTACGAAGCCGGAAGGTCGATATATCCCTCTCGCTCCATCTCATCCGGTCCTTGCACCCAGATACACCCATTCGCATAGCCAGCGTGAGCCGTCGAACTGTCGGGCAATCCCGCATACGGCATTCCATTCCGTTCAAACCAGTAATACCGATTCCAGAATCGATCCTTGCCCAGAACGCGTGTTCGTCCACAATCTGCTTCACGTAAATCGTTGTCGATAACGGCAATCTTGGCCTCACATTCCTTGATGAACTCCTCTTTTTTCTGAATCTCTTTCATGACCTTTAGGAACTGTTTCGATGGTTTGGATACTTTGGCTGCTAACTCGGCTTCCTTTTGACGTTCCATTTCCTCTCGTTTTCGTTGGCGTTCCGCTGCTCGATCCCCTCCACGGCGTAGGTGGCGACGAGCTCTATTGTCGTCATCGCTACCGTCCTCACTAGGTTCGGGTGATCCGCAGCTTGCCGTCGCTTTATTGCCACTAGCGTTCGGCTTACCAACGTCCCCGGATTCCGCAGGCTGTGCTGGTGGTGTACCAGGTAGCAGAGCCTTTCGCTGTTCGTTGAGAGCTTTGAGATCCTCCAGTCTAGACATATCTTAGTTAGCAAAACATCCCCAATATCTAGGAATAAGCACGTGAGAAATATATACCCTTGTCTTCGATCACGCTGCGCTTCAATTTTCTCTTTCCGATAACTCGTCATATTATCAGCGCAGGTCTCCATATAACCACGAATAGCTTTGGTCTCCATGGTCAGCATGCAAAGGATCTGGAGCGCCGATATACGGAGGTTAAGATCAAGAGTCGAGTACTGATCTCGCACGAGCTCTGGGTTCGGCTCCTTATCCGCCGGTACCAGTTCAGCCAATAATTCTTCACAAGCCTCCGTCCGCCGCGGGTTCTTCGAGAGTTGATGTAAGAGCCCGACTAAAATCATCTCCCAGCCACCATCTTGGAAATTGCGCTTCTGTAGCTCATCGATCCAGTTAAAGTCCGCTAACAATTCGGGTGCACGGTGTTTAATGATGATCTCAGGCGTCTTTTCCTTCTCAGCCGCAGCCGCCTCGGCCCGGAGTCTCTCCGCTTCCGCCTTTGCGAGGCTGCTTCTCGTGGCTCGTCCAGTAGGTTTCGGTTCAGGCTCGGGCGTCGGCATAGCACTCTCATCTTCCTCTTCATCCTCCTCCTCCTCATTCACCTCCGGCAACGTAACCAGCAACTTTCCACCATCGGCCTCTGAGCTGACGATCTGTTTCAAAACCGCGCAATGGATTTCAGTGAAAAGTTCGCACGGAGTATTCTTGTTCGCGATTTCTAGCGCCTGTACAAAGTCGTCGAAAGTAAACGAGTCGAGTTCAAATATCTCGCAATAGACGTTCAGTGTGTTCCAGGTCTCCAGTAAGGGTCCAACAGATGCCATCCGAATCTTCTCATTCTGAGAGCCACTATCTACGACACCCTCCGGTGGATCACGACAGAGAAACTTGAGCGGAGGCCGTACGTAATCGTCACGTGGTGGGAGTTGTAGGTCCTCAATGGGATATTTCGGTGGAGGCGGCGGTGGTTCAGGCTGAGCGTGCTGAGAGTGCTGGGCGTGCTGAATGTGCTGAGCGTGCTGAGCGTATATGACGGCGGGCGCATTCTGTCGGAAGGGAACCGGAAACTGAAAAGGATTATCTCCGGGGATGGGCGGTACTGGTCCGTTGTCATGATCGAGAAATATATTCGAACCAATTCTGGCAGTGCCACCAGGGTGATGATCGTGGTGGAGTTTCTGAACCTTATGACTCTTTGGTGCCGGCTTGAGCTCGGGTAGCCGGGCTGGACCTGAATTGTTAATTGTGGAATCCACACCATTGGCATCGTGTGAATTATTCGGCGGCTGAAGTGCCCGCTTTTGCGCCTGTTGTTGCCGGCGCTCCAGCACTTTATTATCATACAGGAGATGAGGAGGGACCCGGGTGTTGATATGGTACTTATGAGCAACATCGGGCTTCACAAGCCAGGGTGCTCCGTTCCAGGCTTCTCGCGTAACGGTATTCTTAATGAAAGATCGCAGGACGGACTTGGTGAAGACCTTCCGATCCCGGGATATATGATCGCTATCTACGACGGCTTCCTCGTCCGCTCGACCGTCAATGCTAGTGGAATAGCGCGAATAGGGCTGCGTCAAGGTCCCGTCAGGCAGTACTTTGCTTCCTAAGCGAGACTTGTCGCGCACAATACCCGTCAAACGTTCCCCAGTCACGAGCTGTATGGTCACAGCCTCACCGGGGAAGTAATCACCCTTGAATTCCTCGAATATTCTATCAACAAGTGCGTCGATTCGCGAGATGGTTTGGAACTGCACACGACGAAGAATGGGCCCTTTGAGGGCCTCGGGAAACGACTGATCGACCTCTTGCGAGAAAGCCAACTTTATCCTCCAAGGTTAGATACTCGACAGAGAGGCTGGATGAGGTACTACAAATAAGACACTCACCTCACTGGTTAACGCATCGAAGAAGGTCAACCCAGAGTGGCCCGTAATTTGACAAATAAACCGTGGCTAAAGACAAGTCAACGGGAGTTCACACTATGGAGAGTGAGAGGCTCCAATTGATACTAACCTGATTGTAAAAATCAAGTCTAGATATAAAAGTGGTTAGTGATATCAAAATCATATGCGCTGAAGCCGGGGTGGCATGAAAATGAGACGTACCTAGTGAGATAGTCCTCATAGGTAGTAAAAATTTCGCCAGTCTCCGGAATTTGCCAGACCTAAGTGGCAGAGAGACGTTAGTCGAGGGCACAAGCTGAGGGCACGGAGTGAGGGCCGTGCAGAACATGGGGGAGCACACCTCTGCGCCCTCCTCCTGGATCGGAGGCGCCTGTAGAAACTGTACAGGCTTGCGCTTGTAGTGAACCTATGATGGAAGAGTAAGTCAGGGCACATGGGATAAAGAGGTTCTTTCTGAGGTTGGCTTACCATGGTTACTGTTACTGATGGGCGTGGGATGCAAGTCCTGTGTTGTTGGTTCGGGAGCGTGATGAATCTCTAAGTATGGCTTGAGTCAGTCTATCATCTCAATGTGACTGACTGTGAGTGTATTGTAAAAGAAGAAAAAAAGAAAAAAAAGAAGGTAAAGATGAGAGACGGATTGACTGGTCAAGTGGAGAGGTGTAGAGAGAATTGAGTGACTGAATAGGAGAGAGGGAGAGAGAGAGAGAGAGAGATGTGCCCAGTGTCTAGTGTCGAGTGTCGAGTGTCGAGTGTCGAGTGTCGAGTGTCAAGTGTCAAGTGTGAAAAGTGTGTGGTTGAATGTGGTCTCTCAATGTACGTACAAAAGTATACCTACTAGGAATTTATACCCGAGACGCGGTCAGGGGGCAGTGACGCGTGAACGACATGAATATATCGGGGGCTGCGGGAAGACCTGTGAAACTGCGAAATGGTAGACGGCAGGAGAAGTAGGTAGCCTAGCGAGTCCCCGGGCCGGTCTGGACGTCTGGATGGCTGAGGGCGGTAAATAAAAAAGGGTGCAGAAGGGGAGGATGGCGGAGGCGTATGTAGCAAGTCAAGTGTAGGCGGATAGAGACGGGAGGGGGGAGGTTGCAGAGTAGAGGAAGAGAGAAGAGGAAAGAGGAGGAAAGAGGAGGAGAGAGGGAGAGGGCGGGAGAGAGAGAGAGAGAAGGAAAGTACACTAATAAAAGATGAGAAGAGCTGGGTCCAGTCCAGGTAGGCTCAGGCGGCAGGTACTACTTACTAGGCGGTAGACGTGAAATCCCTACAAACTGTAGGTACACAGACTGTACAGGGACTACACAGACACTACAGGGAAGTCCACGGGGACTGGACCCACTTGCCTACGCCAGGGCCGGGATGACGACGTTGCCCTAATGGTCAGCTTGTCTTCCGGCGGGTCGCAGTCTTTTCCTCCATCCATCCACTGCCATCCGTCAAGCCGTCAAGCCGTCAATCCGTCAATCCGTCACTTTGCCCTAGAAACCTCCTTCCAACCCCCATCCACCTCGTCTTCTTCACCATAACCCTAACCCGCCACGCTGGCCCTCGCCATGCACATTCTTATACTCGTTCTGGTCGCCCGCGCGAGCACGACAAAACAAGCACCCATACGTCCCCTTCTTTGTGCATCCCCGCCATTTAATCCCTTTTGACCCTTGCATCCCGCATCCCGCCAATTCCTGGGTCCTTGCGAGCCAGTTCCTCCTCGACCTCGACAGCACCATTCGCCGTCCAGTTCCTACCATAGCGCGGGGTCAATCAACCCAGATTCGCCATCTGTCCGTAGAACATCATCCGCCGTACCTGCATTTGCCATCTCCAGGTCCATTCCGCCAACGTTGATTTGATTTGCATGGGGCATTCGCCTCTATTCCCGTTTTGACCCTTCCCCTTGGAGTGTAAGTCCTCGGGAAAGCATATGCATGCAATGTCGCGACATATTTATTAACTTTAAGTATTCCTCGTCTCTCGTTTCGCTTTTCGCTTTTCACTTTTCGCTTTTCAGTCATTGCGCACTGAACCGATTCGGTGACTCTATGAAATTCCGCATGCAATTCTTTGTTGAATTTCCTTTAGTCGCAATTGTAAATACCTTTTACACCATCAACGGCTAATTAGTATGGGGGCTGTCGGTGAGACTTTGAACGAAGCGGATCCAGTCCAGTCGCTTCTTGATTATTTTTTTTTCTTCCCCTTTCGGCCACCACGACGCGCCTAGCTTTTTCTCTGACTCTTGTTATATATAGCGTTGCCGTTATCCCCAACCAAAACACAACACGAAAACACAACCAACCCACTTCCATTGCGACGGATTATGCCTTTTTGTCTTGGACGGTTCGTTTTACTCCGTGCACCCTATACAGTGCTCTCCCACATGTCATATCAAATTCGACCGTGATCGACTCATCTAGGTTGCCTATCTAAACCTTAGCCGGTCATCTACACTAAGGTTAGTACTTTCGTAACGACGTAACCACCTTACTTTCGAGAATCACTCCACAATCATCAACTGGCAGTACAGCCAGCCAGCCCTACGAGACAAACCCATGAAACCCGCCCATGGAACTTTTCCATTCTCAATGATAAAACGTCCCTCCCCCCTCGCTATCTATCGGCATTAGATAAGCCACTTCACCCGCCCGGGTCCCATATCCTATCCTCCTATTCATTCCAACTGAATCAGAGCAGAACCATCTAAAACCCGAGTCTTTTCCACACTTCGAGCCAGATCATTCTTCGAAAGAAAGAAAAGAAGAAAAAAAAGAAAAAAAAAGAGAAACAGAAGGGTGATTGAGCCGGTATGAGGTGGCCCATGAAATTGCCTTGCCTCTTGCACTGTGTCCAGCTTACAACTTATACAAAAATACCGAGCTTACCTGCCAGTGTGCTATGTATAGCCTGAACAACAATCTCATGTAGGTATGCTGTGGCACGTGTGTATGGAAGATTCCCCAAAGTAAATATTTATTACATCTCTAGACAGACAGACACATACCTAGATACCTAGATAGATAGCTTGCGTGCTCACGTTATACATTGCCGAGGCTTTTAGATACCTACCTACCTAGTCGCAAACCGAGCCGCGGAACATGCCGCGGGCGCGACTTTCATATATCGAAGCAGTTCCACGATACATACAACATGCCTACCTAATATGTTGTAGGTAACTAACTAGTAGTTATACAGATTCACTGACAGACAAGCATTCCATTCACCGAACACATACCTATGAGAAAAAGTTGAATCACAACACCCCCAATTCCTGCCACAGCTCCGATTCACAGATTACGAACTCTCTGAAGTGCAACCACTATTGAATCAGATGATAACTTTGCTCTTTTCTTCCAGTTTTCCAGGATTGCAACAATAAAATCACACGTCTTCCCAGGCAAACACGAACACCCCTCCCCCCCCCAAATTAATTATCTGTCTATAGGTGCATGGTCTTTCTACCTACTCATAGGTATACCAACAGAAACTTGGAAGCCAACAAGTAAAACATCACGTGATCTCCGACAGACGGGATAGATACCTAGGTAGATGCCTAAGGTGAGTAGGTATCTTACCTTACCTACCCAATTTCAAGCTCATAAAATACCAGTTTCCGCCTCACT
The DNA here is from genome assembly GCA_028637585.1 of Xylariaceae sp. X187. Classification (NCBI taxonomy): domain Eukaryota; kingdom Fungi; phylum Ascomycota; class Sordariomycetes; order Xylariales; family Xylariaceae; species Xylariaceae sp. X187. The sequence continues at coordinate 1,235,610 of JAJIZN010000010.1, read as the reverse complement.
TCGACTGTCCTTACCAACGGAAAGGCTTTCAAAAAGCAACACAAGCGGGCAGAAATTTATTTATTTATTTATTTTTTATTTTTTTTTGGATTGAAAAGAAAAGACCTCTTCACTCATCTAACAAGCCCCCGCTCCTTTTTAAACAAAAAATATATATATATATATACTTTCAGCAACCATCAATCCAACAAACTACCTCACAACAATCTCTCATCAAGAAAATCACACAAGGCCCAAAAAAACGAGTTTTTTTCATAAAACAATTGAAGATAACGGGGCGAAGTGGGATTCGGAGAGAGGGGAGGGAGGGGGTCGTCTATCTACCTGCCCGGTAGGTACCAGAAACGGAAGGCGGTGGGCTTAATACCTCGTTTTGATTGGTCGTTTCATTTTCATCTTCATTTTCATTTTCATTTACATTTGCATGTACCGTTTGTAACTAAACTAAAACTAAACATAAGCCTTTCCGGCTTGGTCTAGGTTCTTCGGGATTTGCCCTATCAACCAAAGCCCTTTGAAGTTTGAACGGACGGGAAAAGAAGAAGCGCCTTATGTTGTTTGAACAACGCGTCGATTTATTTTCATTTGTTTTTTTCTCTTGATCTTTTTTCTAATATCATGTCTAGACCCCTTCCTATCTGAATAGAAAAGTTCTTTTCTATGATGTGAAATACACAAACATGAACCCCACCCAACTCACGACCACGCCCAGTGCCGAGTACGCACTCATAAACATGAGGGGTAGGAACTCATAACTCTTGCCGAATACCACCTGGTGCAGTAGTGAGCAGTATAATATCAACGGGATGCTCACGGCAATGTATATAATCGTCAGTCTGTCAAAAAGGAAGAACCGCGGCCGTTGAGACGCGGGCGCCAGTCGGTCAAACGTCATCAGGAACAGCACTAGCCAGAAGATGGTGTATACCGTCTTGATGGGGAATTCGGCGGCTGTGAAAAGTAACGGGAATAGAGATACGTGGCCGGACACGGCTAGTGGCCGGAAGGCGCTGAGGTGGCGTCGGTCCTTGAGAGCGATGAGGCTGAAAGGAATGAGGACGAGGAGAATGGCTTTTTCGTGGACGTGCCACCCAAATAGGAATGAAGCATAGCCGCAAAGCGTCACGGCTCCTATGAAAGCGTCCCAGCTCGGACGAGCAAAGAGTCTCAACAGCGGTATGCCTTGGAACAATAGGGTCAATGCGAAGCAAAGTCTAGGCGTGATCTCAGGGAGTACCGCGAAGGCCGTATCTCCCACGAGGCCCCTTGTTACGCTGTTGACAGCCTCGGCCTTTAGGGGTAGACCCAAGCGTGGCGCGACTGATGCTAGTTAGCAGCTATATGGTTAGGGATGAGCCCGAACGGTATAAACTTACTGGGGATCAAGACCCGGTCCATGAAGGAATACAACGCCCATACATTTGGCGCCCAATAAGCATGGCACAATCCACGTGAGAATGGAAATAATCGGCTGAAAATTTGAAGAATCTGTCCCTTTACGGCAAATGGACCAAAAGCAGCACCAAAAACGGCCAGGATACCAACACCAAGCTTCACACAGTTGAAGAGCTGAATGCGGAAGATGGACGTCGGCGACAGACAGTACGCCCTCAGTAAGAATACGAAGTACGCCGGGGCGAGGTAGAGATATATATGCTTCATGCATAGGAGAGCAGCGAAGACGAGTCCGCTGGCAAGGAGGGTGGATCGCTGGCGCGCCAAGACCAGAGATAAGAGTAGGAGGCCATACATGGCACCATTGTATTGGAAGTGGATATGATCGATGATGAGAAGGCCGGGCGAGAGGAGAACTGAGATGGCTGCAACCTGGGCGGCTCGCTTTGACGTGCCGCTTGAGGACTCGACGAACCTGTGTGCGACAAATCAGCCGACACGTCCAGCTAACACGGAATACCAAGAAGAAGGGGGTAGAGAAGGGGGTAGGGACAATACCGCTGGAGGGCGTAGATCAAAACAAACTCGGTTGCAATCACAGTCATCCTCTGGAAGTAGACGGTCTGCCAGCTGCTATATCCCAGATTGCTTACGCGAAGCATGGCCGGGTCGACAAGCTTCGCCGGTTGGGAGAGAAGCCATTCAAAGTAGGCGAAGAAGGGCGGGTAGTCGAGAGTCCATTCTGAAGTCTTCTCATAGTACCATTCCCAGGGAGAAAGACTGTTGGTGATGGCCAGCCAGTTTCGATGGACTTCGAAATCGGTCGATTTGCTGTGACAGACGGGTAGCTGGTCAGCAAGGTGCCCTGAAGTTATAATCGACATGGTTGATATGGGGGTCGCATACTAAGCCGGGAAGAGGAGGATCTTGAAGGCGGCTGCGACAACTGCGCAATGCGCAATGGCTGGATATGTCCCGCTCATGGCGTTCTCGAGAGTCTCATCGCTGGGAGGGTCGGTCGGGCTTTGCGTCGTCCTTGCGGTCAATAGCCGCACATGGTATGAAGGTAGGGTAACTGCCACGAACACACGAAATATAAGTAAACCTGACAAGAAGTTACGCAGGTAGGTAGGTGGTAGGTGGCAGTACTAAGAGTCCGTATAGATTGTAAGCACCAAGTTGGGTGCAAATGAGACCTGGAATTGTTGGTGATGAAGCTTGAATGTATCGTGTCGAATGGGGAACCGCCATTCCGTAGCGTTACAGGTACCGGCAGCAATGTGTAAAGTACATAACGATGAGACCTGACGCCAACGCCAATTGTCCAATTACATTGTACCTGCCAGGTACCATGGTAACACAGAATGACCCAGATAAGATAAAGGCCCTCGGTACCTAACTTATCGTCATGTATAATCAGGTATTAGGTCACACATCAGCTAGTTAGATAGACGGTGTAGGCAGTTATGAAGCGGTGGTGGTCGGATCAGGTAGGTACCTACCTACCTAACTGCATACAACTATCAAAGTACATATCTAGGTAGTCTAGTCCGTAGGTACAGACAAGTCTCGTCCCGTTCCGTCCCGCTGCTGTTGGTCGCCATCTTCACTTCCGGCTCACCTTTCCTAGGCCTAGGTATTGAAAGCACAAGCGCAAATCTGTCTGCCTCCGTTGTCTCATGCATCCTGCTTGACGTTCTAGGGTTCCCGGGACGATCCTCCGTAATGTAAGAGACAGACATCTCACTTCTAAGCCTACCTACCTATTCCGACCATCTCGCCGCAGGATCTTGACGCCAAACTCCAAACTCCACAATTGACATGCTTTAATTCGTTGCTGCAAAGTGTCCTCTCGGGCCTGATGTGAGCCGCCACGATCCATCCATCCCAGGGTCCAATCTACGGTATCCCACCATCTATCCCATTCCAATCACATACATACCTCTCCCACCAACATATCTAAACCACAGACACAAACAAATAACTACCTACCTATTCCTATATTTATTGCCTTGACTCCTCGTGTGCCCCTGAACCTTAGCCTTTTTTGAAACTTAGCGACAATCAAACCCGCCCCTGACCTTGTCTAATAATACCTTAGCCTACTCGCCTCTTTCTCTCCCTCCTGCATTCTACGAAGCTTCTTTTTTACTGTCGCTTGCTTACTCTATTCTAATAAATTCAACCGCAAAAGTCAATTCCAAAAACCCCCCCAGGATGCGCCTCCCGCAGCCCTCTATCCTCGCCTTGGGGCTGGCCATAAGTTCTACGGTGACGGCACAGGCTCAATTCCTAGTTGGCGAACTCAGCTTTGGCTATACAGGGAGGTATGTATACATACACTTTCTGCGCTCGCTATACCCCTTGATTCAGACAACACAAACCCAAGCTTACACTCGCCTCTTCTTCCTCTTGACAGGATAAACGATCGCGGAGAGAAGTCCGTGCCCGGCTTTTCTATCCAAGGCACGCCGAATGCCCCCGAAGTTCTCTCTAATAAGCTGATCCTCACGCCACCCGCTCCCGGCAACACGCGTGGCGCCGCCTGGGCCAACCAGCCCAATCAGTACACCAAATGGGTCGCCGACGTCGACTTTCGTGTCAACGGCCCCGAGAGGGGGAGCGGCAACCTGAACATCTGGCTCGCACGTGAGGGAGGCCCAGAGATAGGTGCGGCCAGTATCTACACCGTCGGCCGCTTCGACGGGTTAGCTCTCGTTGTCGACCAGCATGGCGGGACTGGCGGTATGATTCGGGGTTTCCTCAACGACGGCAGCATCGACTTTGGCTCGCATCATAGCGTTGACAGTCTCGCTTTCGGCCACTGCAACTATGCCTACCGCAACCTCGGTCGCCCCTCGCAAATCAAGTTGCGCCAGACTGCCCAAACCTTCCGGGTCGAGATCGATAACCAACTATGCTTCGAAAGTGATCAGATCACGATCCCCCCTGGTTACTTCTTCGGTATCACGGCCGCGTCTCCCGAGAACCCTGATTCATTTGAGTTATTCAAACTTGTTGTTATGACCGAGAACCTGGATTCCAAGGGACAAGAGTGGTCGCAGCCGCCCGAGCAGCAACAACAGCAACAAGAGGCAAAAGCTCAGATGAGCTACGGTCGCAACAATCAACAGCAACAACAGCAACAACAGCAGCAGCAGCAGCAGCAGCAGCAGCAGCAGCAGCAACAACAACAACAACAGCAACAGCGTGCTACGAACGACGACTCTAACGACGACGCATTCGGTGACTCCGTACCCGATGCCTCCCCCGACGCCGAGGTCTTCACGAGTTCCAGAGCGCAATTCTCCGACCTTCACAACCGTCTCCAGAGCATAAACCACCATCTATCCACCGTCTTCCGCCAGATGGCCAGCTTCAACACTCAAGGCGAGAAGCGCGACAAGGAAGCCGCGCAGGCCATCGAGGATGTGAAACAAGCCCTGTCAAAACTCGACAGGCTAGACGCCATCACCAACGACATCGCAAAGATGCAGCGCGACCTGCAGAACATGAAGAACGACCTCAGCCAGAAGATCGGCCAGGTCGAGATCAACATGAAGCGCTCTATCAACACCAACCACGGTAACATGCTCGAACACGTCGCTACGCAGACAGCCCAGGCCACTCCAGGCCACGGCAAACTCATCGTCATCATCGTCGGCAGTCAGTTCATCCTCGTAGCCGGTTATATCTACTATGAACGGAAAAAGACATTACCCAAGAAATATCTTTAAAATAGATGATATTTTTCTTTTGATTTGGTAGTAAATAAATAAATGCATAGATAGATGACGAACGTTTTTGAGACAAAGACGGGCGTGACGGGGAACAATAAGAAGAACCTCTTAGGATAAAAGGGGCGAAAAGGCAAAAGGCGCAATAAAAAAGGGCGGGGTGGGAAAGGTGAGAAGTTCTTTAATTTTTTTTTTTTTTTTTTTTTTTTTTCCTCACACAATCCGTCTATCTGTATATAGGCGAGAAAAGAAAAGACTTCTTTTTTTTTTGCATGATACATCATTGAAAATTTTTTTTAATATCATTTTATCTTCATAAAAACAGTACAACTTGTGCATTCATCGATATCCACACGTGAGGAAAATGAAGAGTGAAAATGAAGACAATAGAAGCAGTGCCGTTGTGATATATTCTCCTTTTTCCTTTTTCTTGTTTTCCCTTTACTTCTTTCCCTGCGAAGCGAGCAGCAGCACGATAGTTAACAGGTGCCTAGGCAGGCAGGCAGGCAGGCAGGCAGGCAGGCAAGTTCAGCATCAGCATCATCCTCATAGCCTTCCCCGTACCGTAGGTAGCTGTCTCCCCTATCTCCCTACCTACCTACCTACCTCCTACCTACTAAAGAAAGATAGGTAGCCAAGGTAGGGTATGTATATATCACCACATCATCATTTATGTATCACCGTTTTTTATAGGTAGGTAGGTACGTACCCAAAAAAAAACCTTCACATACCGTAAATCATTCCGATCTGAACTCCTAGATAGTATTTCCCAAAAAATATATATATATATATATATATATATTTTGAAACTAGCATAACGGGCATAAAGTAACCAGAGCAGAGCAAATTCACCCAAAGTACATAAGGTAACGTAAACACCCCCGAAACCCAACCCTCAATAAGAAAGAAGAGAAAAAGAAAAAGATCGTGGAAAAAAAAAAAAAAAAAAAACGCTGCCCTTATCCCTTATTACCACAAAAGGAACAGCCAATCTCCAACGAAAAGAGTAACCATTGACTTCACCCTCAAACCCCCTCAAACTCAACCCTCACCCAGCCTCAAATTCATATCCCAATCTCAAACCCAAGTCAAGCACTCAACCCTCATCCGTATCCTCAACCCTCAACCCTCAAAACCATCTCAAACCCAAATCAACCCAATAAAGGGAGCTACACCCTAAGCAACCCCCACAATCCTCAAAAGTCCCTCCCCCTTCGGCGCCGTAGTCAAATTCTCGAACCCCTCCTCCGTAACCAACACACAATCCTCCACCCTCACGCCCCCCACATTCCAATACCTTTGCAATACCTCCCGATCGATATACTTCCTATGCTGATCGTTTCGTAGGAAATAGGCGTCGATGTAAGGACGGCAGAAGTATAGGCCTGGCTCAATGGTTAGGACCATGTTTGGTTGGAGGGCGCCGAAGGATTTGTTGGTTTCGGTGGTGGTGGTGGTGGCGGTGGTGGTTGGGCTGGGAGTGGTTGTTTTGGTGGGGGTGGTTGTCTTCGTGGGTGTGGTTGTTTTGGTTGGAGTAGTTTTTGTCTTTGTTGGAGTCGTGCTAATTGTAGTGGTCGTAGCGGTTGTAGCGGTTGTAGCGGTTGTAGTGGTTGTGGTGGTTGTGGTGCTTGTGGTATTGGTTGGGGTGCTGGGCTTGTTCGCTTGTTTAATCATTGCGATCAAGGAACTTGGACCTATGGGCCGCCTTTTCCCCCACATGCTGTCGGCGCCGGGGCGGAGGAGTTCTTTGCTTAGAACGCTGTAGTTGTGGTAGTTAGTCGCGTGTATCACTACTTACTATTTTACGAGGAAATGGCACTTTGAAGAAGCTGGGGCTTTCAACGCTCAAAAGGGTGGAAGACTTACTCATGAACATCAAGACCAACATGATGACCCAAGCCATGCGGGAAGAAAGCTGAGCCTGTACCATTCTTGAAGATCTCATCGGCAGTGCCGTTGTGCAAACTGTCAATACCAAGTGTCAGTCACGCATGTCCCTTTTCCACAAGATGACAAATAACGGAAAAGCGAAAGCAACAAGAGGGAAATATGACTTACATGCCAAGTCGCAGCAACCCTTTAACCGCAACAAGTGTGGCATGGAGTTGCAAATCCCGAAACTCCACCCCCGGACGAACGCGCTGAATACATTCATCCTGCATCTGATGAACAAGATCGTAAATCGCCCTAGCCTCCGGCGAGAAATCCGGACCGATAGGCAGTGTCCGCGTAACATCGCTCGCATAGCAATCCCACTCAGCGCCAGCATCAAGGACAACCAGCCCCTTACCCGCAAGCGGCTCGTTATTGGCATCGTAGTGTAGCGTCGATGCATTGGTTCCCGATCCGGCGATTATATTATACGCCTGCGAGTGCGCGTTTTGATTCGTGCATGAGCTGAGGAAAGCCGCTTCGATCTGGCATTCGTTGGTGAAGCGGTGCATGGATCTAGCGATGTGTTTATGTGCTTCCGAGGATACGGCATTCGCCTTTCTGATCATGGCGATTTCATATTCCGACTTGATCACTCTCGCCTGGTCCATGATGGGCTGGAGGGTCGTGGTGTCGATATGCAAGCGCGGCTTGAGGCTTTGGAATTCTTGGAACTTGGGGAGCTGGGATGGACGCAGGACGTAAAGGTTCTTGACTTTAGACAAGCGCGAGGTCAGGTAGTCCGGGAGGAAATTGGTATATTGCACATCGTGGACGTCGGACCGAGCGAGACAGTCCTCCGGAGACGGGGTGTTTCCGAACCAGAGAATCGTGGCTGGCGGCGTGTACGGGATCCAGAGCGTTAGTTTGTCCACCTCTATATCGTATGTGATACTGCAACACGGGAAATTAATTCCGCTGAGATAGTAGAAGCTGGTGGTGTCTGTCAGCCTCTCTATCTTTTTAATCGGATCTGTTGGAGTGTCCGTCTGTTTGAGACTTACTACCGGCGTTGCCTGAATGGTGGCCCCTGATCAGAGTCCTCATAGGTTGAGTCCCATTGGCCTGGCAGGTAGATGATGCCATCGTGAGCACCCAGTGCTTTAGCTACCTTTCTTGCATGGAGTTTGGCTAGGGAATCTGTCAGTTCTCTGTGTCCCGAGTTGAGATAATGACGAGACCAGGGCAGGTATATTCTCTAAAGACAAGAAACGGAAGACAGGGTTTCAGCATCATATGTAGGAAATGTGTATGATTATGAGATACAGCTATCGGAAGCTTGAAGAAAGTGAAGGATTAAGCTGGTGATTATAGGAAGTTGAAGAATTTGTTCCGTCTACACTAGACCTTGGGCGTGAGTCCCATGTCTCGTGTTGGTGTGATAGTCAATACCTAATGAATCAACCAGTCACAATTTTTCAATTAAGCTGTGAATGTCTGCAAAGAGAGATGATGGCTGACACGAAATGGCCACTATCAAGCCACATGAAGCGTAGAAAGGTAGGTAGGTAGATAGCAAGCAAGAGGCAAAGTTCACCCACCCGGATATTTCTGATTGTTGCCGACGGGCAGGCAGTCAGGCACCTTCACCTCTATAGAGCTGCACCAAAGCAAAATACACAGTTAGCGCGTGTGATATCTCTAGGGGGGGATCAAGGAACGATGGCAAGAACAAGACAAGACAAGACAAGAACAAGAAACAAGAACACAGCATGTGTCGATGAGGCTAACGACATGCTGTAGTGTAGTGTAGTGTAGTGTGCTCGTGCGTGTGCGTGTGCGTGTGTGATATTCGGCCCGCAACCTTGAGGAAGCCTCACTCGAAGTAGCCGAGCGTAGCATCAAGGAATAGTGGACGGTCAGGTTTAGTTTCACCTACAGCGCATCGAATTCGTCCTCAATCTCGAGGCTATGCTCGATATCGGTGGCTTCCATGTTGTTTTGTTGCTTGAAAATCGGATGGAAGATCCCACAACGAACCGCCGGGATCCCAAAATTGGGAGTCTAATAACGCCTTGACACGGCACGGCAGCAACAACGGCGATCTCGGTGACGACTTTGGGCTGTCTCTCGGAAGGAGAAGAAAGTATGGCAGGTATAGTATCGTGAGTTTATGTGCGTTCTGTTTGGCGAAGTAAAGCGGTAAGAGAGTGAACACAATGCAGCTACTCACTACCTTACCTACTCTCGATATGGGTAGGAGGGTTGTTTGTTTGTTGGTTGGTTTGTTTAGGTGTAAATGGATGAGTCTCTTCCTCAAGGTGCTGGCGATTGAAAAGAGTGGGGTTTAAGGTACACGTTGTACTATGACGTGTCTACCATGCTGGTCGGCCTATCGTCACTCGTGTTCCTCGGGCCACCTAGTGCTTGCCACTCGCCTGGTCCGTAGAGGCCCTTGCTTGTTGGTGAGCTCTGAGCTAGGTAGAGCTGGTTACGTGGCCGACAATATGCTGTGGGCCGACCAAAACGGTAAAGGTCCATACATAACCCGTGGTTGTCAGTTACTTAACGGCTAACTAGTTATCAGGTATCTAGATAACACCGTAACAATCCCATCCCATGGACGCGATGTGTTTTATCATGTGTACCTGCCTAACAAAGACGAGTAATTTTGTCCATTTCGGAGCCAGCTTCGGTCAAACGTGGAATATCATGAACCAAGCTTGTTCACATCATAATTAAAACTTTTATGCTTGCTCCTTTTTTGACTACCTACCACCAACGAACACCAACTAACACCAACTATCATCAAAGGGCCTCGAGCGGAAATATCCAATTGCTCACAGAAAGTATACACTCTACTCGCCTAGGTAGAATACAGAACCGCTTTCTCCCTCCTTCTCTCATACACACAAACACACACACACTCTCTATGTTATATATAAGTAATAGATATATCGTCTTGTTCATGAGTCATCATGGAGTAGTTGTTTCATTTTGAATATACTAATGTACTCCTTGTCTCAATTGTCCGGGTTACTCCGGGTACATCCTGACTGTCTGGTGGGTATCTTCCTCTTTTTCTCTTTTGACGTCCTTTTCGCTTTAGAAATCAATTGTATCAGTCCATTCCATGTTGTGGAAACAATGATTGCCATGACGCATTGGCAAGCATAGGATTGTAGTCTCTCGGTGGCTGTCGCAGTTGCTCTGTCTCCAACTGCAATCCCGGCATATCGGGCCGGTGTCCCAGAGGGAACTGCTGCGAAGGCAAGACCAGATCTGAGTACATACTCGCTGGAAATGGGAAACCTGGTTGCCGGTGTGACTGCATCAAGTACGGCGGAAGTGGCCCCAGTAGCTGACCTTCGATACCATCGTATAGATGTGGCATATAATACGAAGAATGGTCATGGTGCAGCACACCCCCGGGATTCCCGTGGTGTAATCCAGATCCCTGAATACCAAAGTCAACGCGTGGCTGCGTAGGATACGCAAGGGGGTCGTCCGAGGGAAACATCATCGCATCAAGCCGGTGAATCTGCTGGGCTGCACCAGCCGTATCATGTACGTTATCATAGCCTGTGGTCGCGATGGATCCCTGAGGTATCACTGTCATATCCGTCGGCGAAAACTGAACCGGGCTAAAGTGCGTCCCGAAATTCGGACTGGATACAGGCTCTTGAGAGAAGGTGCTCCCATCTGTTGTTATCGGCGCCGAGGTGAGCCTTTGAATCTTTGCTGAGAAAGCCTTTGTTAAACTTGGGGCCTTGTAGCCCCGGTAAGGTGACACCGGCGAATTGCTTTTACGGCTGGACGGACTACGATCAGGTCTAAGACCCGACAAAGGCCGCTTCTTGGAGGGCACAGTTTGCCCCATGACATTCATCAGGCTGGCTGGCAATTGGTCGAAGAGAGTCTATGACTGTCAGCCACCGAATCATTTTTGCTCATAGCGATTAGGGGTCAGTACTCACTTCTAAGGCGCTCGATATGCTATCAGCGATCACGCTTTTTGCTGCAAGATCGGCAATCATGGTTTTCCCTGCTATAGCGTCTGCTAATATTTCCTTCGATCCCGGTTTGTCCTGATTCTCCAGCACGAAAAAAACGAGGGAAATAATGGCAAAGAATTCAGAGAACAGTGTAAACCAATAAGGCCCAACAAGGGACACTTGTTTTCGCATCTCAGTGCCAATATGCACAATATTGCGAGCAACAGTAATATACGCAGCTCCGCATGCGTACGCACGTTCGCTAATATCCTTACCAGCACAGAATCTCGGGGATACATAGTGAAGAAACGGCCTGTAAAGCACCATCTGGACGTGTGCGAATGCAAATCGGAGCAGATTACGAATCCTAGTGCAAGAATCAGCGTGATGTTCATTAGAATAGGCTGCAAGCAGGTTGCATTCCACCTCAACTCAGACAGGCGAGAAGAATCTTACCGCACGACTTCCACAGGCCCCTCAGGATTCGGCCGCCAAGGGAAAGGCAACTGTTCATTCCACCGCTGAAGCTCATCCTCCATCTCCTTTATTCGTGCATAACTGACCATATAGGAAGCATATTGCGATTCATCGCCGGCTGCTGCGTTAGGGTCTATTCTTTTCAAGGGATAAACGTTCTTGACAACTTTGCTCAACAGGTCCATCAACTTCACATGCGCATTAAAAGCCTCGATATACGAGGGGGTACCACTTGGCGGAGGATTGATCCCTTCTTTGGTGATGAATTGATCATCTACAGGGGTTGGAAGCAGTTGGTCGATATCATCTTCATTCAAGAGCAGCGGGAATCCTAGTAACGCAGATACGTAGGTGTCCATCTGTCGGCATATATAGAATACCCTGCGTCTCGTTTCGGACTCGATCGGGTCCAGCTTGATATGCGGTAAGTGGCGGTGCAGGCCCATACTGAGCGCAGATCGCAAGGCAATACCGACGAAACCGTAGCATATACTGAGATCGGAAATAGACTGGAGGAATAAGATCATGAAAAGTAAGGCTTGTAGCGAGGTGAGATCCCGGCACTCTGTTATATCCTGAAGTGAGCATCTAGCGGCGCTGTAGTATCTACGACTAAATATCATAATTAGTCGATCAGTCAATCAAGAACGACAGATGGGATGTGACTTACGCTTCATCAATGGATATCTTGTAGGGAGGTGAGTTTGAAACGCCATCGTCGGACACGCCATACATACAACCAAGGGCCATGGCCGAGTACGCGAGAGCTAGATTTCTCTTGTCTTCCGGTCCCAATAGCCCTCTTGACTTCTTTTCGTACAAATCATCGAGCATAGTATAAAAAGAAGGTTTGTGAACAATTCGCAAGAGGCAAGTGGCATTGTCCAAGGACTCGGAGCAGAGCGCAATTGCTCTTCTTTTCGTCGGTAAATTATGTATGGATTGGCTAGAAGCAATGGACCATGGAGAGCTCGGCGCCGACCTAGGAGAATCGAGGGTTGTGACAGCCGAGGGCCGGGGTGGCCGGGGCATGAAGGGGATCTGATAATCCTTTCCCAGTAACGTCCGAAAATGCTTCTTCATCTGTTTGAAGAAGACGGATCCGGAAGATGTGCCGTGAAAGTCATAGTCACCGCTTTCATTGAGGTCGAGTTGTCCTGCACTCGAGACCATGGACTGTAACTGACTCTCCGAAGTTCCCGACTTTGCCTGCTCCTTTTTTTGGGCTGCCGCAGCCTTCTGTCTCGCCTGCTCGCGCATCCGGAATTCTTGCTGTACGGCGGGATCTAGGTTGGGGTCATTTAAGTCGACATCCGGAATGAATTTCCGAAGCAACGCCTCGGCCCTCAGCAATTTGTTCTCGAGAGCTTCGATATACTGTGGCGCCGGGTTCCTTCTTCTATTAGAGGGCTTATCGTAGGTGCATTCTGGAAGGTCGGTGAGCAATTGAGCAGGGACAGAAGCGGAAAGGAGACGGAGCTACCATAGCTATAAACCTGGCAGTGTACACAAGGCTGCTTGCCATCACACTTGATTTTCTTGCGGCGACATTCATCGCAAGCGCGAGTCACACGACGCCGCTGCTGCAAGGGCACAGAAGGACCGGGGAGAGGCGATGCGTCGGAAGCGGGATCGGCATCTTCCTGGGCATTGTCGCGTGGAGAGAGGGCATTGGCGACATGGGGAGTGGACTCGTTGTCTTCACGAGGCACGTCGGCGGCAGAGGGGCTCGAAACAAAAGAATGAATCGATGATTCTCGATCAGCCGGCGGCCGTGAGGGGCGCGAGGGGGTCATATCCGGCTGGATGTTGTCGTCTCGTCGTGTTCAGACAGGAGGTTGGTGCCACGAGGAAAAGGGCGCGCAATACGACGGACAATTCACCTTTCCCGTCTAAAATTCATCAGGTGCTCGTGCTCGACACGGAATCACCCTGTTGCATTTTGGGAGGCTGATGGTTCGGAGTTATGGTCAATGATAAGGGTATTATTATGAGACTGTCGGTGATCCTGGTGGTATGGTGTGTGCGAGAGTACGGAGTACGAAGCGGAAGGTGGATGGGATGGTCAGTTACGTAGGTCGATAGGTTTACACCTTTAAGTTCCATAGTGAAGCTTGGCGCGCTCAGTGACTGCCCAGTTTGACCAGCTCGCTCAGGGTCTCTCCTGCCGCTAGATAGTAGTCAGGTGACTGGGACTGGGGGATTGCATTTACCTGTCTACGTCTACCTCGCACCTGCTCGCACAGTTTGACTACCCTACTTATCTATCAGAAAGAAACGGTTCTCTCAAGGTAAAACGGTTCGGGTTTTACGGACTGTAAACAAGGGTTTAATTAGCTTCTAACTGGAAATCCCTAACCTTAATTTAAACTGTCAACTGCCCTCTAGGTTAGTGTCCTTTTCTTGAAGGGAAAGGGACCGGCATCTGGACCATATTTACGGGACGTACGTGGCCATCATTCGTAATCCAGGCATCAATCAACGGTCTGGTACGGTCTGCCAAACACCTAAAAACTGCCAGGTTATAATTTATCATCATTATCGTCGTCATCCCTACAGTCCGTACCAACCTACCTACCTAACCTAGTAGTGTACCGTCAAAATAACCGTCTGACGACACAATGGAAAGAAGGGTCTCCCAAATAACTACACTCATGTAATAAAAGAATGTTATTGACACTGAGGTGCTTTTGAATATCGACTCCCGTGATTTTGGCCCTGGGTATCTTATAAAGACAGTCTCAACAACTATATGTACGCTACTAACCTACTACTGTACCACACTTGTCGTCGCGGCCGCGTCTTAGGTTAGCTAAGTACTGTATATATGGCATGGCATATGCAGCCCGATTGAGACGGTCTGCCATCCATCTATGCTGTGAAAGCATCCTTTGTTCGAATGAGCTCCTGGTGCCCGATGCAGGTCGGAGCCGCCGAATGCCTACCATATATCACAAAATGAAGGCTGTTGGCCCGCCCTAACCGAATATAGCACGCGCATACGACCAAGTTTAGTGCGAAAAACACACGACCTCGTGCCCAGTTATTTGTCGAAAGGCCCGGGACTGAGAGCGGCGGTAGAACTGTAGATTGTTCACGAGACAGCCGCAATTAACACAGGTATATCCCGACATATACCAGTCAGTCCTAGCACGGCGAATGATACCTAGGTAGTTGGATCCGTTCCTATGAGACGCTAATGCTTCCCGTGGCCCCTTGGCTTGCAAGACTTCGCCAAGTGGGCTTCGACGATCAGATAAGCTCAATGGACCACAAGTAAATCAGGCAGCGCAATGCAATGGGGTCTCCTTAGCTTGATAATAAAAAGGTGACCGATTGGCGCTCGACAGCTGGCCAATCTTACAAGTTAGCGGGAACCTATCAGAAATCAAGCGGGTGTTTTTGGTTAAGCGGCAGAAGCAAGCTTCACATGTTTATCGTTCCGGAAACGGGCAAGCTCGATTTCTCGGGCCCAGACAGGAAGTGAGATGTTGTGAGAGCAGACAAATGTAGGACATCGACAAGGCTCCCTCCGATGCATCGAGATAACGTAGCTGGGTGTACCTACATCCTGCACAGGCTTTCTCTTGCACAGCCAGCAAACCCTCAGATGAGATACAGATGAGATGCTGAGGCGGGCGTCATTCTAGTGAAAGGGATAGAGAGTGCCATAGGGCTGGGCATGCAGCAAGGTTATAGCAAGTGGCAAATAACAGGCCCGGGCCTCTTAGGTACAGTCTGTACGGTACTGCGAGTCGACCACACGTAGCCTGCTTAGGCACATCGGTACATTGGGGGAAAGATGGAGAACTTCCGAGTACCGGCATTGGATTCTGCGTTTCCCACACGTCTTGGTTGTGGGTCAGGAAGCTGGGCGGCGGTTCTTAGGTGAGATGCACGAGCCTTTCTTGTCCGTCCATTGGTTCATGGCGCACCGGATGCCGGGTTAGTCATGCGTAGGTCAGGTGTTGACTATGTTGTGATAAGATGGGGGTGAGGAGGAAGACAGACGTGTGCGCACGTCCAGACATAGTATTCCGTAAAAGGTGCAGATAATCGATTCATTGGAATCAGGTTGCGCTAAATTAGCGAACACTCATATACCTAGGTATGATATACCTAGTAGGTAGTGAGCGCTCAGTGGTTTAATCCGCTAGGGATTAGTAATTTAATCGATTTTATCGATTATATCAATACTAGCGCGACCGATTCCAATGAATCCGTCGTCCGTACAGACTGTACAGACTGTACCTGTCTGTCTATGCAACTTCTCTCACCTCTTGAAAACATCGTGTACACTACATGACAGTAAGAGGTGTGATTGGATTGGAACTGGGCGCGTGTTGTGATATTAGGCGCAGCAGTGCAGTAGGTCGGCAACCCACCAATCAGGCACTGGCGACAGGACAAATCGGAAGGCAAGCCACTTACCGTATGAGCCACAGATGGCTAGTCAGCACCCATCAATAATTACATAATATTTGGAATATGATCGCTTATTATAATGAAAGAGCAAGCCGGAGGATGTTTGAGGAGTGCATGGTTAAGGTACACACTACCGCCACCATAACTTGAACTGGGAAACATGCGCGACAGGCCTGGCACGTCCGTCGTATGTCTTATGTCTCCGGCGGTTCGTTGTCTGTAAACGTTGAGCGGGTGTTTTGTTTTGACTTCAAGAAGAGGCGAACTCGAAACTGTAATTGGCTGGACTGCTCAAATCGGTAGGGTAAAGCTGCCCGTCGTTGAGGAGTCCGGGGAGAAGGGAAAATACTGCGGGATGAGTGGAAAAGTGCGCAATCAATACATAATGTATCCAATACGCGGCTGAACTCGACGAGCAGTTTTCGTTGGATCCCCGGAATATCGGCACATAGAACTGTCGCACTAGGTAGAAGATCGAAGGCCGGATCACGCCGATGTATGCTTGACGTATGCAACCTCAGTTTCTGGGCATCCCATTCTGGGCATTCCATTGCGTCTTCATTCACTCCGACCTCGCCCGATCCGACCGACTGGGAGCAGTGGGAGGCCGCAGAATTGACATGACAGAAATGGGTTTACATATGTGTAAGGATGAACACCTTAATCTGTAGGTAGATATGGATTCGCATCCTCTTACCCGTGGTAATCTCGTCAACGATCGAGACAAAACGAGCTCATACATAGGACCACTTCAGGGCCTTTGAGTCGTGGGCCGGTCTACCTGGTTGGATTTATTAATTCCCAATTGAATCATCTTGTACGTAATAGGTATCTCACAAGCTTCCAGAGTGAAGAAGGAGTGACTCTTGCTTCAAGTTGGAGTCGAGGTAGGCACAGGTTCATACCGTCTGAAAATGAATAGAAGATGTTAATTCAAACTGTATTAACTCTGCTCACGGGGGGCTTTGGTTACGCTGCAGTGGGGGTCTGTACGTGCTGTTAAGAGCAACCAAGCAGATAGAAATACAGTGCACGCATCTGTATACGTTATCTTATCGCATCAAGATGGCATCTGAGGAAAATTGCAGAGACCCAGATCACACGAGGGACTCCATTCGTACGTTTACTTTTAGCAACATACAACTTGTAAGTGAGAGGTGAAGTGCATCACTAGATGTGTCTACACGAGGAGTATGTCTATCTTCAAATAAGTGATATTTCCTATCGCCATTCCACGTTAGTGATGAGAAGATTGCCGCTAATTCTATCAATCCAAGGCCTCTTCATCCAATTTTCTTGTGTTGAATAACTACTTACCTATGTACCAACGGCATCCCACTCTCATCCATGTCTCTCTACCATGAGACAGCTGACATCCTGTCGGCACCATCATCGGCCGGTGGGAGCCTGAAGTCTCGCCTCTTCGGCAACAAGAACAAACAGCTCAAATCACCTCCGCAGCAAATCTACGCCCTCGCCTTAGAAACATGCAAATGGAGTTCTGTGCTAAAGGAGGTCGTAGACAACTCTGAACTCCTTCGCCATGAGCGAAAGGTATGCATAAATGGACTATAGGCCCCTTTGCAACATTGGAAGTATCAATAATGACACGTTAACTCATCTCACTCATAGCTCACTCCTCTACTTGCTCTATTGCTGGTTCATGATTTTCTGTTAGCACGGAAGGGCATCGCACTGCCCGCCTCACACGGCTTAAGAGCTGCTATTGAGCGTCACAAAGCTCGCTTAAACGCCGAGCTTACCAGAGCCCGCCTACGGAGAAAGGCAGCCTCCATCGACGCACTACGACAGCAGATCGCCATTGAATCCCTGGGGGAGGCCGCCGTATACCCTCGTTGGGTTCGGGTGAACACGCTCAAGACGACGCTCCAAGAACAGCTTGACACTACATTCAAGGCTTTCACCCAGGTAGCCAAGGTTCAAGATGTCATCACAACGGAGAAGTTGCTCTACGCGGACGAACACGTGCCAAACCTGCTGGCTCTTCCACCCACATTCGAGATCACCAAGACGCAAGCCTACACCTCAGGCGCCATCATCCTGCAGGACAAAGCCTCCTGCTTTCCCGCTTACCTGCTCGATCCGCGCCCTGAAGACGGCGACGTGATCGACTCGTGCTCGGCCCCCGGAAACAAGACAACCCACGTCGCGGCCATAGTCAAGTCACGCATGACCGAGGGCCCAGAATGCGCGCGGAAAGTATATGCTTTCGAAAAAGACCAACACCGCGCGCGCACGCTGGAAAAGATGGTGAACCTGGCAAGCGCCCAAGAGATAACACGCCTCAACCCGGGTCAAGACTTCTTAAAGGTCGATCCGCAGGCGCCGTTGTACGGGAACGTTGGCGCTCTGCTTCTGGACCCGAGCTGCTCAGGCAGCGGTATAGTTGGTCGAGACACGATGCCGACAATACATCTCCCGGAGCAACCCGGCACGGCAAAAACAAAAAAGCCATCGCCGCTTGATAAGAACCGCAAGCGGAAGCGTGAAGACAATGCAGAGGAAGAAGGCCGGCAGCAGGTCCTAGTCGACGATGACGGAGAGGAGACCGTCGTCTCATCCGAGAAGGAGATGAAAGCACGATTAGAAGCCTTGTCGTCTTTTCAGCTGACGCTCCTCCTGCATGCGCTCACGTTCCCAGCAGCTCGGCGAGTCACCTACTCGACATGCTCCGTTCATGCCGACGAAAATGAGCACGTGGTTTTAAAGGCTCTTAGCTCAGAGGTGGCGATAAAACGCGGCTGGCGCATATTAAAGCGCAATCAGCAAGTCCAAGGGATGCGCGAGTGGCCCGTTCGCGGATCCCTCGAGGCGAGCGGTGGGGATGAAGAGGTCGCTGACGCATGCATTCGCTCGTACAAAGACGACGGGCGAGGCGTCATGGGTTTCTTTGTCGCTGGGTTCGTGCGTGACCCGAGCGCCCAGCTTGAAGCGGAGGATTATCGCCAAAGCAATCACGAGACAGTGTTACGAGACGCGGGAGACCACACTCTGTCGAACAACAAAACATCCTCCAACCATGCCTTGACAGCACGCACGCTTGATTCCAAAGACGAGGACGATAGTAGCTCCAGTGATTCCGATACAGATAGCGAAACAGATGCTGAAGACTGGGGTGGCTTCTCTGACTGAGCTGCTACCGAAGGCTTCAAACCCTCGGCACAGCATTACAGAGACACCTCGGTATCCTCGCCTACAGCGGATACTTCGTCTTTTAGATAGCATTGTCCTAGTCCATATTAACTCGTAGCTCCCCATTCTCAGGCCTATCGCAATGACTCGGTCGCATGCTGCCGTCCAAGCGGTTTATGCCATGAGACAGGTATGATCGATCCCAATCGCTTTGCGAGCAAATAAGCTGCCTCAAAAACCACGAACATACACATACGCAGGTAGCCAGTCAGTCAGCTAAATAATCTTGTAATTAGACAGAAAGTACCGAGCAACGTAGGGTAGGGTCACAGAATCCAACTAACGGCTGAATCAGTTCTCGACTGTCTATGAGGAAGGCAGCTAGCTACCTGGTCACTCATCAAACTGAGGTTCATTGACCGCACCAATTCCACTCGAATCCTGCGATACTTGAATATCAAGACAAGCATAAGAAAACGCTTCCGTCTTGCATCCATGAGTCCAAAAAAAAAAAAAATTGGTGGTTAATGTTAATTGGTTACCCCAGCTACATGTAGACTGTAATCCATCCCATCTCACGATGATCACACAGGAAATAGACAGACAAAGCCACGAGCAAATAGATCTTGATGAAATCTGCCTCTGTAGTTCAAAAAGTCCAACCAAACCAAATATACAAGGAGAATCGAAGGTCACTATAAAAACCGCCTCTCTCCCCGGAGTAATTCTCAAAATTCACAAAAGCCTGAAGGGGAAAGGGGGGGGAAACCCACAAGAAACCAAACCAAACCCCCGTCCATATGCACGCTGAATATTTCTTCCAGGGAAAAAAATATTATTTAAATATAATAAATAAATAAAAAGCAAACAATTTGTGAAACCCGAACAATTCATAAGAGTGAGGTTATATAGTAACGTCGGATGTGCGGGAAAGCTATGTACCTAGTTTCTCATTCCCCCGTTCCTATTTCCTCTCCCCCCCTCCCTTTTTTTTTTCCGTTTTTGTCACCTGGAAATCTGTTGCTCGTCTTCCCACCCCCCTTCCTCTCTTTTTTTTTTCCTTCCCATAATTTACATTGCGAGTTATATGTACATATGAACTATGTACCAGGTTTTATTATATCAGAAGGGGTTTTGGGCAGCTTACTGACGGCGGCCGGCGTGGCGAGCGCTGTGGCCGTGGCCACGGGCATCGCGACGCACGGCCTGGGTGGGCGCGGGCACAGCGACAGTGGTGGTCACGTAGACGGTGACGACGTCCCAGACGGTGACGACGTCCTCGCCGGCGCCGGCGCCAGAAGCGGCGGCGGGAACAGCCTCGGCGCTAGGGGCCGGGGTAGTACCGGCAGCAGCGGGACTGTCAGCAGCAGGAGAGGAGCCAGCGGCGGCAACAACAGCAGCAGCAGCAGCAGGAGAAGAAGAAGAGCCAGCGGCAACAACAACGGCGGCGGCAGCAGCAGTGGCAGAGCTGGAAGGAGCGGCGGCAGTTACAGAGCCGCGAGCAGTAGGGGCGACGCCGGAATCGGAGGAGCCGGAGGAACCGGAGACGTCGACGGGGTGGGAAGCAGAGCCGCCGCTAACACCGCCACGGCCGAAACCAGTGATGTTGTCGCCGACAACGGGGAGACCGGTGAGGATCTGGCCGTTCTGGAGGATGGTGCCGAAGTCGGGGGTGGTGATGTGGCAGTCCTGGTTCTGGTTAAGACCACCGGGGATCTGGGGGCACTGGTCCATGCCGATGTCACCGGCGTCACAGGTGGAGATGATAGTCTGGAGAGTGTTCAAGTCCCAACCGGCAATGAAGTCACCGTGCGAGCTGTAACCGGTCGGGTCACCGGTCGAGAGGACGAAGGGCTGGCTCTTTCCGTCGGGAGTCCAGTAGTCGTTGAAGATAGGGGTGTTCCAGTAGACCTCGAAGAAGATGTGAGGAGTGTGGATCCAGCCCTCGGGGCAGTTCTGCTTGAAGCCGACGTTGGCAGGGAACTGCATGTTGTTCTCGTAGTCATTGAGGCCGACGGCGGGGTTGTAGCACGAGGGGAAGTGCATGTCCTGGCGCAGAGGCGAGGCGAATCCATCACAGGGGTAGAGAGGGAAACCAGCACCGGAGCCCTGGTTGTTGGGGTCGACCATACCAGCGACGCTGCCGTCAGAGCCGACGGGGTAGGAAGGCGGGTTGTAGCTGGTGCGAGGGCAAGTCCACTGCACGGCGTTGATGGGGCCGGCATTGGGGTCGAGCTGGAGGGCACCGGACGCAGGGGGCGATCTCGTCGTGGAGTTACCGGTGATCATCTTCAAGCCGACGGGGAAAGGCTGGATCTCGTCGTCGGTGGGCTCGAAGAAGTAGTACACGTTCATGTAGAACAGGGGGACCTTTTGGAAGGTACCGTTCTTGGGGTCCTGGAAAAAGACCGAGGGAACCCAGTAGTTACTCTTGTCGTTGGCGATCTTGGCGGTCGTGCACGTGGAGCTCAACAGGGCGTCGCCCTCGACGGTGGAGGAGAATTTGTTTCCACCCATGATGCCGTGGTAGTGGGAGGACTCCTTGCCGGGGTCGACGATGGGGTCGACGGGGCCCTCGGTGAGGAAGCCATCACCGTTGAAGCGGAGGACAGCAAAGGTACGCGAGTCCTGGGCAGCCGAGGCCATGGTGGCCAGCGAGGCCAGCTGAGCAGCAGTTGTGAGCTTCATGTTGTCTTAATATCGTCGATGCTGTGTGCGCCTTTCGAGTATAAAACGAGAGTGGTTGAGGCGAAAAGTTGACCTCTTTTTGGTTTGGTTTTGCTGATACCAGAACAGCCAAAAAAAACAAAAACACAAAAAGTTCCTCCGAAATCAGAAATTTGTAAAAAGAATGACTTGACTTGGATTTTACAAATTCAAGAGAGAGAATGAGTAACTTTTCGAGTTGGGGGGGTATGTTGGTTCTTGATATCTGGGGCTCGTCACGATAAAGGATGGACGGTGACAAAGAGCGAGTGAGTGTTTTGTGATTTAAAATGAGCGAAGGACTGAGCCGGCAGAGCGAGTCAAGATGGTAGTGTGAATGGGGGGAGGAAAGAAAAAGGAAGGATCGTGAAAGGCTTTGGGACGGCCTATAAACAAAATCGAAATACGGGGGGAGGGGGGGTGTGGGAAATGAAGAGAGAGGGAGAGAGAGAGAGAGAGTGAACAGTGTAAGGAAGAAAAAGGGAAATAATAATACCTAGCAATAATAATAAATAATAATAAAAAGATAGGTAGGCCCTACTAATGCATATATAGGTACAAGGGCCCCGTGTTGACAAGGGACGCCGTCGGGGTTGAGGCAGATTGGTTGTTCATCCCGTTCGTCCCATTCGTCCCATTCATCCCATTCGGCCCCCCCAAAGCACCGCACCCTCTCAGCTCAAACCCGCAAATGTTGCAACTCACGGGCGCTTCGTACCTCGCTTTTTGGGTGTGTTACTGACTGTAAGCACATACTGTAAGTACTACCTATGTAAGTAAGTAAGTAAGCGGCAGGGCCGTCATACTACTACCATCCGGGATAAGTGTCAGGCCTCTTAGGCAAGCCCCTGAACCGTGAACGCTCGGGGTTCATCTACGCTACTCTAGCCCCCCAAGAACCCTACCTTACTTAAGTACTACTACTACTAGGTACCTATGCTACATAGTGACGCTGCCCTGCTTACTTGTATTATAGTGCGAGTATACTTAAGTAGGTCGTTACATTACAGGTACATTGTGTTGTTTTATCTAATGGACCAATGGAGTGCACCCACCACCAGCTCTAGTGTACTCATACTACACCAAGTACGCACACAATACGAAAATGCACGTAATTTAGATAGATAGGACATGGTTGTGCTGGGTAGTCTAAGTAAGTAGGTATTTCGCCATGTTGGCTGATGGGAGGGCGGAGGGCGGAGTGAACAGATGTGGCACAAGCTACTTGGATACCTACCCTGCGGACGTTCTTTGTCTTGGGCCGGTGGTTTACTCAATCACCACATTTCACCCAGCAGGACGAGGTCGGGCACTGCACATACCTACCTACCTAGGTACCTACTTAATGAAGCGTAGGTGAGGCGTAGGTAGGTAGATGAAACGATAGTTGAGGTACTAAGGATGTACCTAGAATAGGTACCGTATTTCGCCTTGAAAACAAAGCCGTTGCAGTTCATTCGTCGAAAGAAAGATACCTAGTCTGGATAAGTATCAGAAAAAAAAATTGGGAAAAAGAAAGAAGAAAAAAAAAACCGCTGCAAGGTATCCAGTTACAGTACACTACAGCGCAAAAGTTGGTGTGGTTGGTTGGTTAGATAGATAGATACCTACTTGGTGTTACTATGTTACTAGTTAGATGGGAGAAATGTACACTAAATTGGTTTAGCCGGACCCCTGAGAGGATCGGACGGTCTTTGACGGCCCCGGCTCCTGTCAGTTCTATAGTAATAGTGTAGGTATACTTAGGTACAAGTCACTGGTTTGGTATACGCTTCTGATTATCTAGGTATTGTCTGAATTGAGAGTAGACTACGTAAACTACTTTCCTATTTTTGACGAAGAAGCAGTTGAGGAACTAAGTAAGTAGTTATAGTGAATGCACTTGATGAGAATCTCGTACCTACTTAGATGCTGTGAAACGGTAGATAAGTACTCTTTCTCACAGATCTGTAACGGGATATTCCTAAAATCTCACTGCCTGAATCCAAACGAGTCTAGAACGAGCCGGGGCAAGAGAGTTAAAGATACATAGGTACGTACATACCTGACTGTGAACCCGAGTAGTCCGTAAGTAGCATACACTACTTAACAATCGCTTAAACCACTCACGCCAGCAACGCTCGGGGATAGTGGACAGGTAATAATTACCGTATAACAACGTTGTAATTAAGTTTTTTTTTTAAACAAAGTCACCCGTTCAATAAGGAGAGACATTTGTGCGCAATTCCTTGGCTCGGCTGTATCTCCCCCCCTTTTTTTTACCTTTTTACCTTTTCAACATCCAAATTCAACGTCCACGTTCTCTTCCCAATGGCAGATATCATAACCCGTCAAGACAGAGTCACTTTTACATGTACCTATTCGAATTATTTCCTCAAACTTAATGTCCTTTCTTTTCTTTTCTTTTCTTTTCTTTTCTTCCTTTGTTTCCGTTTCAAACAAAACAATCGACTTCGTACCTACCCGGTAACCCTTGGTGTACTATAAGTACCTAGGTAGTAACCAGATTCTAGTGCGAAGAGAACCGCGCGAACTGATCTCCTCTCCAAGCGCCAGACCCACGGGTTTCCGTGTACCTCCCTGGAAAAAAGATTCCGAAACGCGCTAAAAGTCTTTGGCCAAGAACCCGTATCTATCTACTTACTTAAATTGACCTCGGTACTGTGTGTGTTAACAGTGCATCAATTGTATAGACACTGTAGGGCGCGTGTTGCTATGTATTACTAATCGAAGAGCGGGTCCCGGTTCGGGTTTCCGATTGCCCATCACGATTCTTCCCTTTTTGCCTGTCTGTCACCACCTATCTAGATAACCTACTTATCTAATTAGTTAGTTAGTTAACTAAACTGTCTACCATTTTGGTCAAAGTTGGATATTCATCTACCTACAACACCACGTCCCGGGCGCATGGTGTTCATGATATCGATTTATAGCGCACGAACAAGGTCAAACACGCCCTTGCGCTGCCCTACTCAGTAAGTAACGAGTTTCAACCCACCATCCCTACTTACTTATTGTAAGTAAATACTCGCGATCCGAGCGGATAGGAAAAATATTCCGACAGACGAACCAGTTCCGTCGTCGCTGGACTCGATGTCTTCAGTAAGTCCTTGAACTTAGGTTAGGGTCACCCTTTATACTTAAGGAGTATTCTTAGATCTCTGGAGTTTTGCAGTGCGTTCCAGCAATTCGACCACCTGCCCATCTTGTTTGCGCGCGGCTGATGCGACGCTCTCCTACCAATACCTACTTATGTATATAAATAAACTATGCGCATTCAGCTCCCCGACAAATGGGTTTCAACAACTCGTATGAAGCCGACGTGATCCCGGTGAACAGGCTAGGTAGACTACTGACAATCACAGATAACAGTGAACGGTGAACATATTCAACCATGGAGTTAGGTGAGCATCTTGTTGAAAAGGGTTACATGCGTGAATATGTTCAGAAGAAGAACGACAGATATCCTGCCCAACAACAGCAGCAGCAGCAGCAGCAGCAACAACAACAACACGGGAGAAATCCATTGGTCGACATCCAACCCATCGGAACAACGAACCATCCAACTCACTCACGCCACCGTGACACACGTTCATTATTTTTTACATGTTCAGTCCCCTTCTTCTTCTTCTTCTCCTTCTTCTTGCCCTTCCTCTTGTTCTGTGGTTGTCTAACGTCTTTGGTTTAGTAGTTAAGCCGAGGACGATCTAGACTCACTGAATGCACGGAGATTGTCACAATAGGTACCATACATATATATGTCTTCTTTCCCAACCATGACAACCCAAAGTGACGAGACACATCTTCTATCTAGGGTTCGAAAGTCCCGGGAGACATGCCCGTCGACGACAGGAAGCGACATGAGCCACCACCACACCCACAAGGATACCTAGTCAGGTACCCGACAGACCGACAGACCGACGGACCTTCTCCCTATCTAGTTAATACACACTACCTACTTCGGTACATTGTCACCACCTACTTACCTTCTAGTTACCCCTAAGTTTCTATTTAGCGTAAGGGGGCGAGCTACATAGTAAGTAGTTAGCCTAATAACCTAGAACTAAGAGGCGTTGAGTGGGTGTAATTAGAAACGAATTAAGTAACTATCTAGATAGACCTGGCATGCGGCAAGAAACAAGATCCAAGTTGAGATCGACCTATCTATATCTACCTCTAACTACCTACCTAGACATCTATCTATCTACCTACCGCAAAGTAGATACCTAGTCTTCCTCGGTATTCCGGCGCGGGACGAATTATAATAGTAGGTAATGTAAGTAAGAAAAACAAAAAGGGTTTTCTTCTTCATCTTCTTCTTCTTCATCATCTTGCTTTTTCTCTCTCGCCATGTTTAACCGAGATTACCTGACTTTTTGACTTACTTATGAATGAAGAGAAAAAAGACGGGCACCCTCTCTTTGGTTCTTTTAAGGAGTAATTAGGTATGATGCAGGTAATTCGTCGTGTCGGGAATTCACACACACACACACACACACACACACACACACCTACCTCTGCTGTCTCAGGTCTCGACCTTTTCTGATGGCGTTGATATCCACTGCAAGGGGGGTATCTGGATGCCGAATGAGAGATGAACCATGTGCATGCGTGCTCAAGACCCTGGCTTTTTCTATCTAGATACATAGTGCACCTGAACCTTGGTCAAAGCAAATCTGATGAAGAACTTTCACTTTCTCTCTTGGACTCAAGCGAGCAGACATGCGCAACAGTGAATGCTGTTGTCCCGTTTGCCCGAGTGCTACTCTCGGATCGTCATCGGCGGTAGGCTGATATCACCTTTCAACATGGAAAGA
The DNA here is from genome assembly GCA_028637585.1 of Xylariaceae sp. X187. Taxonomy (NCBI): domain Eukaryota; kingdom Fungi; phylum Ascomycota; class Sordariomycetes; order Xylariales; family Xylariaceae; species Xylariaceae sp. X187. The sequence goes on along the minus strand of JAJIZN010000010.1, from coordinate 1,209,033 downwards.
GAGAGAGAGAGAGAGAAGCCTGGGCAGATGGCGTCAATGACATCGTGTAAAGTACTTACAGATCGGAGAAGGAAATCAATTTTGATGTGACGGCAGGGCAGTTGAAATTCTAGAAAATAAAGAAAATAATCGTCAAGTAATTCAGACCCAAGCAGCATCATCATCATCATCATCGTATATTCAAAACACTACCTGGTAACCCCAACATGAACCCCAATGACCATGACCTTTCCACTTTACCTCCCGTGAACAACGCCTTGGGATAAACATCATCAATGTCTCGGCCCTTACTCCAAGCCCCCGGTCCCGGTCCCGGTCCGGTCCCATACACGTACCCATTACCCATCTTCCCAGACATGTACGAATTGTCTATGTATATATATGTGTCTACATAAAACCAGACACACAAACTTACACAACATGTCCGTCGAACTTTGATAAACGCCCGGTGCGTTACAGCGTTACAGCATTCCCGCGCCAAACCCACCGCTGTTTCGGATAAATTCGGACAAAAGAAGTTCAAAGGGAAACGTTCGCAAAGAATACAGGTGCCATGAGGATCGGTAGGTGGGTGGGATATGTGTGTGCACTGATGACGTCCTCACCGGTGCGGATGGCGACATGCCACATGTTCGGTCGGGTCATCATGGTCATCGTCAGTGTCAGTGTCGCGGAGGAGATTTGGATGACTGCACATAAATGTAAAAAGAGAGAGACGAGACTGCTTTTTGCTAATTATATCGTAGTATTATAGACTAGACGCATCGCGAAGAAAAAAAGAAGAGATGAAAAAGAAAATCCCCTAATTATTACATATATCTCTAGTTATGTGCTAGACACCAGATAGAGGAACAAATCCCGCTGTCTCTCTACTTATAATAGTGAAGACCAACCTCTTTTCCCCTCCAGCGCAAAAACCTCAAACCGTTCAAACCGTTCAAACCGTACCCCAAACTCGCAAAACCAGCACGTAAATTCTCCAAACAAGTCCAAGGAAACTCCTTCACATCCCCAAATCCCCACCATTCGGGGGGCGTTCGGGGGACTTATTACTCCCCAAGCAAAAGCCCGACCAAATCCCCCGGTTCCTCAAAGAAATCCATCACCACAACCCCTAACCTCTTCCCCTTCAACTCCCCCAGCAACTCCAACAACCTCGCATTCACCCCTCTCATCTCCGGATGCCACCGTCCTACACCGAGGGCCATGACATCCGGATACACAGGCGGGATGGTATCAACATGTGTCCCCGAAGTAAACGTGATGAAAAGACTCTCGCTCTCATCGACTCCCTCTTGCTCTTCTCCTTCTCCTTCTTTCCCTCCCTTCCCTTTCTTTCGTTTCTCCTTCCCTTCAGCTACGCCAGCCGCTCTCTCCAAATGCTTCCGAACCGCCTCAAACTTGGCCCCGATATTGCTCTGCACAGTATCATATCCATCCGGATAGTAATAATCCTCGATAAACGCCGTCTCATTCACTCCACCCGCATCGCCGCCCCCTTCCTCCCCATAAGCCAACTCAAACCCCCTAGAATTGTCCGTCCACTTCTTCGGCGAAAGATGCAGCCCGGGCAGCACCATTTCCCCCTCCTCCCCCAACTCCTCAACGTCAAACCGTCTCAACAACACAATCTTCCCCCTCGTCTCCCCCAGCGTCCCGAGCACGTTCCGCCCTTGGTAGATATACCGCCCCGCCACCTCCGACGTCAACATCTCCACCAACAACCGCTGCACCTTCGCATCGCTCCTCGCGCCCGTCCGCGTATTCCGCTCATACTGCAAGCTCACCAGCACCGTCTCCGTAGCATGTCCCTCCAACCACGCAAACAGCCCCAACAACACGCCTTCCAGATCCGCCCGCACCGAAAGCAACGCAGGGCCGTGCCAGAAGACAAGTCGCTCCCCCGTCGGATCCATCGCGAACCGCAGATCGAAAAACCGGATGCCCCTCTCCAGCGAGGCCACCAGTCCGATCTTCTGACACTGGTAGACCCTCGCCTTTCCTCTCTTCGTAGCCCCACCACCACCACCACCACCGTCATTTGGGTTTTGATTCCCATCATCGCACCGCGTAGCCCCCGCCAACAAATCCTGCGTCGTCTGGCTATAATTCCACGTAGCCGCGTCGTGCGTCCCCGGGATATTCAACCGTGCCAGCGGCGTGGAATCCGCGTATCCCGCCATCCAATCGGCGCGCGATGAAGACGAAGACGAAGATGAAGACGAAGACAAAGACTTGCCATCATCATCGTCAACATCGCCCAATATATCCCGCCCATCCCGTAAAATCTTCCTCAGCGCAAACTCTCCCAACTCGCTCGCCTGCGCAATCAGCGCCAGGCAATACGCCCCGAAAAGCGCACATACCCCAATAGACAAACGCATGGTTTTTTTTTTTTTTTTTTTTTTTTTTTGGCTTGCTTGATTGGTTTGCTTGATTTAGTTATTCCTCCCCTCCGAAACTAAGAAAGAATAAAAGAATCTCTTTTTTTTTTTTTTTTTTTTTTGGCCAAATATAGCCTCCTCACTGAATACTTACAGTGTAGTAGTTAGTAGTAGTTAGTAGTTAGTAGTAGTTAGTAGTTAGTAGTATCCAGTGTATACGATACAGCACTTTGTCTTGTTGCTGCTGCCGAGGAAGGAGAAGAAAAGAGTCAATTTCATAGCATCATATGATCGGATGATCCCTTTGCTTTCTCCCCTCCGAGCCCCCAGGTTAAGTAGGTAGGTAGGTAAGTAAGTAAGTGAGTAAGTAAATAAATAAGTAATGACAAGGCCGCTGCAATAAATAAATAGATAAATAAATTACACGGCAAGTCGATTCCACTCCCCCCCTCCGGAAAGGTTGAAAACACAAAAGTTTCGGAAGTCGGAAAAAGAAAGACAAGAAAGAGAGAAAAAAAAAAAGAGGGGCAGCGGTGAACAAATGCATCAGTGATGGACGGAGGGGAACGGAAACGGGAAATCGACTCGACTCGACTTTGTGTGTTCAGCCACGTCTGGCTTGTAGATAGTCATATGACTGATTCGTGTTCTTTCCCCTCTATGCGTGGCTTATACTTGTGCTTTCTCCTATTCTCCTACCGGAACGCGCAAGTTACGCCACAAACTGTCATCTCCGTCTCATCTCATCTTGTCTTGTCTCCTAACCTAGGTCAAAGCCCAAAATGTCTGCAGAGATTCACGCAATATTGCATTTTCTACTGCCTGCCTGCCTGCCTGCCTAGAATAATCGCTATACAATGCATGCGATCGCGTATGAACCCACTGCAAAAGCCCCGTTTTCCTACTCCAAAATACCCCTACAATTTTGATTTCCTCTTTTTTCTCTTTCCGATGTGCCACCGGGCAACATTACCTATACGAAGCCATCCATCCATCCGATCCATCCGCTCCTTGCTGTCGGATAAAGAGTCATTAATCCAAAACATAAGCTTCGCTGCGAAGCCTGTGCTTACCCGCAGAACTCGGCAATTTCGTTCCCCCGCAAATTTACCACGAGGCGCCACCAAGGGAAAAAAAATACCCGTCTTTCGGTGTCCCGTAGCAAGCATCAACCGGCAGACGTCGGCGGCTGAGCGACACGTCGGGCTGGCGGGGCTGGGACTTACCTGGTAGACTTCGTAATATTAAAGAAGTCTTTCAGTCCCTCTACAACCACATCGACGTTCATGTTTACCAAAGACATCTTGTCGTAGCTATCCTCCTTCATGATCGCCACTAAGGCGAGATACTTGTCCACCTCGCGCAGCATAATCGGCTTGTTACCATCGCTGAGCACCAGGCAACTTTCCGCCCAAGTAGATCCCACTTGATCTTCTAGTTTCTGGTCCCAAGGGGGCCCCTCAAGTGCCTTGCGGTACTCCTCGGAGCGCGACCAGTCACCATAAACATCCGTGACGTCCACGATCACGTCGATATAATCTGAGCAAATCTCATAACTGGAGATATCACCCGGTGAGCTATCCGTCGCGATGTAGATCTTGGAAGCAATGTCGAAAAGGTACGCCTTCTCGAATCGACACGTGCGGCAAAGATTGGTCAACATCGTCTCCAGTATACCCAGGTGGGGGACCAGTTTCTGCATGACCTTACTGAATGCTTCGAAGATGCTGTGATTATAGATGCTCGTCAAGTGAAACGTCACCGGCGCATTTTCAATTCCGTGATCCGAGAGCTCGTCTTGAATCCGAAGGGTGATGTCTCTCTGAATGTCCAACTTGAACTCATCAGATAGACCGTCTACCTTGTGAATGAAGACCTCAATCTTGATGTTAGAGTAGTTTCGTTGGAGATTCAATATCGTCTCGTTGAGACGCGACACAGCCTCCATGTAGTCATCCTGGGCATCGATGACCCATATCAAGGCTCCAATTTCTCCGAATAAGGCATCAACGTCGATTGCCGGGTTGTCGAATATGTCGATCTGGCCTGGGAGATCCCAAACCTGGAAGTCCATGAAAGAGCTAGCAGACGGCCCCGCGTCAGCAATAACCCATCGAGATACGTTTCTGAATTGACGAGCTTACGGCAATTGATCCTTCTTGATCTGAGCTGTGGATTCTAGAAATAGGGTATCGTTGGGATCAAGCTTGTGGAAGACGACACTCGAAATCGATGACTTGCCGCTCCTGCATCGCCTTAGTTCACTCTATTTAGGTACGCAGAACGCGCGAATCAACCATACCTTCTCTGGCCCATCAGGAGTAATCTTGGCTTTCTCTTCGCCGCCTCTTCAGGCGGATTTTCAGGAGCCGGTGCAGCCATGCTATGTTGCTGCCGCTGCTGGTCCTGTTCATACACCCGTGTCAGATTCCGGTGAGCGAGACTAGGTCCGGGTGGACTCGGGGGATCACGACCGCGAAGGCGAGAACCAGAAGACATGGCGCTCGCAAAAATGAGAAAAAAAAAAATTGTGGGATGTGGCGAGTAAATTTAGACGCTTGTCCGGATGGCGCAAAGAGCACGGAGTGACAATCAATGCTTGTGGTAGAGTCAAGACAGTTTCCTTGAACGCTTGAGGCTATGAACAACACGGCTTATAATCTCTTCCCGAAACGCGGCGGAAGATCCGAGTCTTCAGTTTTGATTTGTTTGTACCCCAGTAGGAGTCTAGGGATTGGCAGCTGTTTGATGGAAAAATATAGCAGGTTCCGCGCGTCCCCTACAACCACGATTTGGGTAAATGAGGGTGCCACAGTAACAAGAACAGACGACGTAGGCCGCGCTGAATTGCGTGTACTTCACGCTTGGGTAACCGTCGGCTTCTTCGGCTTCTTCGACGGGCACGGTACTGTTCTGTCTTTTCCTTTTTTCCATTCCCCTTGCAAGGAATGTTTGCCCGCGGTAGCAGAATCGTGAGAGGGGGACGACTACCTAGTACATGGTTTGCTGCTGGAATCTCACCGTCGTACAATCCGTAGGCGGGCAAAGAGGAAAAAAAAAGGCCCTAGAGATCCCAATCGTGAGTCGGCTTGCGGTTACCAAGCTTGGGCTGCTGTCACGAGAGCTGCATAGTAGGGCTGTGCCAGGATTGGATGCCGACTGCTGGACGTGCAGAACAACAGGCAGCCATGGGGCAAGCTGGCAATGAATGACCGTGGATTTCCATGGATTGAATCAACAGCGAGGAGACTTGGAGGGGTTAGGTTACAGATGGGCCACTTCAACTAGGCGGTGAAATAGGCAGATCGTGTATGTAGGTATGTAATGTATATATGTATGCATGTGCTGGCGGCAAGGCAGGGCAGAGGGAACGACGAAAAAAGAAGAGAGACAATCAAAAAAAGGTGTCGAGGTAAACAGGTAAACACCAGCCAAGAGGGGAAAAAAAGCAGCCGAAGAGTCAAGTTATTGGTATGCTAGGCAGTGGAGTCGACGAAGAAAACAAGATCCGATCTCACCTCCGTGTCGTGTCACCTCTTGTTAATTGTTAACGATTGACCCAAGCACCAGCACCCCTACAGGTCTCGGCTGGCCAGGTGCTGATCCGTGGTTTGGTTGCTCAACAAACGCGATACCTAACCCAATATTCTGCGCCCCCTGCTCCGTGGCATCCGCTGGTTAGGATGAGAGGATGAGAGGATGAGAACTAGCCCTAGGCAGAGAATGGTGGACCGGCAACGTGCCCGACCTGTTCTTCTCTAGCGATGCAATGGGCTTCTGAGTCAGCACTATATGATGGAGATCCACGGGTAGTAAGTATGGTAGGTAGCCAGCAGTGCGGCCGACTTACCTCTAAGTTGCACCACGGCTTGCCGAAGCTGCAACAAGCCTAAAACTAGGTATAAAAAGAAACAAGTGGAAGGAATCTGACGATGATTCAACGCCCTGTGATGGTCTGATAAGCGATGGGTGATGGGTGATGGGTGATGGGCGATGAGTGACGGGCGATGGGCGCAATGGCTGATATATTTCACCGTTCTTCCGCAAGTACTGGCACTGTCTCGGAATCGTTTTGTTGGGAGGGATTGAATGGACGGTTGGCGGGGCTCGTATTTGTGAAGTGAATCGAGATACATATAGACATATATATATCCCAAAGTTGATGATGTCTGACAACAGACAAAAGTGTTGAGTGTTCAGTGTGGAAAGATACCTGATCTACCTTACCCATACAGTAAGTGAGATGGAGATGGGGACAAGAAGAGGTAACACTAGAACGTCACAATAGAAATGTGTGAGATCCCTCATTGGTCTTTGGAAGAGATTCATTAACAAGTGAGGATGGCTCTTTCTCTTTCCGAGTCTCTCGACTGCAAGTGTACCTAATATGGAACGCTGAAAGGTGGAGCCCGCGATGAGGGGGAGAGCTGTGATTAGGTAGCTGCCTAGATAGGTAGCGTACGGACATACTGTAGGTAGGTACTCATCGGCAGCACCTGCCGACCTGACAGCATTAGACTAAACTTAGCACAGGGGAGGTGCCTAAAGTCCCGTCAACTCTTGCCTTTTGTAGAGCGGGTTATCGGTCTGCCAGCTGATGTTTCCCTTTGTGCCAGGTGGTACCGGCTGGTAGCTATCTCGGACTTTCTTTCGGCCCGTCGTCGTGGATGGCTTCCCTCGTTTATAACTGCTCCCTCACGAAAGGAAAGAGGAGAGAGATCGACGGGGTAAACAACCCCTCTTCATTGGGCTCTTGGGTACCTATTCTCACAAGACCTCTGCTCACACACCAAGACCCGACATCAATACGATCAATTGAACCAACGACAACGAATCAAGTCCAATTCATGGATAGAAGTTCTTTTTATTTGTTGACTGTGATCGCAGCAATACACTACCTAGTGTAGGTAGTTACATCGTTTTGGATTGGGAAATCGCGCAAGCCCAAGTCATAGCAAATCGCCGGCATCATGCCTATTGAGCAAAATGGGCCGAAATAGGCCGATTAAAAACCATCAACGTTCCTCATCTCATCGTGAATCGTTCCGAGTATCGCATCGCATCGCATCGCATCGCATGAATCTAGATGCTCTGATAAAAACCAGCGAAGTCGAAAGCTCTCGTCTATAGTAACCGTCCTGATTATAGCAGGTTGGGTTTTCAAAATCGCCCTCAGCCACAACGTAACGAATTATTGGTCCTCGGGCACAAATCCCGGCGGCGATCTCCAATTCGGGATCGCCAGACACCCAACTCGTATGATCGGGTCCAAACATTTAGTACGTTTGGTACCTCTTCCCCCTCAGCAAATCAACTGCGAAACACCAAAGACATGACTCATCCAGGCAGGAGATTAACTCCTCGTACTGGTCTCATCGGTCTTACTCGCGGCCAAAGAGCGCGTATCGAAGGCTCTGGCGGCGTGATTGACGCCTTGGCGCCTCGTTTTCTTCGCCCTGTCCGTCCTCCTCTCCTGATCTCTGGTCATCGGGAGGCGTTGGTGGTAGCTCCGGGATCGTGGCTACGCGCGACGTCTGTTTCTCATTGTTCGCTGATCGTCGCATTGGTGCATTCTCAGCATTGTTGCTTCCAGAGTGGGCTCGGAAACTACCCAAAGACTGTAAAAATTAGCACGGCACACACACACCCTCTTCTTTTTTATTTATTTTTCCTCTGCTTGGGCTTACCCTAACACTCTTCATGATTCCCAGACCTCGAGACTTGGATGGCTTTGCGGCCGGTGAGTCGGTCAGGGGGTTGTTTCTTTCTGCCTCCTCAAGTCTGGCTGCAACCGTGGTGCCGCCAGTGCCAAAGTTGGTCTCGGGGGTTGCCTCAAATCGGATATAGCAGCGCTCAGGGGCGATACCGATTTCCGCATCGAGATACTGCTGGAGCAGCAAGGCAGCTCTTCGGTTCATCGTCGGCTGAACTAGGCTTGGAAGAGCATAGACGGTCAGGATGCATGCTGGGTCGACGGTACCGGAAAACATCATGCAAGCACTATGCTGCAGGTAAATGCAGACGGAGGCTCTCGGGCGTTGATATTGTTCCGCAATATGTTGAGCCAGATACTCGACAATGGAAACCTCGTCGAGAACAATGACGTTAGTCTTTAGCTCGACGACGACCATGGCTTCTTTGCGAATGAGAGTCGCACTCGGGTCCTCGCTACGGTCGTTATCAACCAACTGCGCTTTGAAATAGGCGCTTCTGCGTCTATTGAGTTCCATTTCCCGTTGTGTCTTGCGGCGTCCAACAGTATCGCCAGGTGGAAGGCGGTTGAGCTCGCGCATGAGATGGTCGCCTGTCTGAGCTGTTCTCTGCGCAAAAGACGGTCCGGCAAACGGGGCGGCAAACGGACCGTAACTAGTTGTGGTCATGGTCGAGCTGGCCTGCTGCGGGACAAAGGCCGGAGGATGAAAAGGAGCGTGTTGGTAGACTAACGGGTGGGGGTAGGCCACCTGGGGGTGGTTGACGACACGGGCATGCTGAGGGTTGACGGCATGGGCATACTGCGGGCCATTGACTCCCTGCTGGGGGCCGTTGACTGCCTGCTGATGTTTGACTCCAACCTCTAAGCTGGTCTCCTGCGTGTCGATCTCCTGTGTGCCAGACTCTTGTGAGCCGGTTTCCTGGGAGTCGGTCTCCT